>JZKD02S0263071.1:285196-309254 GCA_000966675.3 Picea glauca
GTCTACGCATTCTCAGCTTAATGCGAGGAGATCTGCCATGACGAATTCGCTGGTAAGGATCGGCGGTGTGGAAGGAGAATGGGTCAGAAGAGCCCTCACGTCTCTCATACGCCCCTCCAGCCACCACATGCGAAGGAGATCGTCTTTCCAACCGCGGCCAAGCAGGCTCTGTCATATGACCACGTCCCAAGATGTCTCCTGAAGCTCGCATCGGACAGCCTCCCTTTTCAGCGTTCCTTTTGGCCTATTGAGCCGATCGTTCCTCTGATGACTCACGAGTACAAATAAGGAAGATCGGCATATATAGTTGCAGAGCAGCTCGCAGTTTTGTTTTCGGCCAGGGATTTGGTCATATCTGTCCAAAAGGCTATAGTTAAGGATCGCTGCTTATGTGTTGATATTGTGAATATACTTAATCTACAAGTAACTATGGTACGGCTCTCCTAGGCGATTCAAGAATTCCTCACCAGTAAAAATTCACTTAAAAACAGCCAAAACTAAGTGATCGGATTGTAAAATGTATAAATATACATTAAATATATTCGTTGAATTCCCTTTTTTCTTTCTTTGTTCGGTTTCCGTCAATGTTTTCCTGTCGATTGATTGGGATCATCGATCACTTAGTTGGGTATTTTTCTCTTTAAAACATGTCTTTCTCTTTGCATGAAGGTAACACTATTGATGCTATGGGAAACCGAATGGGATAATAACCATAGTCAAAAACATTATATGTCTGCAACTTTGAGACAAGATTTCCGTTTCCGTTATCCGTTAAGATTTGCGTCATTATTAAGGCTGAAATGGAAGGCCGCAGTAAAGTTTATCAGAGCCTCGTTTTGACGGATTATTTGCATTCGCCGTTCAAAAGCCATCCATTTCATAAATTCTAAGTTACCGTGCTAGCGGACTGTGTTCCGTTTGATCTGAGAGTAGTCATTGAACGTCATTTTAGATGTACGTACAGTTTATTCTTTTTGTATTTACTCTATGGTTTTAAATCATGGTTTGTGCGTTGCAGGAGACACTGTTCGTGCGGAGTGAACGCTTTCGGTGGTAAGTGAGTGGGTAGGTAACACTTTTATTTTTTCTTCCTTTCTGGAAAGCGGGAAATATATGTAGGTTGCTAACTCTTATTTTTTCATCCTTATTTTGGAAGCAGGAAAATTCTGTGGACAAATGTCTACCTATTTCCGCCAACGATAAGTATCGTGCAGCAGACTAATTAATATGGCTGTCCGGTTCTGATAACTCTGACACAATGTTTGGGTTTTTAAGATCTATCCTACAAATATCCACCTCATAACAATCCCTCATAACAATCGGTAAACAGAAAACGGTAGGTGGTATATACACTGTGGATGTTCTTGGTATATAGTCTCGATATTTTCAACTGTATATATATCAGTGTATGAGACTCCCTTGTTTGTGGGACAAGGGATCCTCTCCACCCCAACAATTTGACTAGTAAAATCTAAGAGTAAAATCTAAGAAAGTATACATACCCTATATAATAATTAATAATAATAAAATAAAAAAGTAAAGAAATAAAAAGAAAAGATAAATAAACAAATTACAATTAAGAAATAATAAGAAAATGTATTAAAAATATGATTCATAAAAAAAATTAGAATTCATATGATATACACATAATAATTAATAATAATAATAAATAAAAAATAAAAAAAAAATAAACAAAATACAATTAAGAAATAATAATAAAATACAATTAAGAAATAATAATAAAATGTATTAAAAACATGATTAAAAGTCACGACCATTAAAAAAGAGTGAGTTTATATGATATTCACATAATAATTAATAATAAAAAAGAATAATAAAATAAACAAATAGAAAAGAAAGATAAATAAACAAATTACAATTAAGAATTAATAATAAAATGTATTAAAAACATAAATAAAAGTGATGACCTTCCAAATAAGTAGTAAGGGCTATTATATATTCAGCCCCAATAATGTAATAAAGATTATTGATAATGTTTCATTATATATCATATTTTATATTATTTAATTCTCTTGTCAATTTGTGGAAGTTTCATTCTTCATTATATATCAAATTCTATATTATTCAATTCTCGTGTGGAAGTTTTTTTCTTCATTAGTATCACAACCAGGTCATTGGTATCCATTCTTTTTATTTTATTCATTAGTATTACAACCAGGTCATTGGTATCCATTGGTAACAAAAATGAAACCACCTCAATTGCTCTCACTTTAACACTTGATTTGGAGATAAGGTAGGAGGAGGAAAAATAAGAATCTAAAAACACACTTAGGATAAAACTATATCCTCAAATCTGAAATGATACATTAGGTGGTGTTCTAGGACTTCATGATTGTGTAATTGTCATAGGCTAAGATTCCCCTCATCAATCATAAGTCTGAACAATAATACCAACAATGCAGCGTAAATTGGTATCATCTCCAAGTCTTCATGTTGAAATTCCTGAGTTGAGCCTCAATGAAGCATTGCCTGAAAAACCCTCAAATTTGGATGTTGAAAACTCTAGAAAATCTCACTGTATAATCATGTGAGCCAGAACGTCTATAATTTTTTCACTGATGTGAACTCTAATATGATGAGAGTGAACCAAGAGAATTGAATTAACTGAAAGAGAGTAAAAATGCTTGACAACTCAATCAAATGCCAAGCTGCAATGTAGAAAGATCCAATTGTCCTCTGCTAGAGCGAATGACCATTAAAGTGAACAAAATGTCCACATAATTTCTCTCAAAATAAGCATCCCAATCATATATCTTATGTATGATTCAATTTCAAGTCATTGAATAATAAATTTTTCAAAGTATGTTATCTACAAACAATAGTTGTCCCTTTGGAAAATTTGATTCTCATCTCGTGTATTTGTTTTTGTCTAGTCTTCTTTCTACAAAATGTGGTTGCCCATTTGGCAAATTTGATGGTTATTTGGCATATTTGTTTTTATTTTTGTTGTCGAAACTTTCAAACTGACTGTTGATTTTTCAATAAGCAAGGCTTAAGCATGAAGTTCATTCCATTTTAGCATTTTACTTAAACCATAAACAATTTTGTCGCAGCAACCAAGATCACAAGAAGAAACACCATGCACAAGTATACAAGAAGTATCCTGGGAAACCCTTATCAACAAGGGAAGAAAACCCAACCAATCCTTTGCTATGTAATTCAAGAGAAAGACCTCCACCACCAAGAAAACCTAGCACACAAAAGGGTGCTCACAAACCCTAGAAGACTAGCGCCCAAGAGAGGTTTGCACTTTTCCCAAGAAGATGTACTCGCTGAAATTTCCAAACTCACACAAAAGATATGATTCATCAATGGGGAATTTACCTTTACTTATATTAGACTTGACCTGTCAACAAAAGTGTCTATTGGCACAATAGGGCCGACCTCTCTAACTCAAAGTATAATTAATAATAACCAAATTAATTATGTTTTACATTAATTATCAATTACTTTAAGGTGGGAGCGACCTGTACCCTTTACATTACAATTAAGGTTATAGGCAGGTATGACTCTTGAAAAATATAGCAAGGGATCTCATACACCCACTATTGCTCAACCACTAGGGGCACATCCATAGGGATGTCTATATATCTATCTCACTGCTTCTCACGAGAGAACCACACTCACTAGTGCTCAACCACTAGGATCACGTTCACATGTGCTCATCCACAGACACGTCCACTCAATAGATCTTATTTCCCACTACATTACACATGAGATTCATCTGGAGTTCATCATCTCAACTCTCTACTCAAAGGAGGATAATACATCGTCTTCATCTCTATCTCATAATGATGCACCCAAATCATGGGAATTCACATGTTCACCTTGTGCTCAGCCACAAGCACGTCCAACTCAACATATCTCCTTTCTCACTGTGTTACACAGGAGAATCAGCTGGATTTCATCATCTCAACTCTCTACTCAGAGGAGGGCAATACATCGTCTTCATCTATGTCTCATTAAGATGCACCCAACTCATGGAAATTCACACGTTCACCTTGTGCTCAGCCACAGACACGTCCAACTCAACAGATCTCCTTTCTCACTACGTTACACAAGAGAATCATCTGGAGTTCTTCTTAACTCTCTATAAGGAGGAGGCCATATCTATGTTCCATCTATGTCTCAGAGGAATCACACACCCATCTCAGGGGCTCTTTCTTAGGTTTGTGTCCTGGAGGCTGTCTCATGCTGCTGTAATCATCATACTCACTCTCAACTAGGGAGGCATTCTCCATCAGGCCAAGTCTCGCACGGAAGTACTCGATCTTTGTCTTGGCTATAGTTATCAACACTCCCTCTCAACTTGAGAACTATTTTTCACCATGCTAGTTTGGTGAAGATGTCTACAATCTTCTCATGTGTATGAAGGTACTACATGTGTACTACTTTCCTCTGCACCATGTCTCTAATATAATGATATTTTATCTCAATGTGTTTCGATCTATCATGAAACACATGATTCTCAGAGAGATTCACACAGCTCTAGTTGTCACAATGAATAATGATAGGATCCATCTCATGATCAAATAAATCTGTCAGGAGCTTGCGAAGCCACACTGCTTCGCGGACTACCACACTCAATGCTAAATACTCTGCTTCTGCGGTACTCAAGGCCACAGAGCTATGTTTCCTGCTATACCAGGAAACCATGGAAACCTTCACGGTAAAACAACCATAGGTTCTCTTCCAGTCCATTGTACTCTCTATCCATTCTGCATATCCCTGCAAACTCAAGTCTTCACTGGAAGCATATCTCAGGCCATATCTAATTGTGCCTTGTAGATATCTCAATACATGTTTTGTTGTTTTTTAGTGAGTCTGTCTCGGTTGACTCATGGAATGACTAAGTATATTCATTGCATAGCATGAATCAATTCTAGTGTTAACCAGATACATCAGTGATCCAATCAACTATGGATTAGTCTTGTCTGAATCATCATCACTCCTTTCTTCAAATCCATCACTGTGGATTTTCATTCTGTCATACTGAACTTCTTTAATATTCCCATTGTATATTTTCCTTGACTCGGGAAAATCTCATCGGTCCTCTGTCATACTTCTTGTCCAAAGAAGTAGTGCATCATACTCAGATCCTTCATATCGAAATCATAAGTCAAGGATTACTGGTATCCAACAACAAGTCTTTCTGAATAAGTCATCAAAATCATGCTCTCATCACCAACACTATAATAATATAGGTTTGGATCAGCAACACTCTTGCTGAAACCCAAACTCATCAAGAATCCATCCATCTGATATAGTTTCCAACTCGTGGATGGTAGTACGAATGGAAGTGTATCGAGCTTACTGGATCAAGTGTCTCATCATAGACAACTCCCTCTGTTTGTGAGAAACTGTTGGCTATATATTTCGCTTTGTATTTCTCGACACTTCCATCAGCTGCATGCTTGATCTTATAGATCCACTTGGAGGTCATCACAAACTTCCCTTCTGGTCTCTGAACAATATCTTATACGTCATTCTTTTAAGATATATTGGTATTCTTTTGTTATGGCATCTTGCCATACCTGTTCTCCTGTTGCTTCTCTATGACAAGAAGGCTCAGAATCAATGATGTGGCTCATGGTTGAAGAGTAGCTCGAAAAATCTCTTTGTTCTCTTGGGATGTGCCTTGAGAGGCTTGTATGTTTCTCTGCCTCCTATAGAGTGAGCCTAGGAAGGCCTTTTATGCTCTACTGCAATATCTCTGAACATATCAACTGGAGCAACTAGATCAGTTGGAATAATATTTGTCTCCCTCTGAACTACTGAAGGGGGACAAGGTATTGTCTCACTGTCAATATCCATATGAGATTCTCTAGATCTTTGAAAGGATATCTCGTCTTCAAGGACAACATCTCTTCTTGTCTCAATCTGTCTTTGACCATGGATGTCGATCTGGAATGTCTTTGAAGATTCATTGTTATCCCATAAACATATACTTTCTGCCTGAAGGGTCTAGCTTGGACTTCTTCTCTTTGGGTACATGAAAATACACTAGGCACCCAAATATCCCGATGTGTTAAATCTTAGGCTTCACTTCAGTGAAGGCTTCTTCAAGAGTTATGTTTTTCAAAGTCTGGTGAAGACTCTTGTTCTGAACATATACTGTGTCATGCATGATTCTACCCATGGAATTATAGGAGGATTCTGATCATGCATTATCGCATTGGTTGCCTCAATGATGGTTCTATTCTTCCTCTTTCTCAAATATTTTTGACTCCCTCTTAGTCAAGTGACTCCCTATGAAGGATAAACATCTTCCTTTGTTGTTAACCTATCTAGAACAAGAAAACAAGAGGAATCAAAACAAGAATATCTCCTAAAGGAGAATAATGAGTACATATCTAGAATCAAAACAATTTAAGGATTGTTGTCACAACTACAACACCTACTTGTAATGTAGCAAACTTTAGAAATATAGGTTAGAGGAATGAAAATTACAACAATCAAACCTGGAGTCTTCACTTCCAGTGGGTTGTTCCTCTGAATGCACTGAGATCCTTCTATATATACAAGTGCATACCTGAGGGTGCTGATATGATTTTTCCAATGGCACCTGGCTGATCTCTGTCCTCTTGACATCTTCATAAAGAGGGTAGTCATAGTGTCACCTTTTTTTATCACCCACAATAAGCCTTCCTTTGAAGTCTTGTCTTCTAGGAACTTGAAGTTGCTTGATCCATCAAGCTATCTTCCATCATAGTTTTGTTCATCATAATTTTAGATTCTTCACAAACCCTTGTCAACTGGGATAGAAAACCTAACGGCTAGGCTAGGCTAGCACTTTTAGGCATTTTTGGACTTATGACTAGCAGAAATTAGCGAAACCCTAGGGACAAAATTTCAAAATTCTCATAATTTCACTCTGAGAGTCTCTGGAGGTGTGCTGGAGGAGGCCGTGTTCTCCTATGCCAAAATTTTCCCCAACGTTAAAGTATTAAGGGCTGAAACACCTCAGAAAGGAGGGTCGTACAATTTTTCTGGAAACCCTAGGAGGGTCGTACAGTTCCACAGAAAAGAGAGGAGATTGGTAGATGCTTGTGCAATGGGTTCTTCAAGACCTATGCTTTGATACCATGTTGATTTTTCAATAAGCAAGGCTTAAGCATGAATTTCATTCCATTTTAGCATTTTACTTAAACCATAAACAATTTTGTTGCAGCAACCAAGATCACAAGAAGAAACACCATGCACAAGTACAAAAGAAATATCCTGGGAAACCCTTCTCAACAAGGGAAGAAAACCCAACCAATCCTTTGTTATATTCTTCAAGAGAAAGACCTCCACCACCAATAAAACCTAGCACACAAAAGGGTGCTCACAAACCCTAGAATACTAGCGCCCAAGAGAGGTGCACACTTTTCCCAAGAAGATGTACTCGCTGAAATTTCCAAACTCACACAAAAGATATGATTCCTCAATGGGGAATTTACCTTTACTTATATTAGACTTGATCTATCAACATAAGTGTCTATTGGCACAATAGAGCTGACCTCTCTAACTCACAATATAATTAATAATAACCATATTAATTATCTTTTACATTAATTATCAACTACTTTAAGGTGGGGCCGACCTGTACCCTTTACATTACAATTAGGGTTACAGACAAGTCTGACTCTTGAACAATATAGCAAGGGATATCATACACCCACTAGTGCTCAACCACTAGGGGCACATCCATAGGGATGTCTATATATCTATATCATTGTGTCTCACAGGAGAACCACACTCACTAGTTCTAAACCACTAGGATCATGTTCACATGTGCTCATCCACAGGCACGTCCACTCAACAGATCTTCTTTACCACTGCATTACACATAAGAGTCATCTGGAGTTCATCATCTCAACTCTCTTCTCAAAGGAGGATAATACATTGTCTTCATATCTATCTCATAATGATGCACCCAGATCATGGGAATTCACACATTCACCTTGTGCTCAGCCACATGCATGTCCAACTCAACAAATCTCCATTCTCACTACGTTACACAGAAGAATCATCTGGACTTCATCATATCAACTCTCTAATCAGAGGAGGCTAATACACCATCTTTATCTCTGTCTCATAACAATGCACCCAGCTCATGGGAATTCACAGGTTCACCTTGTGCTCAACCACAAGAACGTCCAACTCAACATATCTCCTTTCTCAGTGTGTTACATAGGAGAATCATCTGGAGTTCTTCTCAACTCTCTGTAAGGAGGAGGCCATCTCTACATTCCAAATTTGTCTCAGATAGGAATCACACACCCATCTTAGGGGCTCTCTCTCAGGTTTGTGTCCTGGAGGATGTCTCGCGCAATTGTAATCATCAACACTGACAACCATCTTCAATTCCTCCCTTTTTCAGTTGAAAGGAGAGACAACATGTGGTTTTTGGTTGACCCTGAATCATCTTCAGTTGATTAATGAGCTCCCCCCCTTAAGGTGTAGGAGAGTTACATCATTGTACTCCCCTCCTTTGAGGCTCAAAAGAGTACCATACTCATTTCACTATGTGATGCAAGGCATGTCTTTACTCAGGATTGAATTCTTCGATAAGACTGAAATAATCACTTGGTTTTTTATGATCATTGCCAAGGATCAAGCCACCCATATTGTACTTTTAATCTTGTAGATTTATTCAATGTCGAACATCTATTCAATGAATGATTTGAATTACCATAATTCTAACAAGGATGGAGATCAAAACACTGACTCTCCATGTGACCAACTCGATTGCAATGTTGGCATTTATCATTTTGATATTGAACTAGAATAGGGGATGTTAAATATTTTTTAAGGAATCCTGCATTGATGAAGTGGATTCGTTTGGAATAATCTGGAGTATGAAAAGTTATTTCCTTATCATAATTGATACATGTTTTATGCTTATTATTCTTGATTTCTTCCCAAGGTCTGATGATTTCCTTGGAAAGAGAGGGTTGTTATGAACAAGGACTATTTCAAAATACTTCAACGACTAATGATTTTTTAGATCCTTGATTTCATCATTCAATAGTTGGGATTGAGATTGAAGAATTTGTTGAAATACTCGGGGGGGGTTGAATCATAATGAGCACTTTATACCAGTTTTAACCACAATATATAAACAACAACTTTATCAACAATATTTAGTAGTTTATCATCAATGTATCATCTAATATTACATTCAATATATCATGAGCATATAATCATAAGAAACATCACATCAAATACACGATACATCAATATTTATGTGGAAACCCAAATGGGAGAAAACAATATAATTCTTTCTTATATATATCAAGAATTTATTCATAGGAAGAACCAACTTCCAAATTCTCCAGCTACAACTGGAAGGAGGCTACAACTCCCCATTCTCAGGATCTAACCTAAAGGAAGCTACAAATCCCTTAGTTTTATAGCACCAACCAGAAGGAGGCTACAACCCCCTTTCATTGCCCCATCCTGCTACCCTGAAATGTAAGTGTAGACCAATTATCACTACCACAATCACTGTCTCTGTCACATCAACTTGTTAATGTATCCAACCTGTCACATCAACCTGTCTAATCTGTCATTGTCACATATACTCAACTAGATCCTCTCACATGGATCATATACCAAGGAAAATTCTCAACTAGATGTCCAACATCACCAACACATGGCTCTACCAAGCATGTACCAAACCATCAACCTGTACCACAACAAGTGTATAAAACATGCACCAACACCTATATCAAACTGTGCATCAATGATGCACCACAACTGTACCAAATTGTGCATCAACCATGCACCAACAAATGTACCAAATCGTGCATCATCCATGCACATCAACACCATACATAGTATCAATCATGAACCATACCATGTACATCAACAATGTGCACCAACATTTGTACCATAGCATGTGCCAATCATGCACACCAACCATAAAAAGTGTCTCTACCATATACCATATCATGCCATATGCCATATACCAATATAACCAAGATATGAACCAACAATATACCTTATCAAATATACCTCAACCAATGTGTACAATACATCCAAGATGTGCCTTAAGTCATATACCAAAGCTCACAAACACATACCTCAAACATGCTCCTCAATATCACCAAAATGAAACCTTATACATGTTTCATTTATACTACCAATCTCATCAACCAATTATATTTGATCACATAGATCTCATACCCACTATCACAAGTGTATAACTCAAACCATGTACCTATCATCACAAGTATATTTCTCTAGTAATGTGCCATATTACATGTACTAACATTCGTTTCTCTAATCTGTGCCATACATGTATTTCTTTTGTCCTTCGCCCATTTGTTTCATCAATCGTCACATTGATGTTTTCCATTATTTTGTTGAGTCTTAGATTGAAGAATTTTTATGATTTTCTTTTGCTTGAGTACCCAACCAATATGCCTTTATCAACTCAAGAGTCAAAATTTTCAATACTACCATCTTCTCTTTTGATATAACATTTTCTTCTGAACACTTTGAAATGCTTCACATTTGTTGGTCTTCCTTTCCATAGCTCATAGGGAGTTTTATCGTTGTTATTTCTGAGCATTCCTCTGGTCTAAATATGAACCGTTGTATGTACTTCTTGTACCCAAAAGACGTCCTTCAAATTAAAATCTTTCAACATAAGTCTAACTTTAACTTGCGTCACTTGCAAACAAGTTAGCACCGATTGAAGAGTTTATTTGTTGATTATGATTGTAACACCCTTGTTTCCCCCAAATTGTAATTAATCATTAATTAGGATTACCATGTTGTGGCATGGGAACAATGTAAATGTATTATTGTTTGAATTTCCAATAACTGACTGTGGGGGTGAAGCCTTGAAAGTACTAGCCATGATATCACTAGAGGAAAGAATGTGAAAACTATAAGAGATCAGTTGATAAGAAAAGGACTTGTGGTTGAATCATAAACTACCCCATGAATGGAAGCATGGTCTAGCTGCAGAAGGTCAGCCCAAAGTACCACAGGGTCCTGCAGACCCAGACTATCATAGGTTTCCTCTTGACAAAAGGAACAAGATAGGAGGGATGTGCATGCAAGGCACGCCAGAGAATAAAAAGAAGAGTGGAGAATGCGAGAAAATCGCTAGCAGAGAACGAGTTGAAGGCCATGAGCTTGATGCTGAGGAAGCATCTGATAAACCTCGTCGAGGTCGTAACAGAGAGAAATATCTGAGAGTATGCAGAGAACGAGACCTGAGAAAAAGACCGCGAGCTTGATGCTGAGGAAGCACCTGATAAACCTCGTGAAAGATGTGAAAGATAAAGGATCGTTGAGAATTGGCATAAATTCCTTGGTGATATCATGGCTTGGCATGGGGGTGGCTAGAGCACTAAGAATGAATTCCTTTGAGCCTATGGTTGGGTGGAAAGGAAAACACCCACATTCAATTAGTTGGCTACAACTTGTAATAGATAAGTAATCTCATATCCTGTGTATTTAAGCGATAACTATGAATTAAAGTTGGATATCCTATGAATGCTGCAGGGATGTGCATGTTTGCTCAATGGTTATACTATATCCCTTTAATTCTTCCTAATTGTGTATTTAAGAAAATAAGGAATTCTATGGCTTGTACACGTAAATTTCTGAGCCCCGTGGTGGCTCAAGTTAAAATAAATGAACTGTGAATTTGTTGACCTTGGGCATAGCCTCATGTGTGCATGCCGACACTCCCATTCATTCTAAAGGAAGGAGTCTGTTAAGCTCAAGAGAGGTAGTGCATGTATGCACAGAGTCTCTGTGAGGCGAGCAGAGACTGGGAACCCCCTTAAGTTCTAGAGTTGATAAATGAGCGCAAGGGGTTTCAGATGATTTCTCTAAGTGTTAAGTTCAGGAGAAATAGCGCAAAATACCTAAGTACTTAAGGAGATGACAAAGCTCAGGAAAGATAACGAGATTCAAGCCCCGAAATGAGACATCCTTTCCTTTGGAAGAAGAATGGATGAGAATAGTTCAAGAGGAGCCAAATTTATTCACGCTCGTCGGATCTGGAGAAGGAACGCAAACGTTAACCCTTAGAGCGCTTTGGACTTCGCAGGTCCGACGAATTGAGCATATTCTTCGCACAGGAGGTGAATCCCTCAAAGTCTCAAAGTCCTGAACTTAATATGGGTCGTAGATATGAGGATTCCCGAGAACTATCTCGACTGTCGGATCTACGATATAGTCAACCCAACATTGACCACTTCGGGAGGACAGAGTTTTGGTAACACCAAAACCCCCGAAGTCCTGAAGTCCCGAAGTTAATGTGGACCATGGATCTAAGGATCCTTCAGGATCCCTCACGACCATTCGATCGTGTGGATGGATGTATTATGTCGAGATCATGTGGGGGCCCATGTGTTGAGTGACGAGGTTGCCAGGTGTCCCTCTCGGAGTGGCACACACTGGGACCCAAGTGACCCTTGAACAAAAGTTACGAGCCATAGATCTCTGGGGTCACATAGACACCCTTCAGACCATCAGATTGAGGATGTGGTTAGCCCTACATTGACTGACTCTGTGAGAAAAGAGGATTTTGCATCGCAAAACTCCCGAAGAGCCGGGAGCCGAAGAATATCTGAGTTGTACAAGCCAAAGGGAAATGTGTCATTAGATCCTACACTCCGGAGAGAAGTCACTCTGGGACTCTGAGAGTATGCAGAGAACGTGATCTGAGTAGAAGGCTGGGAGCTTGATGCTGAGGAAGCACCTGATAAACCTCGCAGAAGATGTGAAAGAGAATGGATCATTGAGAATTGGCATAAATTCCCTGGTGATATCATGGCTTGGCACGGGGGTGGCTAGAGAACTAATAATGAATGCCTCTGAGCCTATGGTTGGGTGGAAAGGAAAACACCCACAGTTAGTTAGTTGGCTACAACTAGTAATAGATAAGTAATCTCATATCCTGTGTATTTAAGCAGTAACTGTGAATTAAAGTTGGATATCCTATGAATGTTGTAGGGATGTGCATGTTTGTTGAATGGTTATACTGTATCCCTTTAATTCTTCCTAATTGTGTATTTAAGAAAATAAGGAATTGTCTGGCTTGTACATGTAAATGCCTAAGCCCCATGGTGGCTCAAGTTAAAATAAATGAACTGTGAATTTGTTGACCTTGGGCATAGCCTCACGTTTGCATGTCGACACTCCCATTCGTTCTGAAGGAAGGAGTTTGTTAAGCTTAAGAGAGGTAGTGCATGTATTCACAGAGTCTTTGTGAGGCAGGAAGAGACCGAGAACCTCCTTAAGTTCTATAGTTGATAAATGAGTGCAAGAGGTGAGCAAAAGATTTCTCTAAGTGTTAATTTCATGAGAAATAGTGCAAAATACCTAAGTACTTAAGGAGTTGACAAAGCTTAGGAAGGATAGCGAGATTCAATTCCCGAAAGGAGACATCCTTTTGTTTGGAAGATGAATGGATGAGATTAGTTTGGGAGGAGCCGAAGTTCTTCATAATCGTCGGATCTGGAGAAGGAACGCGTGCGTTAACCCTTAGATCCCTTCGGACTTTGTGGGTCTGGCGAATTGAGCATATTCTCCGCATAGAAGATGAATCCACAGAAGTCTCAAAGTCCCAAACTTAATCTAGGTCATAGATATGAGGATGCCCAAGAACTACCCTGACCGTCAGATCTATGATATAGTCAACCCGACGTTGACCACTTCGGGAGGAAAGAGGTTTGGTAACACCAAAATCCCGGAAGTCCTGAAGTCCCAAAGTTAATGTGGATCATGGATCTAAGGATCCTTCGAGATCCCTCATGACCGTTCGATCATGGGGACGCTTGTATTATGTCGAGATCATGTCGGGGCCATGTGTTGAGTGACGATGTTTCCAGGTGGCCCTCTCGGAGTGGCCCACACGGGGACCCAAGGGACCCTTGAACGAAATTTACGAGCCGTAGATCTATGGGGTCATGTAGATACCCTCAGACCATCAGATTGAGGTTGTGGTCAGCCTGACACTGACCGACTCTAGGAGAAAAGAGGAGTTTTCATCGCAAAACTCCCAGAGAGCTGGGAGCCGAAGAAGATCTGAGACGTCCAAGCCAAAGGGGCAGGTGTCGTCAGATCCTGCACTCTGGGACTCTAAGAGTATGTAGAGAACATGACCTGTGCAGAAGGCCACGAGCTTGATGCTGAGGAAGCACCTGATAAACCTCATGGAAGATGTGAAAGAGAAAGGATCGTTGAGAATTGTCATAAATTCCCTGGTCATATCATGGATTTTCACGAGGGTGGATAGAGCGCTAATAATAAATGCCTCTGAGCCTATGGTTGGGTGGAAAGGAAAACACCCACAGACAGTTAGTTGGCTACAACCTGTAATAGATAAGTATTCTCATATCCTGTGTATTTAAGCGGTAACTGTGAATTAAAGTTGGATATCCTATGAATGTTGCAGGGATGTGGATGTTTGCTCAATGGTTATACCATATCCCTTTAATTTTGCCTAATTGTGTATTTAAGAAAATAAGGAATTATCTGGCTTGTACACGTAAATTCCTGAGCCTCGTGGTGGCTCAAGTTAAAAAAAATGAACTGTGAATTTGTTGACCTTCTGCATAGCCTCACATGTGCATGCCGACACTCCCAGTCGTTCTGAAGGAAGGAGTCTGTTAAGATCAGGATAGGTAGTGCATGTATGCATAGAGTCTCTGTGAGGCGAGAGAGCCCAAGAACCCTCGTAAGTTCTGGAGTTGATAAATGAGTGCAAGGGGTGCACAAAATATTTCTATAAGTATTAAGTTCAGGAGAAATAGCGCAAAATACCTAAGTACTTAAGGAGCTGACAAAGCTTAGGAAGGATAGCAAGATTGAAGCCCCAAAAAGAGAGATCCTTACGTTTGGAAGACGAATGGGTGAGATTAGTTCGGGAGGATCTAAATTTCTTCACGATCGTTGGATCTAGAGAAGGAACGTGTGCATTAACAATTAGAGCCCTTCGAACTTCACGGGTCCAGTGAATTGAGCATATTCGCCACACAGGAGGTGAATCCCCCGAAGTCCTAAAGTCCCAAACTTAATTTGGGTCGTAGATCTAAGGATGCCCGAGAACTATCCTGACGGTTGGATCTATGATATAGTTAGCCAGACGTTGACCACTTCGGGAGGACAGAGGTTTGGTATCACAAAAACCCTCGAAACTAATGGGGACCGTGGATCTAAGGATCCTTTGGGATCCCTCATGACCGTTCGATCGTGGGGACACGTGTATTACGTTGAGATCATGTGGGGGCCCGTGTGTCAAGTGACGGTGTTGCTAGGTGTCCCTCTCAGAGTGGCACACACTAGGACCCAAGGGAGCCTTGAACGAAATTTACGAGCCATAGATCTCTGGGGTCACATAGATACCCTCGGACCGTCAGATTGAGGCTGTGGTCATCTCGATGCTAACCGAATCTGGGAGAAAAGAGGAGTTTTCATCACAAAACTCCCGAGGAGCTGGGAGCCAAAGCAGATCTGAGTCGTCCAAGCCAAAGGGACATGTGTCGTCAGATCCTGCACTCCGAATAGAAGTCACTATGGGAGAATAAAAGTGTGAAGGCATGAGGATTTCTGAAGGCCTAAGTCCCGAATTCATCCCAATCGTCTGTTGGAAAGGGACGCATAGTAGAGGATCTGCCATTTCGGAGAAAAGTGAGTGTGTTGAACAAGAACTCCCGAAGGCCAGAGAGCCGAAGTTCATCTAAGTCATCTGTCAGCTGGGGACATGTGTCAGCAGATCTTCCCTTTTGGAAGATAGCCACTTTGGAGGAAAGTGGGCTCGCGTGAGTTGAGAACTCACGAATCCTGAACTGTCGAAGTAAATCGTGATCGTCGATCTAAGAGGGACACACGTTAGCAGATCATGGATTCTGGAAGTGCGAACTTTGGAGGAAAGGAAGTGGAGCGTTGACCAGAAGTCATCCGAAGCTCCAAAGGTAAGGAATCATCCTAGCCGTCCATCATTGGAACATGTGGAGACTGGATATTTAATCTGGGGGAAATTCACTCTGAAGGAATTGAAGAGTAAAGGAATGAGAAATCCCAAAGGTCGGAGCATCAGAGTTCATCATAACCGTCCATTGGAATAGGACGCATGGCATGACATATGTTACTTCAGAGGATTGGTACCCTGGAAGAAAGAACGTGGAGGAGTGTTGACTGCAAGTCACCCGAAGCTGGGCAAAGGACATATATCGACCATTGATCGGGGAAAACACGTGGCGCTCGATATGTAACTCCAGGTATAGAGTACTTCGGAGGAAAGAGGTATTTGGAGTATTCGAAACTCCCGAACGTCAAAGTCCCGAAGTAAATATTAGTCATTGGTTGTGAAAGAAGTGTGGACTATAGATATGGTCTGTGTGTGTTCACGAGCTTGGAGTTCAGAAAATTCAGAGTCAAGTGTGTCGAGAACACCCGGAGCTCGAAGCTCTGAAGCGCCCTTTAAGTTGGCACCTGGGAACAACTCGAGGTCATATGAAGGAAGAGGCCTAGCATGGAAAGCTAGCGCCTATTTTTAAAATCCTTCAAAGGGGCCAGAAAAGAGCTCACGGGTTTGGAAGAACCTGCACTTTGGTGAAAGGGGAACCTAGAGAGAATAAAGGGAAACAAAATTTTGATACCTCACCCCTTAAAAGAGAACCTAGGGTTTGGGTTTGTTATAAATTGGTATCAGAGCATGACAACAACACTTGGCCTGCTTGAGCTCATGCACAAGTCATGCGAAAATATTTCTAGAGGACTTTAAGGGGTAACACCCTATCTTACCGCATTCCTAAGAGGCTTAGAAAACCTCTACTGAAGAGAGGAATGAGATCCTTTACTGTTGATAGATGTTTTGGAAATTGGCATTGTATGTTGCTAATGTTCCCAAATAAAGAAGTTGACTTCACTGTGCAATTGTATGTGTTGTTGTACAGTCATAATATTTGGTTACCAAGTTTAAGATGAGCCTGTGGAGAATATTACTTCCAAACATAAATCATGTGCATAAGTTCCTTGAGTAGAAGGATGCAGATTTAAAATACAGTTGGGATTTTAACCAATGAGATTGAATCATGCTAAGTTTATGACAAAGGAATCCTATCATTTCTTTGAGAAATGATAGTTGATCCTACAGGATTGGGATTATGTTTATGGACACTAATAGCAAGATTTGGATGTGAACGGATGTAAAGGATCCGTAGTAGTAATAATTACTTCTTTAATGAAGGGTTAAACCTTTTATATGTGTATAATCCCTCACGATTAGAGGAATGAGTATGGTGACCATTCCCTGAGAAGGGAGAGCATGCACAACTCTCGGGTTTCAAAGTGGATTGAGAAATGAATTTTGTTTCTGGGTACAAGAATTGATGGACAAGGTTTTTCTAATCAAGCTAATAAACAGAGCTGTAGAAATATAGAGTGATTGAGTGAGAAATCACAACATCCTCCCTTGCTTGGTGGATAGGAAACTAATCTGCCAAAGTTCTTGTGGGAGGAGAAGAGTGGCCTCCGTCCCTGAGTGCTGAATAGAAGGAAGAATTATAGGTGTAATGGTCAACATAGATCTTGACCTAAATATACTCTGGATTTCTGAACTAGGATACTTAGTAAGTAACATGATTCGAAACTGCATTTGGGATTTAAGGGAATAGTCCAAATTGTATTAGACATTAAATTGTTAAAATTAAGATAAAATGGTTGACTAAATGTTGATCCTGAATGTGGTAAAGGAAGTGTTGGGGCACTTCTAGAAGCCCAATGGGTCATATTGACATCCAGTGGTGGATGGTAGCCATATAGATATAGTTGGAAGTTAAATTGGTTGATTCTATTACCTTGGGCATGGTTATAATTTCCCAAATTGTATTTATAAGTTGGGTAATGTTCCATGGAGGTTGAGGCAAGAGTGTTTTCTTGCTATTTGTTATCGTATAGAAAGGGAACATAGTTATGACTATGTCTGATTCAACTTCCATGTGGATGTCATGTGAATGACTGCAAGCTCACAATTGAGAGGGAAACTCAGTGTTGTGTGTCCCTATGAGGCTTGTTATAAGGATGGCAATAATATCCTTGGAGGAGGATCTGGAAGTCTGATAGGTCAATGTGTAAATGATGCACATGCATGATGTAAAGATATATGTATACTAAAGGCACAGTATGGTTGCCTTGATGAGTGATATGTAAGGAAAGAATTGCACTTTCCAAGATTAAGTGAATACCATAGATGCATGGTTGACTCCATTTTAAAGAGTCATGAAAGTTCTGTTTTGAATGATAGCTTAAGAGGAATGGGATCCATTCCCTCAAGAAAGACTAGTATAAATAAATGAAAGAGTAAATGAGCAAGGATGGTCTATTGTCAGGATAAGAGGCAAATGATTATGCCTTGAGAATCACATGAGAATGATTTTGAACAATCATGACTTGACTAATTTTAAAGTAGAGATGTATGTAGGTTGTGAAATATACCCATGGCAGCTACACACAGACTTTTAATTATGCATATGGTTAAGTGCATCATGGATGTAAGTTAACAAAACCAAAATATGTATGGATACATAATTTGGGTGCATGACAAAGATGCATGTTTATATTTCTTATAGAATATTTGGTAAACAACTAAAGCTAACTCAAGGTTGAGGCAATCACAAATAGTGATGGACATGCAATAAGGAAGTTGCATGCTGAGGGAGTTCCCTGTGGAAGAACTGTGTGAAAAATCTATCAGGAGGACAGAGTCACAACCTTAATAACTGTTGAGAATTAAGTAGTGAGCTACAAGCTTATATATATATATATATATATATATATATATATATATATATATATATATATATATATATATATATATATATATATATATATATAAGAATCTTGGATTACATTTTGAAAGAATCATGTAATAAATAGAAGACTAACAAATGAATAAATGAGTATGTTTGATTGAATAGGCTTGGTTGAAGCCATGTTAAGAAAAGGCAGTGAGCCCTTTAGAGATAACTCAGCTGGGCCGAAAAGTCCCAGGTGGTGTAGAAAGAATTGGAAGAAGGGGAGAGCCCTCAATTATTTTCTTGCTGAGTATTATGTTTTCTCTGGGATGAGAGAGTTGGTATGTGGATGAAAGTAAATGTTTTGGCACCATGGTGATGATGGTCGTATTGTTGTAGAAACAATTGAGATTTGTTTGTGTTGCACTCATGAAAACATTAAGGATAATGTGATGAAGTGCATAAAGATGTGCTAGGACATGTCTGAAAATGTTTTATTTTCTTAACGTCATGCAATTTTTTTTTGATAGGTAGTTGCATGCCACAGATGCCCAAGTAGAGTATGATTCAGGAAGAAAACCATGATCGAATCTGGTTAATCAAGAACCTGATAGATGAGATGAATGCGAATCGTTCATCGGAGGGAAGACCGATCACAGTCATCAAATCGACTTCAATATCCATTGGAGTTAACGGATCAAACACTAGTCATTCGATTATATCGACAGTCAGGGATCATTATGGGATGCAAAGGAGAAATTAATGGACGTACTAGTTCATGACCCTCCATCAACCCACACCATTGATCTCATTGGGGTGGATGATCAATGACCACGATTAAAAGAGTCGAGCGAGCACTTTTCAGATTGCGGAGATTGAAATCTCCAATAAAGAGCGAGCATATTGGGGTTCCAAAATCGCTGTGAACCACCGATATGTGAACGATCGGTGGGAGAACTTGCAAGGAACCCACAGATTAATGTCATGTAAAACTCATACTGTGGTTGAATGTAGCAAATCGAACCTATGTTCTCAATATAAATTCTCTGTCAAACACTTTTGTGTTGGAATTATTATTATCTGGAAATCGTGTGGTTTAAAATTGATCGAGGCGTAAGATCGATGACCCGTGATCATTCCGGAGATTGCATATGCACACGGGTTAACGTCGAGACCTGTACCTGTAATTTAAATTCAATATAGTGTTGTTTGGATTTTGGGATCCGATCGTAGATCGGACAACCCATATTCATTGCAGAGATCGGGAGGAGAGTTAAACCGCGAGTTAGTTGAGGTTTCACAATCCCTTGCAACCATTGGATATAGGCGAAGACAGATATACATTGTCGATTTGCAGACAAGGGATTTATCCAGGATCATAGTGCCTGGACACGGGAGCTGAAAGGATAGAGCCTAAAAAGAATAGAACTGAGGTCACAACTCTCAATTGCATGGAGAGAAAACAAAGTTCCTCTGGGCCAGTCAAGGAAGATAGATTTTAATACTATGTGTTAGATTGTGGTCGCAGGAACTGGTTCTATGGGAATAAAGGTGCTCATAGCTAGCACATTATATGGAATTTCTTCGAGGAAATGCATGTTTGCATGAAGGGAAGACGATGGACCTTCCATTGAGGAAGGAGGATCTTCCAAAAATTTTACTTACATTGTATGGATGTCAAAGGAAAGAAAATTTGGGTGGTCATGAGTGTGGGCACCTTGGTTACTAACGAGGAAACAATGCTTGGGTGCATTCAAGAGAAACTTATAGTTTCATATGTGCCGACCTGGGATCATGACCAACCTGTAGCAGAAAGCACAATCGGGATACAATAATGAACAAGAATGAATACATGATGTGGTGAAGAGCTTGGCTAAGCTCCAACACACCATGGAAGAGTGCTTGTCATAAAGTGTGGAAAACTTGAAATCAATGCAAGGGTGCATTGGGTATGAATGTGGCCACGAATGTTGGCACATTCATTAAAGTAAATTAATACTTGAATTACATTTTGAAAGGTTTGGTAGGATGAAATGATGCATAGGTAAAGGATGATTTTTTTTTCCTCCCATGTTTATATAGATGTGGTGCAACTATTAGAATGAAAAAGTTAAGAAAGGTTGTGATGAAATTTTAAATGTGGTGAGAATATATATATATATATATATATATATATATATATATATATATATATATATATATATGAGAAACTAACAATTTGTTTCGCTGTGTAAAGAATGACTAGCAGAAAGAAAGAGTCTTGGATATGGAAATATTGTAATCCCATAAGGAAGATCGATTGCCCGCTGAGATAAAATGCCATGGGGAGGGAAGTCCCATGCTTGTGAATCCGGTTTAGTGCGGAACAAATCTGAAAATAAATGAAGAAATTGGAAAATCTGTGGGTGACAGATTTGCAATAAAATTATGAAATTTAGAATTGTGATGATGTCTCATGAATTTTGTATACATGTGATATAGGTAAGAAGAAAATATCTTTCCAGAAAGGACAGATGAAGCCTATCCAGTTGAAAAACATGAAGGAGGCCACTACTGAGCCATGAGAACCCTGTGGTAAGCCATGATCACCTGGAATATGTTGTGTTGAGGTAACACAAGCCGGAGGGATGCCTCGACGGAGAAAGTTTGAGGGATGCCTCGATTGTAAGGCTCGATAAAGTCTTTTGTATTCTTCCTGTGTGAGAAAATCTTGGCAAGGAAATATGGATCACCCGAGGAATTGTATAACAGAGAAGGGGATGCCTGAGCCTGGGCCTAGAGGGTGAGTGACCGCAAGGAAGAGGAGACTCTGGTAGTTCTTGTAAAATATTGATTGGGATCATGAACACAATGGGTATGTCAAGGAAAAATAGTGAGCCTAGATAACAAGACATCCATGTGGATACAAATTCATAATTTGCGCAGATAAATATTGTGCTAGATTATGAAATTTTCGTAGAAATTTTATGCAACAGTAAAATGTTTTTGCATGAGACTATGATTAATGTGCTTGTTGTCCAAGAATTATTGAAGGCAGGTGATGAAGATTAAGAGTCTGAAAAAGGACCTGACTAAGAAATAAGGTCAAGACTTCTAAAGTGGCCGAATGAGAAAGGCATGACAGGTGTTATCGAGAAATAACACCGAGGACGATGTTCCTTTCTAGGGAGAGGGGATTGTAACACCCCTATTTTCCCCAACTTGTAATTAATCATTAATTAGGATTACCATGCTGTGGCATGAGAACAGTGTAATTGTATTATTGTTTGAATTTCCAATAACTGACTGTGGGGGTGAAGCATTGAAAGTACTAGCCATGATATCACTAGAGGAAAGAATGTGAAAACTATAAGAGATCAATTAATAAGAAAAGGAGTGGTGGTTGAACCATCAACTACCCCATGAATGGAAGCATGGTCTTGTTGCAGAAGGTCAACTCGAAGTACCACAGGGTCCTGCAGACCCAAAATGACCCAAGTTTCCTTCTGATAGAAGGAATATGATAGGAGGGATGTGCGTGCAAGACACGCCAGAGAATAAAAAGAAGAGTGGAGAATGCGAGGAAATCTCCATTAGAGAATGAGCCAAAGGCCATGAGATTGTTTTTAAGGAAGCATCTGATAAACCTCGTTGAGGTCGTGACAGAGAGAGAAATATCTGAGAGTATACAATGAACAGGACCTGAGCAGAAGGCTGTGAGCTTGATGCTGAGGAAGCACCTAATAAACCTCGCGGGAGATGTGAAAGAGAAAGGATCGTTGAGAATTGACATAAATTTCCTTGTGATATCATGGCTTGGCACGGGGGTGGCCAGAGCGCTAAGAATGAAGGCCTCTGAGACTATGGTTGGGTGGAAAGTAAAACACCCACAATCAGTTAGTTGGCTACAACATGTAATAGATAAGTATTCTCATATCTTGTGTATTTAAGCGGTAATTGTGAATTAAATTTGGATATCCTATGAATGTTGCAAGGATGTGCATGTTTTCTCAACGGTTATGGGTGAAATCACCGAGGTGGGTAACACTTTCGTGACAATCTGATCTCCAAAATTCCGAAAAACATTTTTTCGGCCGAAAGACACTTTTTTTCGGCCGAAAGACACTTTTTTTGGCCGAAAGGTGGAACATCAAATCGAATGGTACAGTGACAGTATCCTCGATTTTCATGTAAATATTTAGTTAGATGGATTTTTTCATCCGACAATATTCTTTCGGCCGAAAGAGTTTTCGGTCGAACACTTTTTCGACCGAAAGATTGTTCGGTCGAAAACTCTTTCGGCCGAAAGATTGTTTATATATCAACCACACATCCGCATTCAAACGTTTTTCTAACCTTTTGGTATTTGTGAGCGGTACTTCATGATTGTGAGTGTCCGTGAGTGTTGGCGTTTGTGAGTGTTCTTGAGTGTTGGAGCGGACGTAGGGTGTTTGTGAGTGATCATGAGTATTGGCGGGCATTCCCGTGGGTGGTCGGGCTGTTGTGTTAGCGGGCGTTTGGCGGGCCGAGCTTCAGGTATGTAACTGTATTTTTTTTTTTTAATTTTAATTTTAATCTGTAGATTGTAATGTGAAATTTAATTTTAATTTTTTAATTAAAGTTTAGTTTAGGTGGCAGCCTATGTGGCCAATCCGTGGGCATGCCAACGGCTTGGCCACAGGGCTGGGCCCCCGCGGCCAAGTCACAGTCCACTGGACTGTGACTTGGCCGCGGGGGGCCAGCCCTGTGACCAAGCCGTTGGCATCTCCACTACAATGTTGTTCCACCAAAAATTTGTCTAGCGGGATAGATATCTGGTTCAGTTATTTCGATCTGAAGGTTTAATTTAAAATTTCGTTTCTGTCTGAAGTTATTTCGAATTCTAATTCAGTATGAAGGTTAAATTTAGAATTTCACTTCTGTCTGAAATCTATTTCGAATTTTAGTTCCACCTGAAGTTTAATTTAGAATTATTCCTTTAGAGTGTGATAAACCAATCCGGTTCAGTTATTTTGATCTGAAGGTTTAATTTAAAATTTCATTTCTGTCTGAAGTTATTTCGAATTCTAATTCAATGTGAAGGTTAAATTTAGAATTTCACTTCTATCTGATAGCTATTTCGAATTTTAGTTCCATTTGAAGTTTAAGTTAGAATTATTCCTTTAGAGTGTGATAAACCAACATCAAACCCAGATCTAATCCTTTTAGCAGTTAAAGGAAAAATTTAGGAACGTGAAATCAAAATTAATGAGTGAAGAAATATATGTTTAATCATTTGTACCAAGGATGTGCACTTGTAAGAATCA
>JZKD02S0263071.1:328593-338602 GCA_000966675.3 Picea glauca
AGTCTCATACAACCCTCATCAGAATGGGGTTCCACAAAGGAAGAATCGGTCTATCATCAGTTCTTCCAAGGCTATGATACATGACCAAGAGTTATCTATGTTTCTTTCTGAAGAGGAATGTAACATGACAGTAGATGTGCAGAACATGAGTCCTCACAGGATATTGGGGGACAAGACTTTGGAGGAGGCATTCTCAGGGGTGAAGCTAGAGATAGTGTCGGTTGTGGAGCCTAATTATTTTCTTGATTTAGAGGTTTTTGTTTTTAGTCACATTTATACCCCATGAATACTTTACACCCTAGAATATTGTACACCCCTCACGCGGGGGAGTTGCAGGGGGGGATTTACCCCCCTGCGGGGTCTAGGGGCAAGCGGGCCCCCAACGAAGGTTCGGGGGGAAACTTTCCCCAATGGGGGTTCAGGGGCGAAGCCCTTGAAGGAAAAATTACCTTGTAAATGTATATTCTAATTTCATAGTAAATTTGGACCATTCATTATAAGGTCACAGATCTGACGGTAGAATTTATGCTAGGGTTTTTTTCCCTAGAAGGAGACCCTCTTTTATGAGGGAAATGTATTGTGGCTATGTATCATTGCAAATATTGTATTCTGAGAGAGAACAATGTGAGAAAAAGAAGAGGAAGTTTCAGTGGGTGTGTTGTAGGTTGTATCCCTTCATTTGTTGGATAATAAAAAGGACGGACCTGGAAATTTCTCTAGTGGACGTAGCCCACACTAGGTGAACCACATATATCTGTGTCTCTATTATATTGTGTATCTTTTGTGTTTTATTTTCACATTTGTTTTTATTTTATTGCTCCGTGATCCTGTTTTTCTATCAGATAGAACATTGGACGATCTTTGGGTGTCAAATATACATCCATGTTCCTATGGAGAAGAGGACGAAGTTGGATCCTTCAGGACAAAAGGGTGTATTTTGGGGTATAGCGAGATCTCAAAGGATTACAAGATCTTCATTCTAGCGTAGTGAAAGACAATTGTGAGTGGATATGTTATGTTCAAGGAGAAATTGGCATCTAGGAGATCTAAGGAGTCATCAAAAGTGACAGAGGATGAGGAACATGCTTTGAAGGATAATAAGTAGTCAACAACTTCCAGTTCAAGGATTCAAACTTCAGGTGGGGAGGAGGATTTATCCCCTTCAAATTCTGTCAGAATACCAAGGTGGCTATTACAGATATTGAGGGATGCTAGTGAGGATCCTAGGAGTACAGTCAGAGAGAGAAGGCCTCCAAGGAAGTTTCCAAACTATATGACGCTTATGAGTAGCATCATTGATGTTGAGCCTTCTGATTTTGAGGAAACGACAGATCAACAAGTTTGGTGGGGTGACATTGTAAAGGAGTACATCTCTATTATGAATAATGATGTTTGGTACATAGTGTCGAGACCAGAGGGGAAGTCAAATGTGAGTTCCAATTGACTCTACAATATAAAGCTTTCTTCATATGGTATCATCGATAATTTAAAGGTGAGGTTCATGGAGAGAGGGTTCTCCCAGAAAGAGGGAGTGGAATATGAGGAAACATTTTCTCCAGTCACTAGGTATGCTTCTATTCAATCTATTATTTATATTGCTTCAGCTATGAGGTGGAGGATTCATCAAATAGATGTGAAGAAAAATTTCCTCAATGTGATCATTGAGGAGGAAGTATACATAGATAAATCTTAGGGCTTTAAGGTACATGGGAGCGAGTCTCATGTGTGTAGGATTAAGAAATCCTTATACATACTCAAATAGGCACCTAGGGCATGGTATTCTAGGAATGACAGATACTTGCAAAGTATGGGATTTACCAAGAGTGAGGCGGATCCTAATTTGTATTTCATACTTGTTGGGGCTGATCCACTCATCTTGGTATTGTACATGGATGATTTGTTTCTGGAAGGTGAAAAGGAGCTTATTTCAAGGTCCAATGCATATTTATCTATTGATTTCAAGATGAAGAAAATTGGATTGATGTATTATTTATTAAGGTTAGAGGTATGGCAGGTATTGGGAGAGATCTTCCTTGGTCAAGGGAAGTACACATTAGAGATATTGAAGAGATTCAAGATAGAGGACTGTAGATCGATGACTACACTTATGGCTAACAATATGAAGAAGTTTATCACTTTAGATTCAAAGTTGGTGGATCCCGGGATATATAGGAAACTGATAGGGTTCTTGATGTATTTGGTCCAGACTAGACCATAGGTTGAGTATTGTGAGCAACTTGAGTCGGTTCATGGTGGTGTTGAGGCAAGTGCATTAGTTATCATCAAATCATGTGCTTAGGTACTCAAGAGGTACAATGGAGTATAGTTTGAGGTATCTTGGAGGTGATGGAGTGAGGTTGCATGGATAGTCAAAATTGGATTGGGTAGGGAGTGTAGTATACAGAAAGAGAACCTCTAAGTGCTGCTTTAGCTTAGGATCAACAGTGATTACATGGTTCAGTAAGAAGAAAATTTATGTAGAACTCAATTCAGTAGAGTCATAGTACATGGCAGCGAGTATGGCTAGTTGTGAAGCCATTTGGATTTTCAAAATGATTACAAGTTTATTTGATCAGGAGTTGGAGCCTACAATGATATACTACGATAATCAAAATTGTATCAAACTCCTGCAAAATCCAATATTCGATGACAGGTCCAAGCATATAGATATTATATATCACTTCATTTAAGATAAGATCCATAAGGGAGTAGTGAAGCTTCAATATGTTTCCACGGATGAGCAGGTGGCAAACATTATGACCAAACCCTTGGTTAAATGGAATTTTGTGTTCTTCAAGGACAGAATTGGAGTGGTGCAGTATACCTTCCTTGCTAAGAGGTAGTGTTTATTTTTGTAAAATCGGACATGTACTTCTGCACAAGTATAAGTGTCTAGACATGTGGAAGTTGTCCAAAGCCTTCTACCTTGATACTTTACTTTGATTAAAGAAATTATTCAATGAAAGTGTTTTTATTAGAGAGTTTAGTTTTATTTAAAGAAATGATTTAATTAACATTAGTGAATTAAATAATGGCCATTGATCTCAAGTGAGGTGAGAAGTAATCTCAATCTTCAATCACTTTGGATATTAGGGTTAGGTCATAACTCAATCTTATAAAAGAAAGGAAATGGTGAAGGAGAAGACACTTGATATTATTGATACATAGTAGAGAAGTCCTTTTGCTCATGATGATTGGATCATGAAAAAATGTGATTCAAGGAGATCTTGGATAGGTGGAGAAGGACATCCATCTAGATATCATGTCATGGAGAAGAGAGAACAAAGGGAGTTTCAAGTGGGGTTCAACAGATTGATGCCATAGAAGTAGGGTCACGTCGTACAAAGTTGTCATACAGTTTGTTGTCGCAAGAATTGACTCTAGGTTGTAATGGAGCCAAGCCTTAGCACATTTTAAATGAAAAAATAACTTGTAGATTGATCAGTCATATGAGGCTTCTAGAACCAAGTCTGAAACATGCCTTTCACTCATTTATAGATCAGAAACAAAGAGGCATGACCTCGTTTGCCTAATTGATTTAATAAAGAAAATGGATAGAGGATAGGAGATGAAAAGGATTGAAACAAAGAGTTAGGTATCTAATTTTGATAAGTCTAATGTTTATTTCAATGGAGGAATGACAAATAACTTCGAAATACAAACATGCATATATATAACTTGTAAATTAGGCAGAAATAGTCAAGCTACATGTCTTGTTTAGCTCACAGTATAAACAAAGGAAAAACTGAACCTAACAAGCTGCCTAATAAATGACTATAGCAGAGGTATTACTGAATTAGAGCCATTACAAGATAAATATGTAAAATAAGGAAGAAATAATGAATTTAAACCTGAGAAAACAATACAGGAAAAACAAAATTACACAGTGACGAGGTGTAGAATCTCTTGGCATTATGTTCCATATTTGCTGAAAAAGGAATGCATTACAAAACCAGCCTCCAAAAGGATCTTGGGCTGTTCCCCCCCTTTTGAATGTTACAAATATGCCTCATATAGGTATTGAGGTCGAAATCCTCCCTAGGAGGTCGAATTTCCTCCCAAAAGATAACAACAGTTACAATCAATTCTTGAAACTTTCTGCCATAGAAAATGGGCCAAACTGCTGAAAACTAGGGTTGCGGTTATGGTCTTGTATATATTGAATAGAGACATTTGTGTATAAACTGAGAGATTATTTTGTTCATATTTTTATTCTAAGCAAAAACCTCTCTCAGTTCCCTGATATCCGTTTTCATTTTCCCCAAATCTGCATTTTACAAACATGTGTCAAAACAGGAAAATATGAGATCTGAAAATTAGGGCTCGGAGATGGATTCGATTCTCCCAATCTATGACACCTGTAGGAAAATTGAGAGACTCTATTTATCTCTGATGTTTTAGGCACAAAATCCTCCGACCGTTTCACAAAATGATCCTCCAGTGGCTCAGAATCATCATTTGAAAATGATGGCTCAACATAGTAAAAAAATGCCACATTTCTGAAAACAAACCTCATATTGCGGGGGAATTTTGGCTGCCTTCCCAAGATACAAATGAAATTATAAATACACCACTGGAAATATTAGGATCTGTGGATGTCTATCGACTATTCTAACGTGGAAAATGGCCTCTCCAAGGTTGAGAACAATGTTTTTTTCCTAAGGCCGTTTTTGCGTGAGGCTGGAATCTCGATTTCGGGCCTTTGGGTTTCGGAAAAACGGGGCAGTGGTTAAAATATCTACGTAGGCCAAACCCCCGACAGCCAAAACCCCGAAATGGTGACGTGGAATTTATGTAAAACCCTTCTAGTGATTTTCTTTCCGCGTATTGCATTATTTTCGTGCTTCCTCATGAGCTCTTCCTCTATGTGGCTTAATGCATGATGCTTGAACGCTTGGTCTCGACTGACTGGTGTCATATCGAAGATTTTTGGCCTTGGTACACCCATGGGTTCTCTCCTTGGATTTTTGTGTGAGTTGGATTGTGATTGTTACACTGTTGTGACATTTCAGATCATGAGAATGGGGCGCAATCAGTGTTATGATTCAATTAAAAGAAATGTTAAACCAACCACAATGATTGAACATAAGTAAACAACCCATTATTTGGAGCTTATATCGACATTATTTGACAAGAAGATGACACGTAGAAAACATTCAGTGATGCGCGTGACAGACAGATGGCCATTTTTTCCCACTTGCACTTTCGGTAGCTAAGGGCGTATGAAATCTAAGATTTAAGCTACCGAAAGCCAAAATTTTAATATTTGTTACAACATAGGCTCCATCTAGGGATGGTTCTTTCCTGCAAAGCGCCAAGAACAGTAGACCACGTGCCTTCATCCATTGGACGACCTGAAATCAACCTTATCAAACTTTGAACTCTGTCATTTAACTTGCGCCTTTCCGAAACAAAAAACCGCTTTTGCATTCATTAGGATATGGAGTCGTAATGCATTAAAATAAAACCATACTGGATTCCAAACTAAACTGGAAACATACTGAAAACCACTATTGTACTCTAATGCTCAAAGTCAAGCTTATTTATATACATCACCTACTCTAACTGATATCACTATTTTTTTCAAGTATAGGAAAACTTCCAAATCAACCAAGCGAGTATCCGACTAACAAACTTAATTATGCTTCCATATTTAAGCAAAAAAATGACAGGAGCAACTACAAATTTCAAAACATGCTCTGGGAGCAGGTACTTATAGTTTTGAAATTCAGACTTCAATAAGTTGGAAATAAAAAATCCAGTCCCCCATTTTGACCCCATATAAACTGCTACTGGATCATAGAAGGGAAGATATATACCACTTTCACAATTAATCCATACTTCCTCCTATTGGGCAAGCTGTCTGAAATGTTTTTGCACACTTTGTCCGCTGCTGATTTTTTCTTCCACTGGTTCAAAAATGTCACATTGAAACTTACTAGTCTGTTGCTCAATAGTTGCTAAACAGGGAGGAGAGGTCAATTGTTTTAGTAACCCCTGCTTATGTCCTTCATCTGTTGTCCAGAGATATTCTTGGTAGCTATCATACATAGTCTGATCTCTTTCATGATGCTGCTGATTGCTTTCTTGTTGAACCAAAGTTTCTTGCTACTCATCATCTTCAGAAACACTTTCGTCACATTCATCAAACAAAGGAGGACTATCGTAAATTTTTGTGTGTGATGAAAAATAAATCTTCTCTTCTTGTTCTTCTGGATATTCATCATAAACAGCTTCAAAAGATAACTTAGGAGTGTCATCAGTCAGACAAATGCTCGGAATATCAACTGTGAAGCTATCTATCTCAGATCCACACTCCTCCAAATCATAGTCTAAAGCATCTTCGAACAACAAACATTCTTCAAGTTATTAAACATGACAACCCTATCTTCTTCATGAAACAAAACAGTGTCTACAAGATGATCCTTTGGTAGGAAATCATCATCATAAATTGGTTTACTAACTTCCTCTAAAGTTCCATGGCTGCCATCATTTAAACTTAGATTTTCATTTTCAGCAATAGAAGAAGTTTCACTCACTGTTCAGGACTGTGTGAATGCTGCAAATTTACGTAAGAAAGAGCTGTAACATAACTGTTCAGGAGCAGATTTATCTCTTCTTCTGTTAAAGAAAGACGTGTTCTGTGTAATTTTTGGATCAAGCAACTATTCTTTTCTTTCTCTTCTGCAGGTTGACCATGATGTTGAATATCTTTTTCTTGAATATGATCACAAGAGCTATCATATCCTGTTTCTTTATTAGCCAACTCTTCATCATGCTGGTCATCTTCATCCACTTGAGAAGTTTTTGTTGTTTCTTCCTCCTCTTCAAGAGGATTTGTATGATCTTTTTGTGTTATGAATTCTATATTACAACAATCTTCAAAAAGGATTTCAGCTGAATATATCCTCTTACAATGTTGATGAAAAAGTGTGTGAAAATATTTTAATGAAGGAATACTGGAATGGGGTAAAGATTTGTACCAGATCCTAACATCTATTTCCAATGAAAACATACACAACTTCACGAGGACATCTTCATGATGTACATTTAATTCATCCATGAGCTTGTGGAATTCAAGCAAGTGTTGAGCAGGATTATCATCCACATATCCTCCAAATTTAGGAAGGACATCTTCCCAAATTTTAATGTCTGGAACAGTGTTTGGAAAACCCTAAACATTTGTAAAGTCCAGAGGAGAAAACCTTGCAGCAATCCGAGCAGTGAACGAATTCGACATTTTGAGACCAGTGGAATCGCTAGTGAATCATGTAGAGTCTTCGAACCAAGGAGCTACCAGGTGAATGATCACAACCAATTGAATGCCTATCCCTTATTCACCATCAAGGAATAGCTCTAAACTTTTGTCATATCCTAGGGAAGATAGCTTCGTTCCTCCGTCCCCGACAACGACGCCAGAAAATGTTGTCGCAAGAGTTGACTCTACGGTGTAATGAATCCAAGATTTAGCACATTTTAAATGAAAAAATAACTTGTAGATTGATAATTCATATGAGGCTTCTAGAGCTAGGTCTGAAATAGGCCTTTCACTCATTTATAGATCAAAAACAAAGAGGCATGACCTCGTTTGCCTAATTGATTTAATAAAGAAGATGGATAGAGGATAGGATATGAAAAGGACTGAAACAAAGAGTTAGGTATCTAATTATGATAAGTCAAATATTTATTTCAATGGAGGAATGACAAATAACTTCGAAAGATAAACATGCATATATATAACTTGTAAATTAGGCAGAAAAAGTCGAGCTAAAGGTCTTGTTTAGCTCACAACATAAACAGAGGAAAAACTGAACCTAACAGGCTGCCCAATAAATGACTATAGCAGAGGTATTACTGAATTAGAGCCATTACAAGCTGAATATGTAAAATAAGGAAGAAATAATGAATGTAAACTTGGGGAAACAATACAAGAAAAACAAAATTACACAGTGACGAGGTGTAGAATCTCTTGGCATTCTGTTCTATATTTGTTGAAAAGGAATGCATTAAAAATCCAGCCTCCAAAAGGCTCTCGGGTTGTTACCCCCCTTCTGAATGTTACAAAGATGCCTCATATAGGTATTGAGGTCGAAATCCTCCCTAGGAGGTCGAATTTCCTCCCCAAAGATAACAACAGTTACAATCAATTCTTGAAACTTTCTGCCATAGAAAATGGGCCAAACTGCTAAAAATTGGGGTTGCGGTTATGGTCCTGTATCTCTCGAATCGTGACAGATGTGTATACAATGAAAGGGGATTTTTTGAATCTGTTTATTCTGATCAAAGACCTCTCTTAGTTCCCTGAGATCCATTTTCATTTTCCCCAAATCTGCATTTTACAAACATGTGTCAGAACAGGAAAATATGAGATCCGAAAATTAGGGCTCAGAGATGGATTCGATTCTCCCAATATGTGACACCTGTAGGAAAATTGAGAGAGGTTATTTATCTATGATGTGTTTGGCACAAAATTCTCTGACCATTTCTCAAAATGATAGTCTAGTCGCTCAGAATCATCATTTGAAAATGATGACTCAGCACAGTAAACAAATGCCACATTTCTGAAAACGAACCTCATCTTGCGGGGGAATTTTGACTACCTTCCCAAGCTACAAATGAAATTATAAACACACCACTAGAAATATTAGGATCTTTAGATGTCGATTGACTATTCGAATGCAGAAAATGGCCTCTCCAAGGCTGAGAAAAATGGTTTTTCCCAAGGCAGGTTTTGCGTGAGGCTGGAATCTCGAGTTCAGGCGTTCGAGTTTCGGGAAAACGATGCAGTGGTTAAAAATCTATGTCGGCCAAACCCCCGACGGCCAAAACCCCAAAATGGTGAAGTGGCATTGATGTAAAACCATTATAGCGATTTTCTTTCCGCGTATTGCATTCTCTTTGTGCTTCCTCGTGAGCTCTTCCTCTATGTGGCTTAATGCGTGGTGATTGAACGCTTGGTCTCGACTGACTGGTGTCATATCGTAGATGTTTGGCCCTGGTACACCCGTGGGTTCTCTCCTTGGATTTTTGTGTGAGATGGCTTGTGATTGTTACACTACTGTGACATTTCAGATCATGAGAATGGGGCGCAATCAGTGTTATCATTCAATTAAAATAAACGTTAAACCAACCACAACGACTGAACATAAGTGAACAACCCATTATTTGGAGCTTATATTGGCATTATTTGACATGAAGATGACACGTAGAAAACATTCAGTGATGTGCATGACAGACAGGTGGCCATTTTTTCCCACTTGCACTTTCGGTAGCTAAGGGCGTATGAAATCTAAGATTTAAGCTATTGAAAGCCTTTAAAATCTAAGATGTAACAAAATTTTAATATTTGTTACAATAGAGTCTTTGAGTTCGTGTATGCAAGTTTCGATGGAGACAGGTGCATATACGCTGATTTTCTTAAGGAAAGACAAGTACATCTCAAGAAACGTGAAAATTCAAGGTCGTACAATAGATCGAGAGTTGTTAGGGTTTGCAGGTATTGTCTATAGTTTTTGTATTTATCTATGGGTCATTATCCTAGGTACAAGAGCCCTTGTAAGATTTGAAGTTAATTGAATGATAATCGTAGTTGATGGGAATAATATCTTTGTATATAGTGTTTGAGATTTTGGTTTCCAGTATTTCTTCTGCTATCTTTATTTGAGTTTAGTATTCCAGCAAGTGTTTGTTATTTTGTGAGATGTTAATTTGATTTACAACAAGGAAATCACTAGATAACAAGATACTTAAGTGTCAGAGTTAGGATTTCAACATAAATTCATACCATTCAGGCATAATCAAGCACATATGATCGAGCATATACAAGCAATCAAATCATATAATTCATGGACAAATCAAATTATTCAAAGGAGAATTTTATGAACTCAACATATTGTGGAGCATTTGAAGTTCAATTGTAACATGGAAATAATGTTTTTTGTAATATTACTTGATCAAGTTGAATTGTACTTACAATATTTATTTTGGTAAGTTTTAAAATAGAGTTGAA
>JZKD02S0263072.1:0-20772 GCA_000966675.3 Picea glauca
TTGTTGGAAATATAACTGAGAGGGGGGGGTGAATCAGTGATGTATATAGGCTTGAAAATTTTCCTGTTATTTTCTGATTCTTTCTAGATTATTATTTAATGTGTTGTTGATAACTTAACATGCATAGATATACAATAATTGATCAATCACATAGAATACATAGAGACATTGATTTTCATGAGGAAACCCATAAAGGTGAAAACCTCTTCTTCTTAGGATGTCAATCAAGCTCCAACTTTCATGTACATCACATTCTTTGAGCTCCAACTCAAATGTGAGGCTACAACCTCTAATAGCAAGCTACAACTTGCAGAGAGCACCAAATCTCATATTTATTTAGCACCAACTCCCAGGTTTCTCTAGCACCCACTAGATGGAAGCACCAACTCCCAGGTTTCTCTAGCACCCACTATATGGAAGCACCAACTCCCAGAATGTCTTCTAGAACCAACTAGAATTTAGAGCACTACAATCCTCCCTAGCACCACCCTACCACCCTAATTGAATATTACTAAACTTTACTTACTTTCTCTGTCTCTGATATGGTCTGTTACAGCTCCATGTCTCATCTGCCTCCTCTAGCTTCTATTACTCTATTCCACTTCTATACTCTGCTATTTCTCCTACTGCACAAATAAATCACTTTGTTTAGCTTCTCTTCTTCCTTTATACTCTATGTTGTCTCTGCATGCTATATGATGTGCCTCTCATCTCCATTTCAAGTCCTATCCTCGGTCACATTTTACTCACATGCATAACTCTCAAAAAAAGGCACACTATCTTCTATGTTCTGGATGTCTTTTTCCCTAGAGTCCTATGCATGATCACCATGCAAACTCTTCCTCTTCTCTGGCGGTTATTATGAATCTATTCATCATTAGCGGGCATTATCCTGAGATTCTCTGGATTATCTGGCAGTCGCAACTCTTCGTCTTCTCTGGAAATTATAGTTAGTCATTTTTGGCTTCTTTGGATTCTAATCCCCTTCCTTCACGTGACCATTGGTGGTGTCTATATGCCTATTCAAAAGGCACTTCACGATCTTGGTCTAGCTAGCTCCTTCTTTCAATATTACCTTGGGTGATGAACTCATGTGACCATGCAATTGTGAGTGCATCCAAAGGTGGTTTGAAACAAACTATGTTTCACCCCACAATTTACCTCGAGCCTCCACGTGTCCTTTATCCAAAACCATGATTTCGATTGCGGCCCACCTTCATCTTTTTAAACTTCACGCACCTTCAATCCCCGCAATGTGACGGGACCGTCAATCTCACAATCTTGACGGTGCTCCTGAACTAATGGATTGGATCTAACCTTTTTAAATCAACAGTTGTGATTTACTTCATGATCGGGATCCAGGAGTTTCAAATCTCAAACCTTGCTTTCCTCAATACGCCAATCTTCCAAAGTGGAAGATCTATTGACACGTGTCCCTATCGGATTAACGGTTGAGATATCCTTTGGGTCTTCGGACTCCGGAGATTTCAAATCTCAACTTCTCATTTCTTCTGATTAGATATCTTCCGAAATGAAAGATCTGCTGACATTTGTCCTCTTTAATCCAACGGCTATCCTCCTCTCTGGGACTTCGACCTTTTCGATTCTTCCATGCTTCACTTTTACATGAACTCTTTCACCCGGAGTCAAATATCTATTGACACGTACCTTCATACACGATCAACGATCATGAGTGACTTCAACACTTCGAGCTTCGAGAGTTTCAACTCCCATGCACTCGTTTCTCCCAAAGTGCTTTCACCCGAATGCATAATATTCTGACACGTACCCCTCCTGGCGATCAATGATCAGGGTCTTCTTTGGGTCTTTGGTGTTCGAGACTTCAGGACTTTAGGATAATCACTGCTTCATTCTCCTCCAGAGTGGTCACCTACTGAATAAGTCATAGGTGGTGGAGATTGCTTGTTTTTTGTTACCACTTCCACTTACATTGTCCTTCCATTGAACTAGATCAACGGTTGAGAATGCACCCGAAGTGATATTCAGATCGAAAGGTTGAGAGTGACTTCGGACCTTCATCCTTTGGTAATTTGGGACTTTTGACATTTGTTGGTGATGAAACTTCCAAAGTAAATCTCCCAGAGTGACCTAGCTTGCTTACTTCACTTGTTGACATGGCACGAGCCAATTTCCTCTTGACACTTGTCATCATCTAATTATACCATGTGTACTTATTGACATGGTCTTCTCACAAATTAAATTGATACCAATATATATATATATATGATGTGTTTTCTAAATTTATTGCAAAATTAAGACCTCACATTGTATATATATGTATCGATGCAATTTTTTAATTGGTAATAATTCATATAGAAATACATTAAGCTTCTTTCCTCTTGACAGTACCAAGCTGTGATATAGCTATGTGCTGACCATATTTCATATGGATATTTTACATCAACAAGTATCCCCTTACGTATAAAGTCATTTCACATATATCCTTATGTGATTTTCACATGTCCTTGTTGATGTGGTCTTTCACATGTTCTTGTTGACATGGTCTGGCACATGTCCTTGCTGAGGTGTTTTGATGATGTGGGTGAGTCATGTAAGCAGCGTAGTGGAGGTGGAGGTAGAACACGGTAGTGAAGTGTGACATGTAGCGGGGTAGTGGAGTGTGACGTCGGACTGTNAGCACCAACTCCCAGGTTTCTCTAGCACCCACTAGATGGAAGCACCAACTCCCAGGTTTCTCTAGCACCCACTATATGGAAGCACCAACTCCCAGAATGTCTTCTAGAACCAACTAGAATTTAGAGCACTACAATCCTCCCTAGCACCACCCTACCACCCTAATTGAATATTACTAAACTTTACTTACTTTCTCTGTCTCTGATATGGTCTGTTACAGCTCCATGTCTCATCTGCCTCCTCTAGCTTCTATTACTCTATTCCACTTCTATACTCTGCTATTTCTCCTACTGCACAAATAAATCACTTTGTTTAGCTTCTCTTCTTCCTTTATACTCTATGTTGTCTCTGCATGCTATATGATGTGCCTCTCATCTCCATTTCAAGTCCTATCCTCGGTCACATTTTACTCACATGCATAACTCTCAAAAAAAGGCACACTATCTTCTATGTTCTGGATGTCTTTTTCCCTAGAGTCCTATGCATGATCACCATGCAAACTCTTCCTCTTCTCTGGCGGTTATTATGAATCTATTCATCATTAGCGGGCATTATCCTGAGATTCTCTGGATTATCTGGCAGTCGCAACTCTTCGTCTTCTCTGGAAATTATAGTTAGTCATTTTTGGCTTCTTTGGATTCTAATCCCCTTCCTTCACGTGACCATTGGTGGTGTCTATATGCCTATTCAAAAGGCACTTCACGATCTTGGTCTAGCTAGCTCCTTCTTTCAATATTACCTTGGGTGATGAACTCATGTGACCATGCAATTGTGAGTGCATCCAAAGGTGGTTTGAAACAAACTATGTTTCACCCCACAATTTACCTCGAGCCTCCACGTGTCCTTTATCCAAAACCATGATTTCGATTGCGGCCCACCTTCATCTTTTTAAACTTCACGCACCTTCAATCCCCGCAATGTGACGGGACCGTCAATCTCACAATCTTGACGGTGCTCCTGAACTAATGGATTGGATCTAACCTTTTTAAATCAACAGTTGTGATTTACTTCATGATCGGGATCCAGGAGTTTCAAATCTCAAACCTTGCTTTCCTCAATACGCCAATCTTCCAAAGTGGAAGATCTATTGACACGTGTCCCTATCGGATTAACGGTTGAGATATCCTTTGGGTCTTCGGACTCCGGAGATTTCAAATCTCAACTTCTCATTTCTTCTGATTAGATATCTTCCGAAATGAAAGATCTGCTGACATTTGTCCTCTTTAATCCAACGGCTATCCTCCTCTCTGGGACTTCGACCTTTTCGATTCTTCCATGCTTCACTTTTACATGAACTCTTTCACCCGGAGTCAAATATCTATTGACACGTACCTTCATACACGATCAACGATCATGAGTGACTTCAACACTTCGAGCTTCGAGAGTTTCAACTCCCATGCACTCGTTTCTCCCAAAGTGCTTTCACCCGAATGCATAATATTCTGACACGTACCCCTCCTAGCGATCAACGATCGGGGTCTTCTTCGGGTCTTTGGTGTTCGGGACTTCAGGACTTTAGGATAATCACTGCTTCATTATCCTTCGGAGTGGTCACCTACTGAATAAGTCATAGGTGGTGGAGATTGCTTGTTGTTGGTTACCACTTCCACTTACATTGTCCTTCCATTGAACTAGATCAACGGTTGAGAATGCACCCGAAGTGATATTCAGATCGAAAGGTTGAGAGTGACTTCGGACCTTCATCCTTCGGGACTTTGGGACTTTTGACATTTGTTGGTGATGAAACTTCCGAAGTAAATCTCCCAGAGTGACCTAGCTTGCTTACGTCACTTGTTGACATGGCATGAGCCAATTTCCTCTTGACACTTGTCATTATCTAATTATACCATGTGTACTTGTTGACATGGTCTTCTCAGAAATTAAATTGATACCAATATATATATATGATGTTTTCTAAATTTATTGCAAAATTAAGACCTCACATCGTATATATATGTATCGATGCAATTTTTTAATTGGTAATAATTCATATAGAGATACATTAAGCTTCTTTCCTCTTGACAGTACCAAGTTGTGATATAGCTATGTGCTGACCGTATTTCATATGGATATTTTACATCAACAAGTATCCCCTTACGTATAAAGTCATTTCACATATATCCTTATGTGATTTTCACATGTCCTTGCTGACGTGGTCTTTCACATGTCCTTGTTGACGTGGTCTGGCACATGTCCTTGTTGAGGTGTTCTGATGATGTGGGTGAGTCATGTAAGCAGCGTAGTGGAGGTGGAGGTAGAACACGGTAGTGAAGTGTGACATGTAGCGGGGTAGTGGAGTGTGACGTCGGACTGTGGAGGTGGTATGTATCATGAGTGGTTTGGTGGTTTTCTCGAAGGGGGGGTTAGGTAGTAAGTGGTAATGAGTGAGGGGGGTCCGAGTTGACAAGAAGGTGAAACGTATCAGGGCCCCACATGGGAAATACCACCAACTCGAACCCGACCCCATGGTTAAAGGAAGAAAGGTCAGGGGCTCTAATATGCCCTGTCAACCATAGATCTGAGTGCCCGATTATCGACCGCTGAGATTAGCACACCCTTCTTCTAATTTATCATGTCCTTCCACTTATTTTGATCTGACAGCTGACAGAAATTTAGTTAATCGAGATCTCAGATCTCAACCCTTTCTTATCCTTCCCCTCCACTTAAATCAATCCGACAGTTGACAAAAATTTGGATGATCGAATTCTCAATCATTTTTCCCCGCTTATCCTATCCTTCACTAATTCAATCCGAGGGTTGTTGGTCCTCTCGATTGGTGATCCAACGGCCACTGTTTCCCTTCCTCCTAAGCTTATGATCTCTCCGACTTAGAAGTCTTTCTAAGTGTTCACGGGTCTCGACCTTTTCTCGTCCTACGAGTCCGTCTCTTGGACCCCGTCTGCACTTTTGGAAACCGTTATCTCTTTTGATCTTTCTCATCTTCTGTGCTCTCGAGGTTTGGTTTGATGTTGTTCTTACCATCAATGACAAGCACATTCTTCCTGTAAACATGCCAACATTTTCCAAAAAGTCAGAAAGCGGGCCTTAGAGTTGGTCCCAGAGTTGGAACCTTCGTTTGAAGAGGCAGAGAAAGAGAAAGCGCAAGAAGAAGAGGAAGGTAAAGCAGAGAAGGAGGATAAGTGAAAGAAACAGTTACTCCTAGAAGTTGTGAAAGAGCCAAGTACTTGACTCGAGGGCGAGTCAAGGCTAGTGGTATGAGCCTGTTGGGCCCTTTGTTTTTTAAGGTGAAGTTGCGCAAGAAGGACTACATTTCTATTTTTGGTTTAGCATGAGTTGTGCAAACTACAAAAGAAGTTGGATAGTGGAGCAAGGAAAAGTAACAAAAATTGGTTGTGGAAAGGGACAGTGCAATGCCAGCAAGGCAAAAGCAGTTACAACAGAACAAGAAAGCATGTGATCCCAAAGCCATAAGAATTCAATCAACTTACATATATGATATGTATATGATTGTAAAATGGTTCTCAGTTCTTGTGCATGTTGGGTTGGGTTGGTTAGTGTTGATAGGTTGAGTTTTGTTGTTGTTAATCAAATGTTTACATGTAATCTGTATACGGTTTTGGTTAGATATATCTCTAAGATATGAGTCTAGAGTCAGAAGTCTGTAACAGAGTACCAATATGTATCTTTGAGATTGTATTTGATAGGTTCTAAAGATAATAAATGAAGAAGGACCCAGAATTTTAAAATATAATGTGTCTTACTGTGTTTATGCTTATGCATTGTATCTTTACAGTACTTCTTTATGCTTGATAGGCTCAATATGATGTCTCTGTGTATGAATATTTTTCACAACTTAAGTATCTTTAGTTCTTGTATGCATGAGTTCAGATATGGTCCGTAATTGGTCTATTTTGCGCAAGATCATGGTGAATCTTGAAGGTTCTGGGAACCAATCCAATTATTCGCCTTGCCCTTCCCTATCCTTTTGTCTTGGTTGCACTCTGGGTGAGACTTATTCTCTTCGAAGGAGATGAAAATTTCAGCGCTCTAGACTACATGACACCTTTTGTTGGTAACCTGAGAAGGACCCTGGTCTGATCAATTCCGCGCCAAAAGATCCAACAAATGTGCCTACCTTTCCCTGTAATTTTTTTTGTAGAACCTGTCCTTGACTGAACTCTAGCTTGTGACTCCATTGCCCAATGGTTTTTCTTCCTATTTCGACCAACTCCAATCAAAAACTAAATCTTGAACCTAATAACTAGCCTAACATTCCCAACAAACAAAGTTAAATATTACAGAGAGATCCCTATCTAAGTTTAGGAGGTCTAGTCGATCATAAGCTCCAAAGTGGTTTTGTGGTTACCTCTGTTCATTTCTTCTTCATCCTTAGAAATTACAAAGTGCTAATAGGTGACACTATCCTTGAACCAAATTGTTTTTATGATGGCATGTGGCACATGCATTTTGATGGCTCATGCTCAAATGAAGGTAATGGAGCCGACATTATTCTATATTCCCCTATAGGTAAAATTCACAATTTCTCTTATAGGTTAGAATTTTTATGCACAAACAACATTACTGAGTTTGAGGCCTTATTTTTAGGCATCGAAAATGAATATAACCTTGGTTGTGGCCACCTTACAGTCTTTGGTGATTTTGAGCTTGTTGTGAACCTTGTACGTAAAATTTATTCACCTAGAAACAAGTTCCTTAAAAGTTATACCCAAGTTGTTTGGATGTTCATTTCAAACCTGTTATCATTTAACATCACTCATGTTAAGCAGTAACTCAATTCAATGGATGATAGGTTAGCGGTATTTGCAGCATCCCCTACCCGACAGCTTTTTCCCCAAAGACCTGATTGTATGTTTCAATATTTATATCTTCTTCATATCCCTGATAATGTGGAATCATGGCAGGTATTCCCAAGTGATGAAGGGAGTTGCACTTTCATACAAAATGAACCATTTAGGCCCAAGGAAATCATATCCATTGAAGATGATAAATTTCCTAAGGGTTTGACTCCTCTTGAAATTTCATTTTTGTTGAGTGATGTAAGCAACAAAGAGATACATAAGGAAGAGAAGTCAAAAATGAAAGTGGGTGATACCATTTCCTTGAACCTTGGGACACCCAAATCTCAAAATATTGTTAAACTAGGTGCCCAATGTTTCGACGAAGAAAAGGTGAAATTCATAGAACTACTCCATGAATTTCAAGATGTTTTCTCATGGTCATATAAGAATCTTCGTGGTTTTGATCCTACTCTTATACAACATTCCATTCCTATCAAGGAAGGAGTAAAACCAGTTAGGAAAAAACAAAGACCTATTAACCCTACACTTGAAGCTACTATTAGGAAAGAGTTGGAAAAACTATTGAAGGTTGGTATCATCTTTCCAGTTAAGTATTTTGAATGGGTTTCAAATCTGGTCCATGTTTGGAAAACAACTAGTCAGATCAGATTATGCGTTGTTTTCCACGCATAAAATAGAACCAGTGTTAAAGACCATTTTCCTCTCCCTAATATGGAAATGATTTTACAACAGGTGGCGGGGTCACAAATTATGTCCTTACTTGATGGTTTTTCTGGACATAATTGAATCAAGGTAAAGAGGACTGATAGATATAAAAACCACTTTTACTACACGTTGGGGCACATTTTCTTATGAATGTATGCCTTTTGGCTTGTCTAATGCAAGTTCCATTTTTCAAAGATCTATGCAGATATATTTTGACAATATGATCAGTACAATTATCCAAGTTAATCTCGATGATTTGATTGTCTATTCAAAGAACCGGTTGGATCATTTTGGTCATCTTAGAAAATTTCTCATGCGTTGTAAAAAATTTGGTATTTCCTTAAATCCTTCGAAGTCTATTTTCAGTGTCACTAAAAAAAGGCTCCTTGGTCATATTGTTTCTGATTTAGGAATAAGCATTGACCATAGAAGTATTGATGTTATTCTAAATCTCCTTGCTCCCACCTCCAAGAAAGAAGTCCAAGCTTTTATGGGGCATTATCAATTTTGTCTGAAAGTCTTTTCCATACTTTGTTGTCATGGTTAAACCAATTCATAATATTCCGAAGAAAGATCATTATTTTCCTTGGATAGATGACGTCAAAAAATATTTCCTTAGGATTAAGAAAGAAATCATATCCGCATCGGTTTTGGAGAAACTGGATTTTGAGAAAGTGCTTATCATATATACCAATGCCATTAAGGAAGCAATTTCTGCTATCCCCTTATAAAATGATGATCAAAACAATGAAAAACTTGTAGCATACATGAGCCAAAGTTTATCAGACGATGAAATCAAGTACTCTTATATTGAAAAACATGATTTTTCTCTTGTTAAGGCTATAGAAAAAATTATCCACTTTATTTTAGGCAAGCATACGCAGGTAAGACTCCCCTTGCCTATTGTCAAGTTTCCTCTCTCACAAACTTATCTTTTAGGAAAACTTGCACATTGTCTTGCCAAAATTCAGGAGCATGATTTAACCATCATGACTTCAAAAATGATCAAGGGATGAGACTTATACCTTCACTTAGATCAGCACCCCGAACCAAGTGAAGAACTTGATGATCAGGATAATCCTCTTTCGACTCTGTTCGATATTGAAAATCAAAATATTTCTATACCTGAACACCCTTGGTATAGAGATCTGGTGTATTTCTTGCAGCATCAAAAATGCCCTGATAGCTTGGATCCTTACCAGAGAAGAAGTATTTGCCTCGAATCTTCCAGGTATATCATTTTGGGTGACTTCTTGTTTAGAAGGTCTGCTAATGGTTTATTACTTCAATGTGTGAATGATGAAGAAGTACATAAATTGTTACAGGAAGTTCGTGGATCATCAGTTTATGTCTTTCACATTTGTGGCCATTTTTATACTAAAGTTATTGCCTTTAAAATTATAATAAATGATTACTATTGGCCTTCCATATTTCGTGATTCCTACAAATTCACAAGATCTTGTGATAAATGCCAAAAATTTACTGGGAAAGAATGTCTTTTTTCCATGCCTTTACAACTTGTCCTCCCAGATTTCCCTTTCTCTAAATAAGGGCTAGAATTTATTGGTCCCATCAATCCTCCATATTTTGCAGGACATATTTTTATTTTGACAGCTATGGACTACTTTACTAAGTGGGTTGAGTTTGTCCCTCTTAAGCTTGCACAGGATGAGTAGGTAATTTCTTTCCTAGAAACAAATATCTTTTCTAGATTTGGTATTCCACTAGAGATCATTACAGATAATGGACCAACCTTCATTTATGCAAAGTTAACTCAATTTCTGGTTAATTTAGGGGTCAAACATGTCACTTCATCATCCTATTACCCCCAAGGAAATGGGAAAGTTGATTCCAGTAACAAAATCATGGTTAGGATCATCAAGAAGACCATAGAGGATAAACCTCGCCAGTGGCACACACTTCTCACTTACCCTCTCTGGGAATATTGCACTACCACCAAGGAAAGCAAAGGTTGTACTCCCTTCCAGCTCACATATGATCAAGAGGCTATTCTTCCTACTGAGCACGAGCATTCCTCTTTACTGTTGATTTTACATATTGAAGAATTAAATTCTTCCAATAATCCCCAAAGGATAAATGCATTGTTAGCCCTAGAAGAACAAAGGAATTTTTCCTTAGAGAACATAAGGAGAAGGAAGCAGTTTGTGAAAAAGTATTTTAACAGATGAGTGAAAGTTTTTGAATTTAAGATTGATGAGAAAGTACTACTATGGGACTCGGCTCATGCTGAGAGAGGAAGACACTCAAAGTTCTAGAAACTATGGCTAGGTCCCTTTAAAATCGCTTTCGTCCTAGGTACAAATTCATACCTTCCAAAGGATTTGGAGGAGCGATTGTTCTCTTACAGCACTAANCAACGATCATGAGTGACTTCAACACTTCGAGCTTCGAGAGTTTCAACTCCCATGCACTCGTTTCTCCCAAAGTGCTTTCACCCGAATGCATAATATTCTGACACGTACCCCTCCTAGCGATCAACGATCGGGGTCTTCTTCGGGTCTTTGGTGTTCGGGACTTCAGGACTTTAGGATAATCACTGCTTCATTATCCTTCGGAGTGGTCACCTACTGAATAAGTCATAGGTGGTGGAGATTGCTTGTTGTTGGTTACCACTTCCACTTACATTGTCCTTCCATTGAACTAGATCAACGGTTGAGAATGCACCCGAAGTGATATTCAGATCGAAAGGTTGAGAGTGACTTCGGACCTTCATCCTTCGGGACTTTGGGACTTTTGACATTTGTTGGTGATGAAACTTCCGAAGTAAATCTCCCAGAGTGACCTAGCTTGCTTACGTCACTTGTTGACATGGCATGAGCCAATTTCCTCTTGACACTTGTCATTATCTAATTATACCATGTGTACTTGTTGACATGGTCTTCTCAGAAATTAAATTGATACCAATATATATATATGATGTTTTCTAAATTTATTGCAAAATTAAGACCTCACATCGTATATATATGTATCGATGCAATTTTTTAATTGGTAATAATTCATATAGAGATACATTAAGCTTCTTTCCTCTTGACAGTACCAAGTTGTGATATAGCTATGTGCTGACCGTATTTCATATGGATATTTTACATCAACAAGTATCCCCTTACGTATAAAGTCATTTCACATATATCCTTATGTGATTTTCACATGTCCTTGCTGACGTGGTCTTTCACATGTCCTTGTTGACGTGGTCTGGCACATGTCCTTGTTGAGGTGTTCTGATGATGTGGGTGAGTCATGTAAGCAGCGTAGTGGAGGTGGAGGTAGAACACGGTAGTGAAGTGTGACATGTAGCGGGGTAGTGGAGTGTGACGTCGGACTGTGGAGGTGGTATGTATCATGAGTGGTTTGGTGGTTTTCTCGAAGGGGGGGTTAGGTAGTAAGTGGTAATGAGTGAGGGGGGTCCGAGTTGACAAGAAGGTGAAACGTATCAGGGCCCCACATGGGAAATACCACCAACTCGAACCCGACCCCATGGTTAAAGGAAGAAAGGTCAGGGGCTCTAATATGCCCTGTCAACCATAGATCTGAGTGCCCGATTATCGACCGCTGAGATTAGCACACCCTTCTTCTAATTTATCATGTCCTTCCACTTATTTTGATCTGACAGCTGACAGAAATTTAGTTAATCGAGATCTCAGATCTCAACCCTTTCTTATCCTTCCCCTCCACTTAAATCAATCCGACAGTTGACAAAAATTTGGATGATCGAATTCTCAATCATTTTTCCCCGCTTATCCTATCCTTCACTAATTCAATCCGAGGGTTGTTGGTCCTCTCGATTGGTGATCCAACGGCCACTGTTTCCCTTCCTCCTAAGCTTATGATCTCTCCGACTTAGAAGTCTTTCTAAGTGTTCACGGGTCTCGACCTTTTCTCGTCCTACGAGTCCGTCTCTTGGACCCCGTCTGCACTTTTGGAAACCGTTATCTCTTTTGATCTTTCTCATCTTCTGTGCTCTCGAGGTTTGGTTTGATGTTGTTCTTACCATCAATGACAAGCACATTCTTCCTGTAAACATGCCAACATTTTCCAAAAAGTCAGAAAGCGGGCCTTAGAGTTGGTCCCAGAGTTGGAACCTTCGTTTGAAGAGGCAGAGAAAGAGAAAGCGCAAGAAGAAGAGGAAGGTAAAGCAGAGAAGGAGGATAAGTGAAAGAAACAGTTACTCCTAGAAGTTGTGAAAGAGCCAAGTACTTGACTCGAGGGCGAGTCAAGGCTAGTGGTATGAGCCTGTTGGGCCCTTTGTTTTTTAAGGTGAAGTTGCGCAAGAAGGACTACATTTCTATTTTTGGTTTAGCATGAGTTGTGCAAACTACAAAAGAAGTTGGATAGTGGAGCAAGGAAAAGTAACAAAAATTGGTTGTGGAAAGGGACAGTGCAATGCCAGCAAGGCAAAAGCAGTTACAACAGAACAAGAAAGCATGTGATCCCAAAGCCATAAGAATTCAATCAACTTACATATATGATATGTATATGATTGTAAAATGGTTCTCAGTTCTTGTGCATGTTGGGTTGGGTTGGTTAGTGTTGATAGGTTGAGTTTTGTTGTTGTTAATCAAATGTTTACATGTAATCTGTATACGGTTTTGGTTAGATATATCTCTAAGATATGAGTCTAGAGTCAGAAGTCTGTAACAGAGTACCAATATGTATCTTTGAGATTGTATTTGATAGGTTCTAAAGATAATAAATGAAGAAGGACCCAGAATTTTAAAATATAATGTGTCTTACTGTGTTTATGCTTATGCATTGTATCTTTACAGTACTTCTTTATGCTTGATAGGCTCAATATGATGTCTCTGTGTATGAATATTTTTCACAACTTAAGTATCTTTAGTTCTTGTATGCATGAGTTCAGATATGGTCCGTAATTGGTCTATTTTGCGCAAGATCATGGTGAATCTTGAAGGTTCTGGGAACCAATCCAATTATTCGCCTTGCCCTTCCCTATCCTTTTGTCTTGGTTGCACTCTGGGTGAGACTTATTCTCTTCGAAGGAGATGAAAATTTCAGCGCTCTAGACTACATGACACCTTTTGTTGGTAACCTGAGAAGGACCCTGGTCTGATCAATTCCGCGCCAAAAGATCCAACAAATGTGCCTACCTTTCCCTGTAATTTTTTTTGTAGAACCTGTCCTTGACTGAACTCTAGCTTGTGACTCCATTGCCCAATGGTTTTTCTTCCTATTTCGACCAACTCCAATCAAAAACTAAATCTTGAACCTAATAACTAGCCTAACATTCCCAACAAACAAAGTTAAATATTACAGAGAGATCCCTATCTAAGTTTAGGAGGTCTAGTCGATCATAAGCTCCAAAGTGGTTTTGTGGTTACCTCTGTTCATTTCTTCTTCATCCTTAGAAATTACAAAGTGCTAATAGGTGACACTATCCTTGAACCAAATTGTTTTTATGATGGCATGTGGCACATGCATTTTGATGGCTCATGCTCAAATGAAGGTAATGGAGCCGACATTATTCTATATTCCCCTATAGGTAAAATTCACAATTTCTCTTATAGGTTAGAATTTTTATGCACAAACAACATTACTGAGTTTGAGGCCTTATTTTTAGGCATCGAAAATGAATATAACCTTGGTTGTGGCCACCTTACAGTCTTTGGTGATTTTGAGCTTGTTGTGAACCTTGTACGTAAAATTTATTCACCTAGAAACAAGTTCCTTAAAAGTTATACCCAAGTTGTTTGGATGTTCATTTCAAACCTGTTATCATTTAACATCACTCATGTTAAGCAGTAACTCAATTCAATGGATGATAGGTTAGCGGTATTTGCAGCATCCCCTACCCGACAGCTTTTTCCCCAAAGACCTGATTGTATGTTTCAATATTTATATCTTCTTCATATCCCTGATAATGTGGAATCATGGCAGGTATTCCCAAGTGATGAAGGGAGTTGCACTTTCATACAAAATGAACCATTTAGGCCCAAGGAAATCATATCCATTGAAGATGATAAATTTCCTAAGGGTTTGACTCCTCTTGAAATTTCATTTTTGTTGAGTGATGTAAGCAACAAAGAGATACATAAGGAAGAGAAGTCAAAAATGAAAGTGGGTGATACCATTTCCTTGAACCTTGGGACACCCAAATCTCAAAATATTGTTAAACTAGGTGCCCAATGTTCCGACGAAGAAAAGGTGAAATTCATAGAACTACTCCATGAATTTCAAGATGTTTTCTCATGGTCATATGAGAATCTTCGTGGTTTTGATCCTACTCTTATACAACATTCCATTCCTATCAAGGAAGGGGTAAAACCAGTTAGGCAAAAACAAAGACCTGTTAACCCTACACTTGAAGATACTATTAGGAAAGAGTTGGAAAAACTATTGAAGGTTGGTATCATCTTTCCAGTTAAGTATTCTGAATGGGTTTCAAATCTGGTCCATGTTTGGAAAACAACTAGTCAGATCAGATTATGCGTTGATTTCTGCGCATTAAATAGAGCCAGTGTTAAAGACCATTTTCCTCTCCCTAATATGGAAATGATTTTACAACAGGTGGCGGGGTCACAAATTATGTCCTTACTTGATGGTTTTTCTGGACATAATTGAATCAAGGTGAAGAGGACTGATAGATATAAAACCACTTTTACTACACGTTGGGGCACATTTTCTTATGAATGTATGCCTTTTGGCTTGTCTAATGCAAGTTCCATTTTTCAAATATCTATGCAGATATATTTTGACAATATGATCAGTACAATTATCCAAGTTAATCTCGATGATTTGATTGTCTATTCAAAGAACCGGTTGGATCATTTTGGTCATCTTAGAAAATTTCTCATGCGTTGTAAAAAATTTGGTATTTCCTTAAATCCTTCGAAGTCTATTTTCAGTGTCACTAAAAAAAGGCTCCTTGGTCATATTGTTTCTGATTTAGGAATAAGCATTGACCATAGAAGTATTGATGTTATTCTAAATCTCCTTGCTCCCACCTCCAAGAAAGAAGTCCAAGCTTTTATGGGGCATTATCAATTTTGTCTGAAAGTCTTTTCCATACTTTGTTGTCATGGTTAAACCAATTCATAATATTCCGAAGAAAGATCATTATTTTCCTTGGATAGATGACGTCAAAAAATATTTCCTTAGGATTAAGAAAGAAATCATATCCGCATCGGTTTTGGAGAAACTGGATTTTGAGAAAGTGCTTATCATATATACCAATGCCATTAAGGAAGCAATTTCTGCTATCCCCTTATAAAATGATGATCAAAACAATGAAAAACTTGTAGCATACATGAGCCAAAGTTTATCAGACGATGAAATCAAGTACTCTTATATTGAAAAACATGATTTTTCTCTTGTTAAGGCTATAGAAAAAATTATCCACTTTATTTTAGGCAAGCATACGCAGGTAAGACTCCCCTTGCCTATTGTCAAGTTTCCTCTCTCACAAACTTATCTTTTAGGAAAACTTGCACATTGTCTTGCCAAAATTCAGGAGCATGATTTAACCATCATGACTTCAAAAATGATCAAGGGATGAGACTTATACCTTCACTTAGATCAGCACCCCGAACCAAGTGAAGAACTTGATGATCAGGATAATCCTCTTTCGACTCTGTTCGATATTGAAAATCAAAATATTTCTATACCTGAACACCCTTGGTATAGAGATCTGGTGTATTTCTTGCAGCATCAAAAATGCCCTGATAGCTTGGATCCTTACCAGAGAAGAAGTATTTGCCTCGAATCTTCCAGGTATATCATTTTGGGTGACTTCTTGTTTAGAAGGTCTGCTAATGGTTTATTACTTCAATGTGTGAATGATGAAGAAGTACATAAATTGTTACAGGAAGTTCGTGGATCATCAGTTTATGTCTTTCACATTTGTGGCCATTTTTATACTAAAGTTATTGCCTTTAAAATTATAATAAATGATTACTATTGGCCTTCCATATTTCGTGATTCCTACAAATTCACAAGATCTTGTGATAAATGCCAAAAATTTACTGGGAAAGAATGTCTTTTTTCCATGCCTTTACAACTTGTCCTCCCAGATTTCCCTTTCTCTAAATAAGGGCTAGAATTTATTGGTCCCATCAATCCTCCATATTTTGCAGGACATATTTTTATTTTGACAGCTATGGACTACTTTACTAAGTGGGTTGAGTTTGTCCCTCTTAAGCTTGCACAGGATGAGTAGGTAATTTCTTTCCTAGAAACAAATATCTTTTCTAGATTTGGTATTCCACTAGAGATCATTACAGATAATGGACCAACCTTCATTTATGCAAAGTTAACTCAATTTCTGGTTAATTTAGGGGTCAAACATGTCACTTCATCATCCTATTACCCCCAAGGAAATGGGAAAGTTGATTCCAGTAACAAAATCATGGTTAGGATCATCAAGAAGACCATAGAGGATAAACCTCGCCAGTGGCACACACTTCTCACTTACCCTCTCTGGGAATATTGCACTACCACCAAGGAAAGCAAAGGTTGTACTCCCTTCCAGCTCACATATGATCAAGAGGCTATTCTTCCTACTGAGCACGAGCATTCCTCTTTACTGTTGATTTTACATATTGAAGAATTAAATTCTTCCAATAATCCCCAAAGGATAAATGCATTGTTAGCCCTAGAAGAACAAAGGAATTTTTCCTTAGAGAACATAAGGAGAAGGAAGCAGTTTGTGAAAAAGTATTTTAACAGATGAGTGAAAGTTTTTGAATTTAAGATTGATGAGAAAGTACTACTATGGGACTCGGCTCATGCTGAGAGAGGAAGACACTCAAAGTTCTAGAAACTATGGCTAGGTCCCTTTAAAATCGCTTTCGTCCTAGGTACAAATTCATACCTTCCAAAGGATTTGGAGGAGCGATTGTTCTCTTACAGCACTAATGGTTCTCACTTGAAACATTATGTGGAATGCTTATTTGAATTGACTTTTGTATAGAGTTGTTTTTTGGTTATGTTGTTTTCTTTCTTACGATAATTTCTGCTATTTTGATTTCTTAACTTTATCAAAAATAAAGTCTAGATTAGTTTTGCCATGAATATTTCCTTATGTAAGTATTGTTGATCAATAAACAATAAGACATACACATTTTTCAGGATGTCCCCCTTTCAGACATCGCTGAAATTTCTTTTTGTGATCAACTCTATTGTAGGATAATTGATTTTTCCTTCTACCCTATTTCTTCTTTCCCTTTCTTCCTTTCATAATGAGATTCAAAGGGAATACCATAAAGTTTCTATTTAAAAGTTTTAAGAAGTATTATATGTTACATATTGATCGAATGTTATGCATACAGGACCAAACCCCCTCATATGTACCACTTTCCATGAGTTATTCCCAAAATCTTGTCTCATTATTTCCCTTAAACCATTGTTCCCCCTATTGCATAACTATTCTCTTCATTAATTTTTTTTTCTCTGGTTACGTTGCATTGACGCCCAAAAGCGCAACGTAGGGTACCTTCATGCAAATTGGTTGCAGTGCCTTATTATTTATGAATAATTAAGAAGAAATTAAATAGGTGGGACCCCATGTGTCAATATGAAGGAAGGATGACTCATTTTCCTTGATCATGACTTGGTTGTGAATTGAATTCTATAGTTTATTGTCTCTAAATCAATCTTTGAAAGAAATGAGAAAATGACAAATTTTATGGGGGATGTGATTAAAAGAGAAATAGTATTGTTTTGATGGTTATCACAAGTTTTATTCTGTTCCACTCAATTTAAATGGATATCTAACCCTAGGCTTGAAGCAATATATGATAATGGTATTGTGGATTTCTTGTTAAAAGGGTTATGCACCATTGTTTAAAATTTAAAATTTAAAAGTTGGGGACATGATCTCCCTAGCAAGTCTTGACATATATTATATTGGTGCTCAAATGTTGGTGCACACATTAACATTGGAAACATAGCAAGGGTGGTATATCTCACTTGCATTGAATTGATATTTCTATGGTGTATTATGCGATGTATGGATATCTCACTCGTACTAGCTATAGGTGATGGATTAAATGTGGATATGATGTGCATTAATTACACGTCACTCTAACCTACCTCGATGGTCTCCACCCTTGCTATTTTGCATTTGGTCATTTTTGGGGGGGGTTGTTGTTGCCTCTATATTGCTTGGGCTTGGAAGAAATAATCGGGTTTGGTTGAATATCCTTGGCATTTTGCATCCAGGTATGAATTTTCTTGCTGCTCCATCCATGAATTATTTCTCTTCTCATAAATTTAATCAAAAGTTGGCTCTTGCATTCGCTTACAATTTGTGCTTTTTTCAAAGTTTATGGCATGTGATTTTTCAACTGTGTAATGGTTTTCGAATGAAGTAAATCTCTATTGGCGTTTGTGTGCAAAATAATTCATAGTTCAATATCTCTCTTTGTTGAATGAAATTATGGTTTCTATGTTGCTTTACCTATGGGACAAATTTGTGGTGGAAGTGATTCGGGTTTGCCTCATCTCTAGTTGTTTGGTGTTTTCTTGTCTTTCTGATAAAATGGTGTTATTACTCACCTATAGACCATTCGAAAACCTTGTCTATCAATTATTTATATATATCATGGATATTTTTTCTCGCAACCTCCATAAGAAGTCTGTGAAGAGGTCTGTGGAAACTTATGGTGGTAAAATATTGTTGAATCGTTCTTTTGGATAAACCCTCAAAGTGTTTTCTTTCTGCTCTCTCATACCTCATTGTTGTTGATGAATGGTATTTGCAAACCCTGGACTTGAATAATTGTGTAAGGGTGGCCAAACCATCATTTCATAGGGGTGTTGTTCGCATCTTTTTCGTCATGGAGTTTTGTCAATTTGTTTACTTGATGATGTTAGAGTTAATACCAAGCCCATTTATTTATAAACACAGTTTGTTATGTGATAGTATTGAAGTTTTGACACGCATTGTAAGGCAAGTGTTTAAGATATATGGTCATTTTGCGTTAGCATACTTGAGGTGGTCAATTTTAATGGATAGAATACCTCTGTTGACGAATTATATGTGTAAAATGAACTTTGGGAACAGGAATAAAAGTGAATTCTGGAAGTTTTGTGATTTAAAATATCAGTTTAATTTTGTGTTACCCAAGGGGGTCCCTTTTGGACGATTTTGAGAAACCCTGTAGTGGTTAAGGAATACCAATTGCAATATTTTCGGCCTAGTTTGTCCATACCTCGACGGTTAGTCTTGGTTGTTGGACTATTGTGCTTTCTTGGCCCTACTGTGTGTAGGCTATGTTATGCCATAATTGTTGAAATGTTTCTTGGGCAGTCATTTATTAATAAATTTTGTAAAATGTAATTTCAAAATGCACAGTGAAAAGTAGTGGAGTTTGAACGACAGTCTTGGATTTTCGAAACAAATTATTGGATTTTGATTTTGAAACGAGAAAGTGTTTGGAAATTTTGTTGCTATAACGATGGCATTGTTTTGTATGGCTAATGATAGACCAGGGAAAATTTGGTTCCCTTTCATTATATCATTTTTTTCACATTACATTCCCTTCATTTTCCCTCATACACTTATATCACTCCTTCTTCTATTATTAATCATTTTAAAGAAGAGATCTGTATGAAAACAAAAGGGATGGATATGGAGTTTAGTTGCCGACTGGTGTTTGAGAGTTGGATATATACACAGTTTGATTATTTCAGTCATTGCTTGAATAGTATCTAGGTATCTTGTCTCGTCCATACTACCATCTTTCATACATTACAAACCCCTCATATTCCCAAAGAACCTATCACTCCATGTTCATATGGAAATTGATTGATGAAGTTGTTTTATGAATGGATTGCATGTGTTCTGTGATGAATAATAGAGCTAACTTTTGATTTTATTTAGGTATATTTTCATGATGGATTATTAATAATTTTTCATGATTCATTGAATATTGCTACAGGATGAGATTTTCCAGCAGGGGAAGTAATGGTAGAGGTAACAGAGGCAGGGTAAATTGGAACCTAGGTCATAGAAGACCTTGGTTCTCTATACATTTCGATGTTGACCCCTAGGAATTGAACCATCTTTTCCAAGCTAGTTTCTTCAACCCAGTAGGCAAAGGAATCTCTCATCCCCAACTAGAAATACCTCCCTTCCAAGAACATCAAAATATTTTGGGCATTCCAGTCCCTCCTCATGTATCAATGCGACCAAAACCGCCCACCAACGATGTTTGGAAAGAGATTGTCCACATATTCCTTGTCCACCACCACGGTTTGCCTACTACATCATTTCCATTACCCCCTCCACCACCAAGAAACCAAGTTACCCAAGATGAGCCTGTTGTCTCACCCGTGCAGTCATCACATGCGAGTAAAAGATTAAAAATAGATGTCCTCGAGCATTTGCAGGACAAAGGAAAGGGAATAGCCACTCACTCCAACTCATTGAAAGATTCTGCTAAGTCATTTTCCTCTCGCCTTCATCTTAAGGATGATTTTTTAAGCATAGAGGGGCTTCCGCAGTGCAACATATTAGATATCATTTTCGGGATTAACTTCGTAGTGTAAGTCATTAATCTATGACCCATATCCATGAGTATTAGTTGCAACTGACCAATAATTCTCATGATTTGAATAGTCCACTTAGCACTCATTGCATCGAGTGATGCTCACA
>JZKD02S0263094.1:9264-20771 GCA_000966675.3 Picea glauca
AGTGGGACCCTGACTAGGGAGTCTAATCTACTTATACTGTGAAATTTATCCATAATATATAATGATAGAAAATATCCGAAGCAAGTTAGGTTGGATCTATTCTTATGTCGAAATACATAAACCTCCCTGCTTTCATTGTTGAATGTTGTGCTTGTCAATAAGTCATCAGAAGAAAGGAAATTTCATTTTTAACAACAAATAAGGCATGAGATCATATGCTAGGTGACAGATGTACTTTTGGAATTTGATTTTGTTTCTCTTCTCTTATCAATTTTCTTTCATTGTGATGCAGTGTGTCAGATCTTTTTGCATAAGGATATGCAACACCTTTGGCATGGGGGAGGGTCAAAGAGCCTCTTTCAGGACTCTTTTCCAGACTCACATCTCATCTTCAGAGACCAACATGTTCACCTTACAACCCTGCAGAACCAAACACAAAGGAAGAAATTCAAAAACAAGCACAGAATAAAGAAGTTTCATGAGGTACAGGAAATTCCATTGTTAATCCTCCAGAAAACTCCAACCTAAAAGATGAACTTTGATAATATGCAAACTTCAAATACAAAGGCAGCCGCATATGCTTCCAATCATGAATATCATATGGGTAGTGGTTATGCAATGGTAAAAGAAAAGGTAACATGGTATCGTTTATTTTCCTTTGCTTATAAAACTACAATAGATATGAAATTGTATACTAGATCTTATGACCTTATTGTTAAAACCATGCGCTTAACTATCATTTTACTTCCCTCATACCCATATGCTTAACCCTAATTAACTTCCTCATCACATAATCTCTTGAAAAGATGTTGAAGGAAAAATCACAACAAATTTGATATTGAATGAATGTAGTTATGAATTGAAATGAGTATGCCCAGTAAAGATGAACCACGACTCTAAACAAAGAACGTGATTTACCCTTAGTAATCACGAATTTACCTCGTATCATGTTGCATGATTCAACATCAAATTTGTCGCTTGAAGGTCCAATTGCTTATCTTGAACGACAATGATGTCTTAATTGTCATCGTGTTTGCTACCAAACATCTCGTTCCCATCATTGTACAAATGAGCATAAATGAAATGGCTTATCTAGGTGGTGAAGCCATCCAGATGAGCCTCATCATATATTAATTTCCTTCACAACATTTTCATTAAACCCACCTTTCGAATTATCGGTGCCATCACTATGTTCATTCCTTTTTTCCCTCCCATTACACATATTTTCTCCATTACAGAGCCTATTGTTTAACCTGACATCTCTTCTCTGCGGTATTCGGTACCAAACTCTTACGCCCACAGCTCGGTTTACACTCATAGTTTATAAGGATGGTTGTGAGTATGCATGAACCGGTCTTCTAGGTTTATAGGGAGACTGAGGAGTTCCAACTGTGTAGAAATAAGTATACCAGATCGGGCTGGATCCCGTTTTTAGAAAAAATCATAGGTTGTCATGAGGGGGTATCTCATGCATTCACCCAAAGTTACAATGAATAAATTGTGCACATAGGTAACCTGCAACTAACAATCAATGAAGCAACTCTAAGGGAGGCCACTGGATTGCCTAGCAGAGGAGACAAGTATTTCAAAGGAGTAGGAATCAATAAGGAAATGTGCCAAAGATTCCTGAAACAAGACCATCAACACCCTGATTGGAAAAAGGGGATTTCCAGAAACTATATTAAGGAGGAATATCAGAAAATGTTTTCTAGCCTCCAACGATTCCTCACTTGTGAAGGCAGGTATGTTGTAACTTTCCTATATGGTCTTCTTTCAGGAATCTTTGGCACATTTCCTTATTAGCCACCAAACATCCCATTCCCATCATTGTACTAACGAGCATAAACGAAATGGATTATCTGGGTGGCGAAGCCATTCAAATGAGCCTCATCACATCTTAATTTCCTTCGCAACATTTTCATTAAACCCACCTTTCGAATTATTGACGCTATCATTGTGTTCATTCTTGTTTTCCCTGCCATTACCCATCGTTTCTCCATTACAGAGCCTATTTCTTAGCCTGACTTCTCTTCTCTGTGGTATCCGGTACCAAACTCTTACGCCCACAGCCTGGTTTACACTCACAGTTTATAAGGGTGGTTGTGAGTAGGAACGAACCAGTCTTCCAGGTTTATAGGGAGACCGAGGAGTTCCATCTGTGTAGAGATAAGTATACCAGAGTGGGTTGGATCCCATTTTTAGGAAAATTCACAGGTTTTCATGAGGGGGTATCTCATGCATTCACCCAAAAATACAATGGAGAAATTGTGCTCATAAGTAACCTTCAGCTAACATTCAATGAATCAACTCTAAGGGAGGCCACGAGATTTCCTAGCAGAGGAGACAAGTATTTCAAAGGAGTAGGAATCAATAAGGAAATGTGCCAAATATTCTTCAAAGAAGAACATCGACACCCTGATCAGAAAAAGGGGATTTATAGAAACTATATTAAGGAGGAATATCATCCAATGCTTGCCAACCTCCAACGATTCCTCACTTGTGAAGGCAGGTATGTTGTAACTTTCCTATATCACCTTAGGCTTTTGTTGCATTTTGAAGGAGGTCCTGAGATTGAGTTTCCATACTTTTTATGGATGAGCCTGAACAAGATGGTGAGAGGTTTCAAATCCTTATCTAAAACTGAGAAGACTATTATTTATCATCAGGGTCTTATCATAATGCTAGTTATACATGAAATCAAGAAGCAAAGGTTTAGTTGTAAAACCCTCATCACTCAACAATTTTCCATAGAAAATCAACCTGTAGAGGAAGCCCAGCTTGCTCCAGATGAATATGAGGAACCTAAGAAGAAAAAGGGTAAGAAATACAAGGTATCTCCATTATCCTTCAAAGCAGTGAGCCAAAAAGATAAATCTAGGATGAGAAAAGACCGAAAAACTCATGACTCTTCGAGTAAACAAGTAGGGCCCTCTTCCTTAGTAAATAAGGCTCTTAAAAGTCAAGAATCTAAAGCTAAATCCAAATTAGTAGAAGATATCTCAACAGTAGCACTTGAGGAGAAGGGTCATAAATCAAATCCCTTGAGGAAAGAGAAGAGTAGCTCAAAGCATAAAGGTGAACAACCTCCTGTAACCATTCCACAGACAAAAAAGAGGAAGAGAAAACTTTTTTAGCAATTATGAGAAGAAGAATCTATCATCTCCTTCTAAGAGAAACACAAGGAGCATGACAAATAAAGGAAACACAATTGCCAGTCCTCTTGCATATGAAGACCCAATAGATTTTACCTCCTCTCCTCTAGACCTACCAGTCTAGGATGACATCCCTAGCTTAACTGAGGAGCAAGTTACTATTACTTTGTCTGGGATGAGAGAGGAAGTTGAAGAAAGAGAACACATCCAGTTGGAAACAATGGAGTCAATGAAGACCTTAACAAAGGAACAGATGAGGAAGAAGATTGAGGAGCTACAAAAACAAAACCATGAACTAAAATAAGAGGTGAAGAAATACCAGCTACTGGATGGGTATATCAAGAAGGAAAATGAGCAACTAAAGGAAACCGGCCAACAACTCCAAGATGACCATGAAGAGACTTATAATAAGCTCAAAAAGGTACTAAGATTCTTACAATACACTAGGTTCATAAAAAGGGAGCTGAAGGAATAAGCCTTAGCTGTCAACATCATTGATCCACGGGATTAAAGAGAGTGGAGTCTCAAGTTTTGTAAAATTTTGAGTATGTTTTAGTTGCATGAGGACATGCAATGATTTTGGCATGGGGGAATGTTGAGCCTCTAAATTTACATCCCCATCACCATATTATACTCCTCGTTTACAACTTTTTGGCCTACCTAAGCTTGGATAAATGACAAAGAACGCTATCTCCAGTCACTTATAAGGTCATGAGGTAAAGTATATTTGAATTCATGCATTTTGTGGTTTATTAATCTAGGAGATTAAATATTTCATGTGCTAATGTTGAAATTTTTATATGTAGCCTTTGACCTTTGGACAAGTCTGGCACTCCTATGTCAGCCAAGCCATCCAGTACTTATGCGCTAGCTCACAAAATCCGGTACCTACCATGTATTCCGGTACCACTTGACGATTGTTGAGATCTGGTACCCAAACACCAATCTGGTACTTTCGTTATGCCTTCTGTCCAAATCTGGTGCCAAGAGAGCCTCATGTTCAAATCCGGTACCCGCAGATCACTCATTGTCGTGATCTGGTACCAACGCCTGCAACCTATTTTAGTCTGGTACCAACCAATTGCACGTTGTTTCGATCCGGTACTATCCTCCATGTCTCGCCTCTTATGATCTAGTACCAGTAGAGGAAACAAAGTATGCCAAGTTAAGCTCTAGATCATGCCTAAGATATTTTTTTATTGTTTATTAGATCATCAAAGTTTCTAGCAAGACTATATTGAGCTAGTTTGATTATTGCTTCATCCTCATGCACTCTGTGTCATGAGGATGAAACTTAAAATATGTAACCGAGTGTGTAAATTTGACAATCGCTGATATGTTGAAGATTTCACCTCCTTGTGTTTCACGACTGAGATTGTTTAAATAGTCATGGAAAGGATGGTGGCTGGCGAGAGCAAGAAAAGCATAGCATAGCACAACATGTCAGAGTAGTATCGCATATTGTAGAACACATCTTGAGTTTGAGTTTAATAGAAGAGTTTCATTTATTTCCATGTCTTGATTATTGAATCATAATGAATGGATGTGAATTGAGTTGGTAGCATAANTCCATTATCCTTCAAAGCAGTGAGCCAAAAAGATAAAGCTAGGATGAGAAAAGACCGAAAAACTCATGACTCTTCGAGTAAACAAGGCTCTTAAAAGTCAAGAATGGAAAGATAATTCCGAATTAGAAAAAGATATCTCAATAGTAGCCTTTATGAGGAGGGGTCATAATTAAAACCCCTTAAGAAAGGAGAAGAGAAGCTCAAAGCATAAAGGTTAACAACCTCCTATAACCTTTCAAAAGGCAAAAAAGAGGAAGAGAAAACTTTTTAGTAATTCAAAGAAGAATAATATATCAGATCCTTCTAAGAGAAACACAAGTAGCATGACAAAGAAAGGAAACATAGTTGTCAGTCCTCTTGCATATGAAGACCCAACAGATTTTACCTCCACTCCTCTAGACCTACCAGTCCAGGATGACATCCCTAGCTTAACTGAGGAGCAAGTTACTATTACTTTGTCTGGGATGAGAGAGGAAGTGGAAGAAAGAGAACACATCCAGTTGGAAACAATGGAGTCAATGAAGACCTTAACAAAGGAACATATGAGGAAGAAGATTGAGGAGCTACAAAAACAAAACCATGAACTAAAATAAGAGGTGAAGAAATACCAGCTACTGGATGGGTATATCAAGAAGGAAAATGAGCAACTAAAGGCAACCGACCAACAACTCCAAGATGACCATGAAGAGACTTATAATAAGCTCAAAAAGGTACTAAGATTCTTACAATACACTAGGTTCATAAAAAGGGAGCTGAAGGAAGAAGCCTTAGCTGTCAACATCATTGATCCACAGGATTAAAGAGAGTGGAGTCTCAAGTTTTGTAAAATTTTGAGTATGTTTTAGTTGCGTGAGGACATGCAATGATTTTGGCATGGGGGAATGTTGAGCCTCTAAATTTACATCTCCATCACCATAGTATACTCCTCATTTACAAATTTTTGGCCTACCTAAGCTTGGATAAATGACAAAGAACACTATCTCCAGTCACTTATAAGGCCATGAGGTAAAGTATATTTGAATTCATGCATTTTGTGGTTTATTAATCTAGGAGATTAAATCTTTCATGTGCTAATGTTGAAATTTCTATATGTAGCCTTTGACCTTTGGACAAGTTTGGCACTCCTATGTCAGCCAAGCCATCCAGTACTTATGCGCTAGCTCACAAAATCCGGTACCTACCATGTATTCCGGTACCACTTGATGATTGTTGAGATCTGGTACCCAAACACCAATCTGGTACTTTCATTATGCCTTCTGTCCAAATCTGGTACCAAGAGAGCTTCCTATTCAAATATGGTACCCGCAGATCACTCACTGTCACGATCCGGTACCAACGCCTACAGCCTATTTTAGTCTGGTACCAACCAATTGCACGTTGTTCGGATCCGGTACTATCCTCCATGTCTCGCCTCTTATGATCCAGTACCAGTAGAGGAAACAAAGTATGCCAAGTTAAGCTTCAGATCGTGCCTAAGATATTTTTTGATTGTTTATTAGATCATCAAAGTTTCTAGCAAGACTATATTGAGCTAGTTTGATTATTGCTTCATCCTCATGCACTATGTGTCATGAGGATGAAACTTAAAATATGTAACTGAGTGTGTAAATTTGACAATCGCTGATATGCTGAAGATTTCACCTCCTTTTGTTTCACGACTGAGACTGTTTAAATAGTCATGGCAAGGATGGTGGCTAGCGAGAGAAAGGAAAGCATAGCATAGCACAACATGTCAGAGTAGTATCGCATATTGTAGAACACATATTGAGTTTGAGTTTAATAGAAGAGTTTCATTTATTTCCATGTCTTGATTATTGAATCATAATGAATGGATGCGAATTGAGTTGGTAGCATAATCTAATTTCATGTTTTGAGATCTGAGTAAGACCAATGTGTTGATCGAAGACCAACTTACTGTAGACTCCAATTGTTGACCTGTTGAAGCGACAAGGGCCCACCACCCAACAGAGGTCAACATTCTTGTAGATTAGTGTTAGCATTTGATTTTGATAGTGTAATTGTTAGACTAGCCGTAGCTTTAAGTTCTCAATTTAATTCATCATCTCTAACAGTTTCATATGTTAACAATATAGTTTAGTTCAAGATTTTGATCATATAATTGCTTAAGATATTTACTTACTCTATTTTTTCATATGCCTTGTTTATGTTTTTATAAATTTGACTTCTCTTAGTGAACATAGACGTTGGCAACAATAGTCAAACATACTGGGAAAATAACTAGTGAAGTTCACAATAGATTATTGTGAGCCACAACATACCCAATATACTGGCTACTAAACTACCCATGATATGCCTTGATGATTGATGTGTGATTTCCTTTTTCAGAGTGTGATTGCATAATTAGCTTTCTGGATCAAATAATAGATTTGATCTGTCAAAGGACTCCATATCATACTTGCATGTGCCACAATGGAGTAGATATCCCCTCTGTGAAAGACAACCAAAGTGTGTTTTAGTTTGACAGTTTGCTTTATTCTCAGCATGCGTAATCTAGATTAGTTCTATACTCATGACATTAGAATTACCTCTCTTACTGGTGTCTTGTAACTTTGTTGATTACGAATCCTGTATTGATAATTAATGTGTGCATTATACTAATAATATAAGCAACACAACAGTGATAATACAAGCCCCATCAATATATCAAAGAACCCGGTGATACACTCCAAGACGAAGCACATTCCAATCAAGTATCACTTTCTACAGGAGTAGGTTACAGAAAAGAACATCGGAGTTGAGTATGTGGGCACAAAAGAACAAGTGGAAGACATATTTATAAAACCACTTCCACAAGAATCCTTTGAGTATCTTCGCCAGAGACTCGGATTTATTTCTACTCCAAAATGAATGTTTTTTAATTCTTATCTTATATGTCTTAGATGTACACGAGGAAGCACCATAAAGAGGACAATTCAGTCAGGGGGAGTAGCTCCGGATGGAAATATACCTTTGCCATTGATGAAAAAGGGAGAGAGATTCATCAAATGCAGAGGACAGAAGCATGGTTCTAGGGGGAGAAATGGTCACAGATATGCATAGGATAGAGGCATGTTTCCATGGGGAGCATGAGTGATATGACTTCAGTATTGCATGACATAATTTTAGTTTTTCATCACAGTGTTGCCATCAATGCCAAAGGGGGAGATTTTTTATTAAGGTTGGTTGTCATTGATGTCAACCCTTGAAGAAAGCTCGATATCACAAAGGATGAACTCCAAAGTGGTCCCCTTATGGTGAAAGCCCTCACGGGAAGACGCTTTACGGATTGAGTTATCCTAGAAGTATGGTTAGAGAACCCATGCTTATTTGTGGAATAATGAGATGAAGGTCAGTGAATTTTTCAATGAAACTATCCTATATGGATATTTCTTTTCATTCCATTTCCGGTGGTATTTGGAACGTCATATAAATCCTCACGGTTAGAGAGTTATGGCCATAAGAAGTTGGAGAACCCAGGTTTGGGTAATAGACCCAAGTTTGTTTGATGGATAATGGTATGCATTTTGATATATTTACAGGTAATATTATTCTATATGGATAGTACATGCCATTCCATTTTTGGTGGTATGTGAAACGTCACATAAATCCTCACGGTTTGAGATTTATGGCCTTACGAAGTTGGAGGACCCTCATATGTCATCTAGAAGCCCCAAAAGGTCAAAGTAGTCAAAGTGNCTTGAGTTTGAGTTTAATAGAAGAGTTTCATTTATTTCCATGTCTTGATTATTGAATCATAATGAATGGATGTGAATTGAGTTGGTAGCATAATATAATTTCATGTTTTGAGATCTGAGTAAGACCAATGTGTTGATCGAATACCAACTTACTGTAGACTCCAATCGCTGACCTATTGAAGCGGCAAGGGCCCACCACCCAACAGAGGTCAGCATTCTTTTAGATTGGTGTTAGCATTTGATTTTGATAGTGTAATTGTTAGACTAGCCGTAGCTTTAATTTCTCAATTTAATTCATCATCTCTAACAGTTTCAGATGTTAACAGTATAGTTTAGTTCAAGATTTTGATCATATAATTTCTTAAGATCTTTACTTACTATGTTTTTGCATATGCCTTGTTTCTGTTTTTATAAATTTGACTTCTCTTAGTGAACATAGACATTGGCAACAATAGTCAAACATACTGGGAAAATAACTAGTGAAGTTCAAAATAGATTATTGTGAGCCACAACATACCCAATATACTGGCTACTAAACTACCCATGACATGCCTTGATGATTGATGTGTGATTTCCTTTTTCAGAGTGTGATTGCATAATTAGCTTTCTGGATCAAATAATAGATTTGATTTGTCAAAGGACTCCATATCATACTTTCATGTGCCACAATGGAGTAGATATCCCCTCTATGAAAGACAACCAAAGTGTGTTTTAGTTTGACAGTTTTCTTTATTCCCAGCATGCATAATTTAGATTAGTTCTATACTCGTGACATTATAATTACCTCTCTTACTGGTATCTTGTAACTTTGTTGATTACGAATCCCGGATTGATAATTAATGCGTACATTATACTAATAATATAAGAAACAAAACAGTGATAATACAAGCCCCATAAATATCTCAAAGAACTCGGTGATACACTCCAAGACAAAGCACATTCCAATCAAGTATCACTTTCTATGGGAGTAGGTTACAGAAAAGAACATCAGAGTTGAGTATGTGAGCACAAAAGAACAAGTGGCAGGCATATTTATAAAACCACTTCCACGGGAATCCTTTGAGTATATTCGCCAGAGACTCGGATTTATTTCTACTCCAAAATGAATGTTTTTGAATTCTTATCTTATATGTCTTAGATGTACACGAGGACACACCATAAAGAGGACAATTCAGTCAGGGGGAGTAGCTCCGAATGGAAATATACTTTTTCCATTGATGAAAAAGGGGGAGAGATTCATCATATGCAGAGGACAGAAGCATGGTTCCAGGGGGAGAAACGGTCACAGATATGCATAGGACAGAGGCATGTTTCCATGGGGAGCATGAGTGATATGACTTCAGTATTGCATGACATAATTTTAGTTTTGCATCACTGTGTTGCCATCAATGCCAAAGGGGGAGATTTTTTATTAAGGTTGGTTGTCATTGATGTCAACCCTCGAACAAAGCTTGATATCACAAAGGATGAACTCAAAAGTGGTCCCCTTATGGTGAAATCCCTCACGGGAAGACGCTTTGCGGATTGAGTTATCCTAGAAGTATGGTTAAAGAACCCATGCTTATTTGTGGAATAATGAGATGAAGGTCAGTGAATTTTTCAGTGAAACTATCCTATATGGATATTTCTTTTCATTCCATTTCCGGTGGTATTTTTAACTTCATATAACTCCTCACGGTTAGAGAGTTATGGCCATAAGAAGTTGGAGAACCCAGGTTTGGGTAATCAACCCAAGTTTGTTTGATGGATAATGGTATGCATTTTGATATATTTACAGGTAATATTATTCTATATGGATAGTACATGTCATTCCATTTCTGGTGGTATGTGAAACGTCACATAAATCCTCACGGTTTGAGATTTATGGCCTTACGAAGTTGGAGGACCCTCATATGTCATCTAGAAGCCCCAAAAGGTCAAAGTAGTCAAAGTGNGGAAAGTGGGCAAAGTGACCTAGAAGATGTTTTTAAGGAAGCTACTTGGAGAGTATAAATAAGAGGCAAGGCTCTCTCATTTTGGATCACACTTGAGCATATTGAATATATATATATATATGTGTCTGAGGTAACCAAAGGATATCTAAGCCGAATTTAAGAAGTAAGGTGAAGAAAAGAAGGTTGGAATTCAAGGGAGGATAAATTATTTTCATGATGCTTTCTAAGGTATGTTATTTACAGGTCATCTCACGATTTTCGCACTAACTTTTTTTCTAGAATGAGTCAGACTGTGAAATTTCTATGCCATTGAGGAAACATATCCAAGTATATTTGGTAAAAAATTCAACTTGTGGGTCATTGTATTTTTGGATTTAAACTTAGTGGAAAATAGGGTTTGTGGCTAGTCCTGAAACTAGTCTAAAACGGGTGTTTTGGGAAAAAACGTCATAACTTCTTAATAACAGATCCAAATTACATAAGACCAAATTTGTTGGTTAGATTATAGTATTTATTATTTTGTGTAACATTTTCAGATCGATTCAACAAATATTCTGTGCGGGGCATGCTCTACAAGGTCGCTCTCTAGAATAAGCCAGAATTTAACAAGGTATGCCATTTTTTCTATAACTCTTTTTATGAGAGGTTTCAATTAGTAACACTTGGTGGAATTTCATAAAACACACTGAAGAACATTGCGTATCAGTTTTAGATCTTTATTCATTACAGGTACATATTTATGATTAATTCAAGTTAGGTTTGTTGACTAATCCAAAACTAGTCATGTGAGACTAAAGAAAAGTTTGATGAAAATGATAGTCTCTTGTTGTTAAATTTGAGGAAGGTTTGCAGGTATTTGATCATATACACCAGGTCTATTACAGAGTTACAAATCATATTTGGATAATGAAATTGATGAGAGATTTTGGTTAAGGTACATGTTGGGTACATGGTTGAGACAAGTACTTGATGAGTTGGCACATACATGAGGTGTATAGTTGATGATGTTGGTACATATTGATGAGTCATAGTTGATGAGTAGGTGACACGTGATTGGTACATACTTGGTACATGGTTGGATGCACTTTTTTATGGTACAGGTTGATTACAGGTTGTTTGGTATAGGTTGGTGCATGGTTGATGCACTTGTTTATGGTA
>JZKD02S0263105.1:0-20770 GCA_000966675.3 Picea glauca
CTTTGCCATTGATGTCAAAGCGGGAGAGAAATTGGGATCATGATGATAGGGGGAGCATGAGTGTTGCCATCAATGACAAAGGGGGAGATTGTTGGAAGATTGGTTGTTGTCATTGGTGTCAACCCTAGTCATGGGCTTTGGACCGCAAGATTGATGAAGGTATTTGGACATGAAGGAAAATGCACATGTAGATACAAGACCCATGGATGGATATTATACATCATGTTGTTTCCGGTGGTATGCGACATGTCACATGGATCCTCATGGTTGAGGAGAAATGAATTTTTGAAGATGACAAAGTGAATTGAAGAAGGAAGTGACATAAATGGTATAAATAAATATCATTATACATTGATTTGATACACAATTCAAATTTCAGAGAAAATTAGAAGTAAAGAAGGCCAGATTTCAAGGGAGGATGAAGTCTTTTGGTGATGTGTTCTAAGGTATGTTATTTTCAGGTCATCTTACCATTTTTTCTATAACTTTTTTTCTAGAACGATTCAGATGGTGAAATTTATATGGTATTGAGAAGACATATCAAGGTACCTGTGGTAAAAATTTCATCTCTTGATTCACTATAATTATGAATATACACTCTGTGGAAGATAGGGTTTGTGACCAGTCCTGAAGCTAGTCAATAAACAAGTGTTCTCGGTAAAACAATCATAAATTATTCATCGAGAATCCAAATTATGTGGGAAAAATTTCATTGGAAAGAGTACGGACTGTAGTTTCTTGTGTGCGAGTTTCTAAATCTAATGTTAAATATTGAGCATGGGACATTCTGTACAATTTCAGTCTTCTGAATAAACCAAAATTGAACAAGGTCTACCATTCTCTCTATAACTTCTTTTTGGGGAGGATTCAAGGAGTGAAACTTGGAGGAGTTTCAGAGAATACATTGAGTGATATTATCTACAGGATCAGAGTACTCCAAGAATTGAAGAATTGCAAAAATAGAAGAAGTATCAGGAAGCATTATCAGGTTCTATGTGATGATTGATTGATGGTGATGATTTAATGTAAAGTTTTATTATCTCTCATATATTCTTGGGTGGAAGGAAGGGGAAAGGATGGAGAGTTNTCAAGGGAGGATGAAGTCTTTTGGTGATGTGTTCTAAGGTATGTTATTTTCAGGTCATCTTACCATTTTTGCTATAACTTTTTTTCTAGAACGATTTAGATGGTGAAATTTCTATTGTATTGAGAAAACATATCAAGGTACCTGTGGTAAAAATTTCATCTCTTGATTCACTATAATTATGGAGATAGGGTTTGTGACTAGTCCTGAAGCTAGTCAATGAACATGTGTTCCGAGTAAAACAGTCATAACTTCTTCATCGAGAATCCAAATGATGTGGGCCAAATTTCATTGGAAATAGTACGTACTTTAGTTTCTTGTGTGTGAGTTTCATAATCTGATGTTAAATATTGAGCATGAGGCATTCTGTACAAGTTAGGTTTCCTGAATAAACCAGAATTGAACAAGGTCTACCATTCTCTCTATAAGTTCTTTTTGGGGAGGATTCAAGGAGTGAAAATTGGAGGAGTTTCAGAGAATACACTGAGTAATATTATCTACGGGATCAGATTACTCCAAGAATTGAAGAATTGTAGAAATTGAAGAAGTCTTAGGAAGAATTATCAGGTTCTATGTGATGGTTGGTTGATGGTGATGATTTAATGTAAAGTTTTATTATCTCTCATATATTCTTGGATGGAAGGAAGGGGCAAGGATGGAGAGTTCAACTCTCTCTTGATATTGGAGGATTGTATCTTCCTCTTGGAGGTTTACCCCTCCCTTTACATTTGGAATTTGTTTCTACCTTTGGAAGTCATTACTTCCCTTAAACAATAACTATTGATTATTTCTCATATATTTGGCATGGTGTATTGTGGTGTATTGGTGTAACTCTTATACTATTATTCATTTCTCATTGGATATAATTGAATGGTTTAAGTATAAGTTGAAAAATGATTTAAATTGTACTTGATACTGATTCACCCCCCTCTCAGTATCAATAATGTCTACCCGCCCAACCTACCTGCAAGGTTAGGACCTCCAAGACACATAATAAAGGCTCAAGTCCAGGATTCATCCTATTGATTTTGATCACTTAAGGTCTCAGGACTAGAGACTGTTATGAGGAACATGGATATATCTATTCCCATAACCAAATATAGCTTATAGTCAATACTAAAATTTGACGGTAAGATATTTAACTATGTCGCAATCAAAACATTCAATAGTTACTAAATGAAAAAACCCAATTTTACTGAGCTTCTAAAGTATTTGTAAAATTTATTAAAAAGGAAATTCATATTTATATTACTAAATAACCTACAATTGAAGAGTCCCATATAGAAGAGAATGCTTATTACAAACTTATACTCATATAATAAAAACAAGTCATTAATATTGTATTACCATCTAAGTTGTTCATTGTTTGGTTGAACCAATAATTTAAATATTTTAGTTTGTCTTTGTCTTATGAGTTTATGCCAAACTTGTTAAATAAATGAAATTATTTAAACCAAAATAAGTCTTAATACCCAAAATTTAAAAATCAAATACAATATAAGTATTCACTTATATCTAATTATGCATTAAAAATCCAATGCCCAAATTCACCATTTTAATGTGTTGACCTCTATATAATCACTTAGAATGAAAATTAATTATCCTTAAAATCCCATAGACCAATCAATAATAAACCTTATGCATATCAACTAAATAAGTAAGTACACTCTTCAAACATTTTAACTTGTAAATTCTGATCAATAAAATGAGGGTATAAAGATTAACTAAGAATCAATGCCCAAGATAACACTTCATCATTGAAGGATTTTTCCAATTATTTAATAAGGATCCGTAGATTTGATACAAGGTCATGCACATTCTAAGGTGTGCTTGAGCGCAACTTTAATTCATTATTCGGATGTGAATATGGTATGTGAGTCAATCATTTTCAACATCCTCTCCGTTCGACACCCAAACAAAACCTTATGTTCTCATTCTGAGTAATTAATACTAAATGGAATTAAGTAGCTTAGATTAGGAATCAATAAATTATGAGCGGTTGATTCTAAAGTATCCTTAATGAAGGTGAGAGTAGTTATAATATCCGTGATAGGTTAAGGTAATTAACACACCATTGTTAAATCGACAGATCCATGGATCTAACCTATGAAGCCACGTGTTCTACTTGATCAAGCAATAGAGTAGACACAGTAGCACTCTAGTTCAAGAGTTAAGCTCACTAATATCTTAATTAGAAAAACACCCGACCAAAATAGTGCACACAACATCAAGGGTAAACACTCAAACTGAGATATAAAAATACTTGGTGCAACGGTAAATGAAATGATAACAAGACAGTAACTCAACGATAAAATAATCTAAATAAAATATGAGGAATCCAAGTAGCTTCATTCCTCAATTGTACTGAATACTCCAAGAATTAAATGAGACAATAATCATTAAAAATGAATCTTTAGCTTTTAGATTATACGAAAAATAATGATGAAAAGAGGTATGTCAAGAATTAAAAAGGGAAGGAATGATGTAATCAATTTACATCTAGTATAGTTGAACTGTCAGTCTGAAATTCAATCCCCTTTGATGCGATTGATGAGGAAGGATCTTTAAATGAATAATCAGAATTAAATCAGACATAAAAGCTTGGTGCAAAGATGAGTTAACACTTCATTGGAAATATTAAAAATATTTGTGCAATAATTATCAACGGTATCAATAGGTTCAAGAGTTTGACAATTTAAGTAAGGATTGAAATTAAGCAATGTTAGATACAAGATAGAAAATCCAAAATTCAAATGATTTTATCAAAAACATATTCGTCATTGTAAACACAAGATAGAAGGGCTCGTCATCGTCCTCTATACATAAGGAGGATGAAGAAATACTTCATGATCGACCATTTTAGAACCCGATCAAAGCATTAAGAAGGACAATTTATTCCAGCCAAGACAGTTTCATCATAAGCTTAAATTATTAATAATCACATGGATCAAATTTGACTGGACTTCAACATAAGATTACAGCTTATATGTAAGTGTGTTTTGTATTATTACAAATGACAACTACAGTTTTGTCGAACATTTAATCATAACCTGTATTAATTGTTGTATTAGAAATCTGTTAAGAGAGTTTTTATCCTTTTCATTCCAATGATTATATAAGAGAAAAAAAAAGAACTTGATACAAGAAATTCAAAGGTGCAAAAATTCCTTCGATAATACTTAATCATAGATCACATATAGTTCAACCTTGGATCAATATCTCATATGACTAGTAAGACATCTCTATCCACCCAAAATTGAATGTAGAGAAATAAGATTGTTATGCGCAATGTCATAACATTGTTCTTGCGTTTCTTCACTGTTGGGCCTTTTTATACATCGAGGGGATTGCCATTTCAATCCTCTTCCACACCAAGGAAGTAAAGTTTAAATTCGTTCCAAGATCTAATTTAACCATGAATAGTGAGGAATTCAATTAGTTAAGCACAATATTTATCAAGACTTCGTATATATATAAATTTGATGTTTGTTCTAATTAGTGTGTAAATTGTACACAGTTCATTCCAATTTCTAGTTGTGATGATCATGAATCCAGAAAATCATGAATTATAGTTTATGTAGTAATATGCATAGAATCCAAAATAATAACCAAATAAATTAAACTCATTACAATATACATCCACATACAAATATTACATAATTTAGGTAATATGTCAATTGATCCAGTGTAAAACCATTACAATTTAGTCTAAATAATTTCAATAGCTTAATAATTAATTAATTGTATGTACCGTAACCACCATAACATAATTTCTATTGTTGAGACTCGATCTGAATATTTCAGAGTAATCCTTTCCTTTTCCTTGCTTGCAAAATCTCAAATTTCACTGGTACCTCCCAACCAACGCTAGGAGTACTCTTCTTCCTCCTTAGTCCCTCGAACCGCAAAGGGGCCACCACAAGAAACCCACAAACAGAAGCTCCAAGGCTTGCCTCACAAGGAATATCTTCCACTCTTTCCACAAGCTTGGTATCCTAACTATCACAAGTAAAACACAGTCCAAATTTTTGCAACATAACATTACCAAGAATAAGTGAGATCATTTTCCCTTCTACCTCATTTTTTTATAGAAAAATCCCCCAATGACACATGTCCTCATGCACAATTAATTATATTTTTAATTAATTTAATTAGGATTATTCACCCACACACTTGGCATACTCTCCCCAAGTTGCACAAGTAATTACCATTTTTATTCTATTTAAAAAACATGTTTCCCTCACATTCCCCAATGTGTTCCTATTTTCGCTCTTAGTTGTCCCTTTGTTCCCTAAATTCTCATTTAATGAATGGCTCCTAGCTAGATCTTAGTTGGAGTTTGATTATGAGTCTTCTTTTAGTTAGACTAGTGGTAGGCTGACTCAAGATTATTTTCCATATGTATACATATTCTCTCATATTATTATTTCTTCTATTTTAAAAATCCATTTTATTAATTTCATGCACACATGCACATTTTATCCAACCCTTTAAATTTTATTCCTCTTTTTCATAGAGTTTGATTATATTCTCAAATATTTTAACTTATGTCATAATTCATTTAGTCCTTTATTTAAATTTAGACTTAGAATTAGTCTTAGACTTAGGCTTAGAATTATAATTAATACTTTACTGTTTAATTAATTATTTTATTCTAACAAGGTCTAATCATTTCAATATTTTCTAGGCCACCTAGATTTATTGACTCAAGTTTTAAATTTCGGGACGTGCCCTTCAAGACACACCTTTGTGCTCCAAGGGTTCCACTTGCCTTAGATTAGTTTTGGAATTTTGTTCGACCCTTGGAGTCAACACTCCACTCAGTCGACCTTGTAAGAGACTAAGGGTTTCTAAGGAATAAGGAATCTGCCTTATTGTGCGCCCCTTAGAAATATTCATGGACATCTGTCTCAGTTCTCCCTCATGACATCGTGGACCTATTGAACTAGGTAATCATTAACCTACCATTTAGACCACGACGAGAGTGCTAGTAGGATGTGATAGGGACGTTTCCACACCTCTCCCTCGAATGTATGCTTTCTTTGCATGTCCCCTTTACTCCTTATGTGAGTTGGATTATCAAGCGTCGTCAAGCCTACATCCATTGATAAAAAGAGTGTCAATAATCCATATACATAAATCATACTGAAATAAATCATATGTCACATGTGCGTAAAATGAAATACTCAAAAAATACAATCCACTCTTGACTCAATATGGAGTCCAAGGAAGTTAATTGATGCCATCAACATCCATAACTTGTCATGTGTTCTGCACACTCATGAAAACTCATCAATAACATCTACCAATACATATACATCAAAATAACAATAAGTCACAACACATCATCATCATCATATATAACCCATAATTGAAACGAAATCACAATGTACCATAACCGGTTCACTTTCACGCAAGTGTCCTCAAAGAATATGTCAATAAAAGTAGGCTCAGTAGAACGAGATGTTACAACAAATGCCTCAAATAAGTCCTAACAAGTATGCTAATGATAAACAACAAGTGTACCAACACTATATCTTTGTAGATATGCCCTATGCAACATATATCATCTAGCCAATGATGTCCCAAGGGAATCTACTCAACCTCATATGTCCATACCTCAAGCTATCACAAATATCCAATCATATAGCATACCTTTTGAACATGTAGATATATTTGTTTTACCTGATCACTGTAGAACTTACTAGAGACTTTGCTCAGCCCCTGCAACTTGAACCACACCTCAACTTCACTTCTAGTAGTGCCTCACATGATGTAGGCGAGATGTCCAACGGGGCCTCATATGAGAGGCTCTACTTGACCCACTGGGGTGCCTCGCAGGACGTCTACTGGGTGACCCATGGGGATGACCCTAATTAGGGTTTTTCACAATTTCTTCACACTTCACTGCAACCACAAAACTTTTTTCATCACTCTTTCTTTGCTTTGTCAGATTTTCACAATTGTATATGTATCAATGAGTACCTGCAATAAACCTTTCACAATAATATATATTAAATGTGCTCAATAGGTGCTAATAAGATACCCTTACTCTCTTATTTATACTCTCCAAGTAGCTTCCTCAAGGGGTTATGTTAGGATGCCTCTTATACCCTTGTAATAGTCATCATGCTTTAATACATAAGTAAATATAGAAATACATATGTAATAAGGATAAATAACTAAGTAAGTACAATAATGTAACATAAAGCATATTAAGGAATGATTAGTTGTGGATTGGTTTACCTTCCCAATTAATCTCTTGTATTTCATGAGTATGTGTGTTATTCTTGTAATGTAGCCTCTCTGTGAATGTTGTTGTAATCCATAAGATTACGACATTGAAGTGATTTCCATCTTCATCCGGCTAGGTGACTGCAACAACAGATGGGGGTGGTCTAAACTTGATGGAGGGATAAGAGGATCGATTGTTCCTCGTAAATGATTATGGATGTTGTTCACTTGTTTATTTCTTATTGATTGAAGATGTTCACGAAACATGGAACCCATTCTTGTTCTGATGAAGAGTCATTCTTGTAATGATGCTTGAACTTGCAAAATAATCGATGAAAAACATATGCAAATATATCTTCACTGATGTTGTTCACATGAAAATAAGTCTTGTTCACATGAAAATAAGCCTGCATAAAAGAAAAATACAAATTTTATGAGAGAAGAAGTCTACAAAAGAAGAAAAGAAAAATGAATAGGTTGCAATTTGATACGGCGAAAATGATCGATGCTTGCGTAATGTTGATGCTGTACAAAAATGATTTTTGTTGCTCATTGGACATTTCCGGTGGATGATGGTGAAAGATCTTGTTGGTCGTTGCTACTGGATGCTGGTGAATGCTCGTCGATTACCAATGGCGGATGCTAATTGTTGACACGAAGTTTAATATTTCCTCTCTAAACTTGAAACTCCATTATTTTCTAGTTATGGAGCCGCCCTTAGTTCTAAAAAGGAATTAAAAGTCTTTCAAAATTTTTGGGTTTTGGGGTTCGACTATTCACGAAGTATGATTTTCAATTAACAACTCTAGAGTTCCGGTACCAAAATCCCAAAAAGGATTTATTTAAAAAAAAAAGAAAAGAAGAAGAATGTTATAAAATCCCGACGCGCTTTCACAAAGTATCCTTTAATCACATTTAATTAAACTCTTAAACATAATCAACAGATCATTAATCAGTCGCGATTCAGGTTTCCTTGTATCAAAGTTCTATCAAAGTCTTGACACTCGAAGCCCCGATTCTCGAATTCTCGTAAAGTAAAAATTAATCACTAATCTCGATTAATTAAAGGATTAATACAAGTGATTAGCACCTTAATTAATCCCATCACGATTTCACGATTTAGGGTTTTCTTATGACATACCTCTTGGGGACACGATCCTCGAAATTCTGAAATGCTAAATTGTGGAAGTCTTTTAAAAGACCAAAACTAGATTAATTTAGTTATAAACAGGATTAATGATAATTAAAATGATTTTTCGCGTTTCGCTTTTCGGGAATTGTTGAAAGAATTCCTTTCGAAACTCCATGTTTTGAAATTGCCAATATGCGATGGTATCTATAATGGACATTTGGAGATATTTCTAACAGAAATGTGTATCTCCAGGCGTATCTTCCCCATTAAAACATTAAATTCTTATCGCCCGCGTCAGTACGCTCATTGTAATATGAGTTAAAGGTTAATAAAGGTTCCGTGTTTCAAATTTCATTCTTATTTTTCACAATCAGGAGTGAGTTGCATTTAGCCAAGCTTATACATTTTTCCTCTGCAAACAGGTTTTCGTTCTAGCGTGAATGTTATGGCACCCAGAAAGGCACCTAATAAAAGTGAAGAAGCATATGAAAGCTCAAGCCCATAGAGAGATGTCATATCTGATACTACACCGCACGCCATTGATTCAATCAAATCCTGGAGGCAAATTTTTGAAACCTTGGACTACGAAATCAAGAATTTCTCCCATGATTCTGATAAAAAAATACGAGACATAGTAGAGTCTGAGCTTCACAAAGTAGCCACATGCCCATGAATCATGTCATACAATGATATGATTAGTTGGGATTTAGAGAGAACAAATGTACAGACGAGGAGCATTTTAGATAGCTAAGGGGTCGTCGTCGACTCTTTCATACCGGAGCATATACAAGTAATGTACAAATTGTCTCCCAATTCTAAATATATTTATAATAAAGAATTCGTAAGTGAATTTCAAAGGAAAGAATGCACAGAGGCAGATCAAACATACCCCGACATAATCAAAGATTGGTGGGGACACCCAACAAAATTCAGGGCCGATACCCATGGTGTTTATGCCACAACCCCATTAAATGAGTACATGGTCAATGTAGCTCTAATGCTATGTAGACTCTTCGGGAAGAAAAGTCCTACCCATTTACCTGCAGAATGGGTTCCCCTTTTACATGAAGCAGTCGAAGGCTACGGTTTCAATTGGAACAAGATTCTATCAGATAACCTGGCTAAGGAGGTTATAGAGTATCAAACCGCGAGATCCAAAGGCCGACCAGTATCCTTTACATGTCCGCTTACATTATGGATTCTATATGTTTTACGACTCCATTCCCCTTGATGAATTGGAGTTGGAACCCAACCTGCATTGAACCCATTCATGAGTATCACTCTAAGCTGTGGGAAGAAAATGCTAAAGATTCATTTTACGAAATCTGTCTTTTCGTAGTGATACCGGTGTATAAGATATTGTATGGTTGTACACCCCCTCGCATTTCAGAGACAATCATAGGAAACCTCAAGGCGGTTTTCGATTGGTTTATTGAGGAAAATTTTTCCTATATCAGGGTTTTCGGATGCTCAATTCCTCCTCACACACTTCCGAAATTCCTTCCTGACAGACTGGTGTGAAGGGAGGCATCCTATCAGATATTAACGAGTGACATTGGGATAGAACTCAAGACAGCCCATAATAAATTCTAGCTGGTCTTCCTTGTACAGATTGGGAAGTTTTCGCTACTCAACTTGGGTCATTCCAAGGTTGAAGCTACAACACTAGAAGAGGTCAAGTTGGTAGATCTCGAACACAAGAAACACGAACCTTATCAAATAGTGGGAAGTCACATGGCTCACTGTAGCATGAAAGTGTATGAACATGAAAAATCCCCTTGCGATGACATGTTCAAAGGATCCAGAACCTATGAGGGGGTATTAGACAGGGTACAGATATTATCACCCGACTTGCAGACCAGTTTTTTGACCTTCCAGAGACACAGGCGAAGTGGTTTACCAAAGGTACTGCAGGGAGAATCAACAACCCCTCCTCCAACACAAGAAAATATGCCCCCGGGTTTTGGACAAGAGCTGTAGGATAAAGAAAATACGGAGGAAAATCCAGAGGAGACTGAAACTTCTTTGCAAAAAGCAGAAGTTCCATAGACAGAGAACCCAGGATCCGAAACAGAAATTAGGTCTGAGACACCTCCTGAGTCTAGTAAATGGATTCCCCTTTTATCATCAACTATTCATACTGATATCCCCAAAACAATAGGGGAAACAAAATCTACAGAGCTGGGTAGTCCCATTACTTCCTTGACTTCTTTATAGTCCACTTTTGGGCTCCCCCAAATGGGAGTCATATATGCTAGTGACCTTACTCCTATCTCTAGAGATGAGATACCTTCCTCTGATTTCTTTTTTAGTAAAAACAGGAAGTTTGTGTTGAGGCAGGAGATGCATAAGAGATAAGGTGCTATGGTAAAGAATCATAGGGTGTTGATAGATGGGTAGAACTTGGAGGAAGAAGACTTTGCTACAGAGGTAGCGGGCTCCATGGGAGCTTTGGAGACAACCAATCTATTCACTGTTGACAGTATGAGGACAAGATTGAAACAGAGTAATAACATGATAGTTTAGTTGCAAAACCAATTAAAAAATACCGAAAAAAATATCAGAGAAGAAATAAATAAAGGTCTGGAGAAAGCCACAACTGTTTACAAGAAGGAAATCCAATTTCTTAAGTCAAGTCTAGACGAGATAAACAAGAAGGCAGAGACGAGTCAAATGTAGGTTATCCAACAAGAAGAACTAGTAAGGAAACTATAGGCTAAATTGGATTTGACATAAGGCCAGGTTATAGTTTTGAAAGTTTTTCAGATCCATTCACTAGAGGTGCATACGAAGATAGAAGTTGAGCAACAGAAAATGATCTCCAAAGTAGAGATTATTCATAATTATTTTCAAGAAGTAAGTAAATCCTTTGATAACATTGTTTTGAAGGGAAAAGAAGTTAAAGCAACAAGGGCTACTTTTCAGAAAGCAGTTGTATGTTCAGGAAATGAAGAGATATCGAAAACTCCAAAGCTATCTGTCACAGAGCATATCAGAGGCGATATCATGCTCAAAGTATGGGAAACCAACATAGCCGAAAACAAGAGAATAGCCAAAGAAATCAAAGATGATTGTGAAGAAATCTTTGATTTGTTAGACAAGCTATCATTAGGTATTGGAAGAGACAATTACACTGGGCTACTAGGAAAGATAAACATTGTAAGACATCAGTTGAACTTCAAAGAGAGCTTGAATGAGATTCAGATGGAAATTTCACAACTAATGGAAATTGATGTTACCCTAATAGATAGGTGGCTGGTGCATCCAAACTTAAAATTGAAATCAATTAAGTTTGTTGATAAAGGGTTTGAAAAATGGCTTCCAAAAATTCATAGAAAGTTTTATCTATTCGAAGCGAAGAATCTTCCAGTGCCTCCCAGAAGTTTTGTGTACTTTCTGGAAAAATGTGTCAAATGTATTGGATCAAAAGAAGGAGATGATTCAATAAAACAATGAAGTATCATTTTGAAAGCTTATATTATCTAGATGATAGAAAAAATAAAAGACAACCATGTAAATGGTTGAGGTTTGCATTTTTGTAACTGTTAGCCCCTAGGAGTTAGGAAATCATCAACCGTCAAGAATTGGCAACTTTGTATAAATACAATTTCATAAGACTAAGAAAAGGATTTTTCTACGTGGATTGTAAGCAAGAAATTAGATTTTCATTTGTCAGAATTAATACGAATGCAGATTGAAGATTCCAGATCTTGTCGAGTCTGAGCTATGTTCTCCTCTATTGTTTCATGTTTTTCATATATATCTTTGATGAATGCTTAGTTGCAATTTAGTACAACCCCTACTGTGGTGATTAACTATTTTATTCATCTAATCATTTACATTTTTTCCTTTGTATCGGCTATCAGCAGGTACAAGACCTGTGAACGCCTTAGGTTTAAATATCATATGCTTCATCAAAGTTTTCCTGTCTATTTTCTTCTTCTGTCACAAAGTGAGATTCCTCTTTAATTGATGCCTCACATTGTTCAACAACTCTATGTTTTTCTTTCATTTCATGCATATTTTCTCTTTCAAATTTAACTCAGATACATGAAACAACCTTTAATTTTTCTATACAATTAATTCAACTTTTTGATGTTCTTCTTACATATTTCAAAATAGAAATAGAAAACTTTGAAAAAAAAGAAATTGATCTTTTAAAACTTTATCCCTCATGACTGTACCTATTACGAGACATCCCAATATAGATCCTGACCTATCAGATCAAACAAACATTGCTTTAAACTCATTTAACACCATCTTACAGACAGCCAGCAGCCAGTTTGAGTTGGAACATTCATGGGCAGCAATTGAGAGAGATATTAGCATCCAGGAACATTGGGAAGCTCGTTAGAGACAGTTAAGAAACCAACCATATCTTACCCCTTATAAAACCAACACTTTTTATCCCTTAACTCTCTCTATATTTTTTGGATGCCTTGATGGTATACTTTAAAGCCTTCAAGTATAAACTCAGGAACAACACTAATGAATCGATTGTTGATCGTGGATGTTTTGAAGACTTGTGGCAACGTCTGTCAAAATTCCCTATTGTGGAAGAATTTCATATGGAGAATCAACCACATCATCGATGAGATTTGATGGAATTCCTCCTTATGGATCTTGCATACTGCAAAAATAAAGAAATAATTATGTCATATCAACTGGTCATCCAGGCCCCCAAGACTCAAAATTTGACTAGTGTCTTGGAGACATCGACTTGAAGATATAAATTCGACATAAAATTTGGCATTAACTTCAAACTGGTGGTGTGACAATATTGCCTCGTTTTTTTTCTTAAGTCTTACATGAAGAACAAGTTTAATAGTTGAGTCGAATCATCAACTTGAGATGAGTCAATTCGATTGGAATCATAGTGGATTTTGGATTGAGTCGAGTCTGAAATTTAAATAGTCAAAAAACAAATAAGTCGAATATGCAATTTAGTCGAAAAAGAAAGAAAAATGTATATGTTGTCGATTGAGTCGATGGCACTTAATTAAGTCAATATTTATGGAATTTTAAAATAAAGGAGGGGGTTAAACGTGCTTCTTCTTGGAATTTAGGCGATCCACTCCACCATTCTAATATGATTCGGTCTTCATCTGAGAAGATTGGTCTCTCATCGACATCAATCGATACCTAATTGATGGCATGAAATCAAGTCTTGCAGAGAATTGAAGCAAAATAACTATATATCGACTTGACATAGATATGGAGCATATGGGCATGAATTGAGATTTTTGCAGCAGTAGATGATGAACAACAAAGAAAATGACTAAGCACTTGAATAAAATATTGTGCATTGACAAAGGAAATTTTTGCAGCAGCTAAGTAAGCAGAGTACTGAAAGAAAGTATTCATGATGAGCATCAGTCGAAGGTGTTAGCACTCTGTAATTTGTCCAAGGTTGTAAGGCAGTCACAGAGGCAACATCAAAACCGCTTTGAGTCTGGGATCTAGCCCTCCTAGACTTAGAGAGGGATCTCTCTGTATGATATAGATTTTTTTTAATAGGTATTAGGCTAGTTATGCAAGTGTGGGGTTGGGGTTTTTAAATGGTTGTTTTGGAACAGCAAGGAGGGCCATTGGGCAAATGGGGTCTGCGCTTAAAAATGTGATTCACTCTCAGATCTTAAACATAACTCTTAAACAGGGTGAGGTAGTGGAAATAATGGATTGAAATAAGTTTTGATGATGTCTATTTGAGGAAGAAATAGGGGAGGAAAAATCCAGGCAAAGGAGCAGCTAAGAATAACTTAACTGAGCTTTTTAGATGAATAACATAAAGATTATCAAAAGGACAGATGCAGAGTATTTTCCAATAAATTCTGCTCTGTGTACTTACTTCTGACAATAAGAATTGAAAAACAAGTGGAAAGAGGACATGAAAATACTTTAACAGAGAAAAAATGCCACCAATACATCCACACAAGAATCCTGTAGAAAAAATAACATGTCCATCACTGATTATTCATCTAAAGATTACAGAAAGAGTTTTCTGNAACTATTGATTATTTCTCATATATTGTGCATGGTGTATTGTGGTGTATTGGTGTAACTCTTATACTATTATTCATTTCTCATTGGATATAATTGAATGGTTTAAGTATAAGTTGATAAAGGTTTTAAATTGTACTTGATACTTATTCACCCCCCTCTCAGTATCAACAATGTCTACCTGCCCAACCTACCTGCAAGGTTAGGACCTCCAAGACACATAATAAACGCTCAACTCCAGGATTTATCCTATTTATTTTGACCACTTAAGGTCTCAATACTAGAGACTGTTATGAGAAACATGGAGATATCTATTCCCATAACCAAATATAGCTTATAGTCAATACTAAAATTTGACGGTAAGATATTTAACCATGTCATAATCAAAACATTCAATACTCAGTAAATGAAAAAACCCAATTTTACTGAGCTTCTAAAGTATTTGTAAAATTTATTAAAAAGGAAATTCATATTCATATTACTAAATAGCCTACAATTGAAGAGTCCCATATAGAAGGGAATGCTTATTACAAACTTATACTCATATAATAAAAATAAGTCATTAATACTGTATTACCATCTAAGTTGTTCATTGTTTGGTTGAACCAATAATTTAAATATTTTAGTTTGTCTTTGTCTTATGAGTTTATGCCAAACTTGTTAAATAAATGAAATTATTTAAACNTACCTTTCCAATTAATCTCTTGTATTTCGTGAGTATGTGTGTTATTCTTATAATGTAGCCTCTCTGTGAATGTCGTTGTAATCCATAAGATTACGACATTGAAGTGGTTGCCTTCTTCATCCAGCTAGGTGACTGCAGCAGCAGATGGGGGTGGTCTGAACCTGATGGAGGGATACGAGGATCGATTGTTCCTCGTAAATGATTATGGATGTTGTTCACTTGTTTATTTTTGATCGATTGAAGATGTTCACGGAACATGGAACTCATTCTTGTTCTGATGAAGAGTCATTCTTGTAATGATGCTTGAACTCACAAAAGAATCGATGAAAACAAATACAAATATATCGTCACCGATGTTGTTCACATGAAAATAAGCCTTGTTCACATGAAAATAAGCCTGCATAAAAGAAAAATACAAATTTTATGAGAGAAGAAGTTTGCAAAAGAAGAAAAGAAAAACGAATAGGTTGCAATTTGATACAACGAAAATGATCGATGCTTGCGTAATGTTGATGCTGTGCAAAAATGATTTTTGTTGCTCATTGGACATTTCCGGTGGATGATGGTAAAAGATCTTGTTGGTCGTTGCTACTAGATGCTGGTGAATGCTTGTCGATTACCAATGGAATATGCTAATTGTTGACACAAAGTTTAATCTTTCCTCTCTAAACCTGAAACTCCATTATTTTCTAGTTATGGAGCCGCCCTTAGTTATAAAAAGGAATTAAAAGTCTTTCGAAATTTTTGGGTTTCGGGGTTCAGCTATTCACGAAGTATGATTTTCAATTAACAACTCTAGAGTCCCGGTGATGAAATCTTGAAAAGGATTTATTTTAAAAATAAATAAAAACGAAAAAGAATGTTATAAAATCCCGACGCGCTTTCACAAAGTATCCTTTAATCGTGTTTAATTAAACTCTTAAACATAATCAATAGATCATTAATCAGTCACGATTTGGGTTTCCTTGTATCAAAGTTCTATAAAAGTCTTGACACTTGAAACCTCGATTCTCGAATTCTCGTAAAGTAGAAACTAATCACTAATCTTGATTAATTAAAGGATTAATACAAGTGATTAGCACCTTAATTAATCCCATTGCAATTTCGCGATTCGAGGTTTGCTTATGACATACCTCTTGGGGACACGATCCTCAAAATTCCGAAATGCTAAATCCTGGAAGTCTTTTAAAAGCCTAAAACTAGATTAATTTAGTTATAAATAGGATTAATGATAATTAAAATGATTTTTCGCGTTTTGCTTTTCGGGAATTGTTGAAAGAATTCCTTTCGAAACTCCATGTTTTGAAATCGACGATATGCGGCAGTATCTATAATGGACAAATGGAGATATTTCTAACACAAATGCGTATCTCTAGGAGTATATTCCCCATTAAAACATTAAGTTGTTATCGCCCGCGTCAGTACGCTCATTGTAATATGAGTTAAAGGTTAATAAAGGTTATGTGTTTCGAATTTCATTCTTATTTTTTACAATTAGGAGTGAGTTGCATTTAGCCAAGCTTATACATTTTTCCTCTGCAAACAGGTTTTCGTTCTAGCACGAACATTATGGCACCCAGAAAGGCACCTAAGAAAAGTGAAGAAGCATCTGAAAGCTCAAGCCTGGAGAGAGATGTCATATCTGATACTACACCGCATGCCATTGATTCAATCAAATCCTGGAGGAAAAATTTTGAAACCTTGGACTACGAAATCAAGAATTTGCCCCATGATTCTGAAAACAAAATTTGAGGCATAGCAGAGTCTGAGCTTCACAAAGTAGCCACACGCCCATGACTCATGTCATACAATGATATGATCAGTTGGTCTTTAGAGAGAACAAACATATAGACGAGGAGAATTTTAGACAACCAAGGGGTCGTCGTCGGCTCTTTCATACCGGAGCATATACAAGTAATGCACAAAATCTCTCCCAATTCTAAATATATTTATAATAAAGAATTCATAAGTGAATTTCAAAGGAAATAATGCACAGAGGCAGATCAAACATATCCCAACATAATCAAAGACTGGTGGGGACACCCAGCAAAATTCAGGGCTGATACCCATGGCGTTTATGCCATAGCCCCATTAAATGAGTACATGGTATATGCAGTTCTAATGCTATGTAGATTCTCCGGGAAGAAAAGTCCTACCCATTTCCCTGCAGAATGGGTGCCCCTTTTACATGAAGTAGACGAAGGCTACAGTTTCAATTAGAACAAGATTCTATCAGATAACCTATCTAAGGAGGTTATAGAGTATCAAACCGGGAGATCCAGAGGCCGACCAATAGCCTTTTACATGTTTTCATACATTATGGATGCTATATGTTTCACGACTCCATTCCCCTTGATGAATTGGAGTTGGAACCCAACCTGCACTGAACCCATTCATGAGTATCGCTCTAAGTTGTGGGAAGAAAATGCTAAAGTTTTTTTTTACGGAATTTGTCATTTCGTAGTGATACCGGTGTATCAGATGTTGTATGTTTGTACACCCACTCTCATTTCAGAGACAGTCATAGGAAACCTCAAATCGGTTTCCGATTGGTTTATTGAGGAAAATTTATCCTATATTAGGGTTTTTGGATGCTCAATTCCTCCTCACGCACTTCCGAAATTACTTCCTGACAGATTGGTGTGCAGGGAGGTAGCCTATTAGATAGTAACATGTAGCATTGGGATAGAACTGAAGACAACCCAAAATAAATTCTGGTCAGTCTTCCCTGTATAGATTGGGAAGTTTTTGCTACTCAACTTGGGTCATTCCAAGGTTGAAGCTGCAACACTAGAAGAGGTCATGTTGGTAGATCTTGAACACAAGAAACATGACCCTTATCAAATAGTGGGAAGTCACATGGCTCATTGTAGCATGAAAGAATATGAACATGAAAAATCCCCTTGTGATGACATGTTCAAAGGAGACAGAACCTATGAGGAGGTATTAGACAAGGTGTTATCACTGAAATTTCATCCGCACATGGTTACTAGAACTCAGCATCATCAAACAGTGATGAAGTCATCCATGGACCTGAATTAATACCACAAAATTCAAAAAGGACAAAAAACTATACAAAGTAGTGAAAACTTAAAGAGCGTTATGCAGACATTGGGCGCGCACGCGGAACAGGAACGCAGAATTCATGCACAGGCGCATGATGCGCGACTGTTAGCGCAAAAATCCGCACACCTGCTAAACGAAGCATTTATGAGAGTGGTCGACCTCCCACCCACTTATGGTTCAGCTCCCAATCCGATTTGACCCTCAAATCTGGACTAGATCCGACTGGTGGGTTGGTCAAAGACCTAAGAATGCCCTAATTGGCCTCTTTTCACACTACAAAGCAGTTAAACAATAACCCAAATGAATGCTATAAAAAGACATGGATGCACCTCATTTTCTTAAGGAATTCAAAGTAATGTTATGCTTCCTCTATTGTCTTGAGGACTCCATCCTTGTCAAGAGAATATTGGCACCATAGCATTGGACAATCCACCTCACACATTAAGTGGATTTGTAAAGAGTTCTTTCATCACCATTTTCCATTTTTTTCTTTGCTGTAAGAAGAGTTAGCTAGTGGGGGTCCAAGAGCCCTCCCTTGGAGGAAGAAGGGACTCATAGTCCCCTTTTTTCTTGGTGCTTTTTTTCACTAATAGATCAGCCTCAAACCTTGGTGACATGGGTCTTATGGTTCTTTTTGTTTCTATGTCCCTATGCTCATGAATTTAGTTTTTATTGCATCTCTTAGTTTAATTCTTAATTGTAGTTTTTATTTTCTTTCCCTAACTCTTTTCTTCACAGTTGTCCTGCTCATCACACCCAACTGAGCTTGCAAGCACCTCTGTTTTTCTCACCAAGGTGATGAAAGAGGCACAACAGATTGGCGACTCCACTGGGGAAAGGTATCAATTTCCTACCTCATTTGGGTTTTTCTTGCTCTTGTTTTAGTTTGTTTAACTTGCAGGTGCACTAACCGGCCTAAGCCAACTTGCCAACCAACCAATTCCAACTTGAATTGAGAGAAATCCATTCGGATTTTTCATTCTTGGCCATGTACCATATATGCGCGGGTTTTTAGGCCCACAAACGCACATCGTGCGCCCATGCGCCTGATTCACAATTTTGTTTTGCGTACGTGTGCCTGTTAACTTGTCTCTGCTCGCGCGCATGCGCTCTATGCGCCTCTATCTCCACTGGGACCCGCGCATCTGTGCAAAATTTCATATTGTAAAGTTGTTGAGATGTGGGGAAGGCCATTTTCCTTCTTAAAAATGATGTCAATCATGTTTTAAAGCTGCACCACACTTAGTCCCCTCATCATATAAAGGGGTTAGTCAAGAAACACATAGGCACTTAGGAGGATAAAATCAATTTCCCTTCTTTGCTTTTTGCCACATGAATGGCTTGTTTTGACTCACAAGATAAGTTGGAAATCATTTTTAATCACATTTAACTTGCATTGGGACTAGAAGTTGAAAAATGATCGCTTAGTATGCTCTTCTCTTGCACCTCCAAGCGATCTTGAGAATCATAAAAATATTGTGAAATGATTTCATCTCCCTTAAGAACATTAAAAACTTTAGGAGAGGACAATATCCCTTCTTGGGACTCCTCTTAGTTTACTTTTTCAAGCGCATCTTAATATTGTAGCAGGCCCATACATGCCCATATGCTACAAAGATAGGATAGTGTTTGAGTTTTTGCTTTCTTAGATCAAAACACTAGGGAAGTTTAAAGGTTTTGTAACGGGCCCATACATGAACACATGATCAATCTAGGATAGTTTCAAAGCTTTTATTAGATTACATCACAATAGGGAGTTAAAGGGATAGTAACTGACCCACATGTCCACATGCTAGCTTCTTAGGGACTTTTGAATTACGCAAGGTTGTACCAAAGGCACTTAGTTAATTAGGTAATCAAACACTTGTAAGGACCAAGCGAAGTCCACATGTAGCAAGGTGACATCTAATTCACTAAAAATTGGCACACTTTCACTCACACACAAAAGTCACTTACCACTCACATAGCTTCTTCTTGAAACATGGAGGTCAAAGTAAGTTTCCTCCAAAGGGATTCCGAAAACACCCCACCTTTTTATTGACGAAACTATCCACTCCCATTTTAATCAACGAGGTTGGTTTGCACCCCCAACCTCCCAAAACAACTACATCTAAAATATTTCTAAAAACTCACTAAAGTTTTCCTCCACAGGAGGTTCCAAAATAATTTTTTTAGTCTAGGTAGGATTTCGGGGAGAAGCATCCAAATAACTCCCCGTTATCTGGTTCTCACATTATCAAAACAATAGAAGTCGTCAAAATAGGGAACTGAAAATCCTCCAAGTCAAGTGTTCCTAATACCATAAGGCAGGGAGATACTCGTGAAGGGTTGAAGGCCGAGGTCTGGTTGTTCTGTGTGTGCCCCCTTGAGGCACCCACCTCTTGGACGGGATCTAGCCCATGACCCATTTATTAGGCCGAAAATCTAAATGTCGCACTTTGACCGAGGTACCTAGTGACCAACTTTAGGACATCTACCCAGGTGGCGATTGTGGGCTGCAATTGCACCTTGATTGGATATTGTGTGGCTATTGGGAAATATCGCCAGCTCTTTCGGGATATGCCCCCTT
>JZKD02S0263116.1:0-20770 GCA_000966675.3 Picea glauca
AACTAATTGGAGTTCCTAAATGAATTCTTTTATGTTTTCTCATGATAAATGCATGTGGATGATGTAGCTGAGATTATGTTGATTAAAGTTAGAATGTTGAATACAAAGAGTAGCTCGGGGAAGATGCTGATTGGAAATCTCTGAGGGTAGTTGGAACTCTGGGAGCCACAGTGCTCTGAGACTTCCTGAGCCGACCTGTTGCTGAAGCCCAAGGAAAGGGAGGTGTAGTAGCCGATGGACTGTGTGATAGTGAAGGTGTACACTCCTGGGGTGAGACAGACATGTGGGGAAAGAGAGACCGTTGGTTGGAGTACTGATGAGGTTTGGTACCTTGGTCTAGACCATGTTGATGTGGAAGGTATTCTCAATCAAAAGATAAGTACAATTCTCTATTTATTGTATGTTGTGTATCTTGTATACAGGTTATAATGTTATTAGAATTGTCTGTATATACATATATATACATTTCATATATTCTTGCATTACCTGCATCCATGACTGTACATAATGTGTTTCATGTTTCATTGCTTAAGAAATACATACTCGATGCTAATCATGTTGTTTATTGGAATGTGATTCAGGTAGAGGAAGAAGGCGTCTTGCAAGTGCATCTGGTGCGCATATTGGGCCGGAAGAGAAAACAACCCCAGAATCGATCCATAGGGCTTGTAAAGGTCCAGTGGACCTGGTACGGTCTTGAAGACACGACATGGGAGCATGAGGATGCTATGCAGGCATAATACCCTCTTCGTTTTGAAGATTTTGGAAATCTTGTTGATGCTGTGTAAAGAGTTTCATTGAGGACAATGAAAAAATAAGGGGAGGGGATTGTAATACCCTAAGGACGTGACCCGTTTTTATTTATGAATTGTAAACATGTTTTGTAGGCTGGTGAGCCAAGTGTTGATAAGATGGTGGGATTATGTGTTTATTAGGTCGGAGAGCCCAAGTGTTAAAGTCCATGAGCCTATTTTTGTATATGTAATTATGCAGAACATTAATAAAGATTAAACATCACTGCGTGCAGATTGACCACAAATAAAGAGTGATGGGGGACTAAGCTTCAACAAGGTCAGACAATGGAGGGGGCTAAGTATTTGGGCCTAGGGGCTAAGCCAGGGGGCTTACCTCTAGAGGAATAATATTTTAATATTAATTCTTGAAGGCTAAGGTGGACATGATATGTTTTGTTATCCTAAGTTCCTGGAAAGGGGATGCAGGCTAAATGGAGCGCATGCAGCTCTAGGAAGACAAGTTTTGACCTAGGCGCATGGATTTAACGCTAAAGAAGTCAGCCGTGTTGGAGGTTTTCTCTCTCATTCTGTCATCCTCCACCTGAGTTCGCTGGGATATGGGGTGTCTGAACCATTTTGCTTTTGCTTCTGCCTCTGCATAACCACACATAGTGAAGGAAATCCTCACGAGAAGTCTTGTGGGTGGGAAATCCCTCCTACAGACTAACATTAAGGGTTTTATCATGCATGAAAAAATGACCTAAAGTCTCCTACTTCTTACCAACATCCCAATCATAAACCCCATTATTCATATGCAAACACAAGTTTAAAGAGATCAAGTTACTATACCTTAGTTTCCGTGTTTGATGTCGATCCCTTTAACGTTTGGTTGCTCCTTGACTACAATTATCCTCCCAACGCTGACTTGCATTCATAAAATACAAACAAAGAACTCCACATGCATATGATATATAAACTAATGGGTTAGAGATTCTATCAAAATATAATCAAATTTAAATATTGACAATCTCATATGGCGGGACGGGAAAAGTACTTCTTTTATTAATCTCACAAGAGTAACATTACAATAGTGAGTTCGACCACTGCTCCTCGAATATGGTCTTGGGCTCCTCTTCAACTGTGCTCCAATTGCTTTTGTATATGCTTCTCTTCACACAATAGTTGCAAAAGGTTGGGGCAAGGGGAATACTAAATCATGTATAGTTTCTTTGCTATGATTTTCCTCCTTCCAAATGGGACCCCTACCCCTTCTTTTATAGGCTAGAAAGGGCTAGGTATTTGGTCGAGTGACCGTCTGTGGGCGGTCAAACGATTTAGTTAACTTACCCAAAACTGTGTGTTCCATCTGCAACTTTCCATTTTTCGTTCTTTTTAGGTATACGTGGGCTGTAGTGGGTCAGCCAGTGTACACACGCGTGCAGTAGTGGAGCATGGCGCATATGCCTTCAAAAAGGGTGTTTTTTAAGAAGTTGTTCAGTAGTGGCTTGGAAAAGAAGGCAACTGAGATGGCTTGATACCAGGTAAGCATGTCTGGTGAAATTTAGGGTTATAACAGATGCCCCCTAATGTGTGAGTTCATAAGAGAATTTGTTGGCCGAAATACATTATCAATATTCACCAACGTACCAAACAAGTGAGCCCAGAAACCAGAATTCGGGAGGTGCCATCTGCAAAATAACAATTGTCTCACCGAGGCGGGCATACCCATGCTCGGAATGAAATAAAATCATGGATACCAATCAAATACACTGTAGATCCATGTCATATAACTATATAAAGTGTAGCCACGAGCAATACACAATGGATCTACATCTTGAAATGAAAAAAGATATACATGTATAGTATCCATCTTCAAGAAGAGAATAAGCCCTGATGGCTAGAGATGAGGCCTTCAGAGCTCGAGAAACAACTTCAAAATCTTCACAACTCGGGTAGGAGTGTAATATGAGTTTACGAATTCACTACCCAGAGGTCTTCAACAGCTTGTCAGGAACAGACTAGAGGATTTTGATGATCAGGTTGAGGGCTTCATGGATTTTGAACAAAGACTTGATTGGTCTTTCGGGATGACCAAGCATGAGGGTAAGAGACAATCTGCAGAGGGGGATGACTCAAGCTTGGTAATAACTTCCCTTGGACAATAGCATGACAAAATATGAGACTCAGACAACGTGATATTTTGACATAAGTTCACAATGCAAGAGGCACCACAAACTCTCCATATGTTTGGAAGAATAACCAAACGGAGCAGGACACAACTCTATGTAGCGAGAAATATATTGCTAAGGTCATGTTAAATCCCAAGGCTTCATGAAAAAACAAAAGTATGTGCTTTGTCCAAGGGCGACTCATTATGCTGCTAATAAAAAGAAAATACTTTTCCCTTCCTCTTTTTGGGGTATATTTGATTTTTTTGTCTTTTTCAATAATATTGGAAAGTTTGAAAAATAATAAAAGAATGCTACATTACAAAGGAGGATCGAGTGTCACAGACATACTAGTTCCAAGCACATGGAACACATGGATTCTCAGGGAAAAGGGACATATGCAGGATAAGGACACTCAGGAAAAATCCTCCATGGGCCAAAGGTGTCAAGATGCAGAGGCAAAGTGCTACAGGGCTTGCGTATAAGGCATGCTTCAGATGGTTCAGTTGAGAGAAACATGGAGCCGACATTAGGCCAAAGACGTAGGTATGCAAACGTGATTTAATAAGACACACATTGGTAACGTCCTTCGATGTAATTTTAACAAGCCCAGAGAAGGTAAGCTCGACGATTTTTCATATTTAGAGAGTCTGAAAAAGCGTAAAAGGAGACTCCACGAGGGTACCTTTTTCGAATATAGTCTAGTAGGTTCGAAAAAGGGGTAAACTAGCACCGACCATATGTCTTCAAAACCATTTTAACGAGTGTGATAAAGACAAGATCACTTGAAATTTTTTTCATTTTTAAGGATTCTAAAAAAAGATTAACTATGGACTCTGTCAGGAATGTTATTCTGGACCAATTTAACGAGTGTGAAAGAATAAGGCCACTCGACGATCTTTTCAATTTTAGGGAGTCTGAAAAGATCTTAACTATGGACTCCGTGGGGGTTACTTTTTCATAAATTTAGTCCCTCAGGCCCGAAAAAGGGTTAAAATCATACCTGAGAATACTCTTCTAGGGAACCGAAGCTCCTAGAGTATACCTTTGTTCATACAATTGACCATCTGAACCAAAAAAGGGGTAAACTAACGCCGGATAGACATGACTTCAAATTTCAGTTTAGCGAGCGTGAAACTCAACAAGATCGCTCGACAATCTTTTCATTTTTAGAGGGTCTGAAAAGGGCTTAAAAGAAGACTTGTTATGTTCTGGTAGTCCCGAGGGTGAGGTCAAGAGTGATAATGCATCATGAAAATGAGGCTCAAACTCATAATCAGGATATACTAATAAGGACTCCCTGGCCTATAGTCATTAATGACAACATGGATGCCAAAATGCAACCAGGATCTATCTAGGGCATCCATGAAGGGTTAGGCTCTACCACTAAAATGAAACACTTCTAAAGCAACAATGATGGTTTTGTGTCACAAATCGGTGGGATCGATCCTATGGCATAGTGATAAATACAACGAGATGCAGAAAGTGGAGGTGGAATCCTAACTTAAATGCAACAAGTTGGAAAAACGACTTTTTAGCAAAGGACCTTTAAAAAGACCCAAATCTCCAAAAAGTTTCCCAATACCCAAAGTAACACTTATCGTAACAATCCATAGAAAACTCCTGAACCATACTAAATGATTTTCAATTTAGAAATAATGACAAAAGGGTCCAAAAATTGACAAAAAGGGGCCAAAAAGTCTATAAATAGAAGTTGGCAGCTCATTATCACCATTGTTAATTGAGAAATTGACTAAAAGCCAAAAATACCCCTTTGTGAAAAGAATTGATTCTGGGAGCTTCAGTGGATGAAACAAACTTCCGCTTGGACCAAGTAAGTACATACTAACCCCCCTTGCATCACAATTCTTTATTTATGCATTTCTTTCTGGTTTTTGAGGGGGCGCCGACCTTTAAAATGGTTAGCCCTACGTATACGCGTGCAAAGGAAATATTGCACGTGTGCACACGTGACTGTGTGCATTACAACCCAACTATACCCTCTAATATAAGAAAAATTTAAAAAATGCCAGGGCTAATCCCTCCTGAATGTGTCAATTGTAGGATGTATGTTCACTGGAGGGAAAAGGAGCATGAGGATATTGATTTTTTGGTTGGTGAGGACCCTGCTGCTACCACCTCATTGGCGCAATGTGGTTTGTTAAAGTTCTTCCAGTGTCCTTTCATGCGGGCACAACCTAGGTTGCTGAACGCCTTAGTTGATTATTGGCATCCTGATGCAGAGGCCTTCATGCTTGAGGGACAGTCGTTGACTCCAATGAATGAGGATATTTACTTTCTGACTGGCCTCTCAAGGAGAGGGGAACCAGTCAATTTTCACACTTTTCCCTCTGGGCCACACAATATAGCGGAGTTGATTGGACTCCATTGTGAAGTTGGTACAGACAAGATGGGAACTTAGGTGCCAATAAACAAGATCTCAGACCTATCACTAAAAGTGATAGTTTTCTTATTGGGCGGATTACAGGATCCGCAACATTGCATCAAGCCTCCCGGGCGCACATGAATTGTGCAGTTCAGTGCTTAAATGCACAAGTTTTTGACTGGAGTACCACTTTACTAGAATGCATGAAGAGGCATCTTACAGAGTGTTGCATGCGGAGGCAACATAACTTTGTGTTTGGGACTATTCTTTGTGCTTTCTTCTTTGAGAGAGTACTGAGTCTTAGCCCGAGGGAGATAGTACGAGGGAGCATAGCCTCTTCTCTAGCAGTAAACAGATGGGCGGTGTTGTTTCCGCGACAGGGGGGAGGGAGGACTATTGAGGCCTTCGATGACAAGTTTTTAGACTGGTGGTCTCGATAGATTCCGGTGATAGAGGACTATCCTTATGCCATAATTGACTTTTCCAGGGACCTTAACATGGGTGTACCTCCTGGAGTGGTACGAGGAGAGTCAGGTATTCTTTTTTTTTCTTTCTTTTTCAAATTTATTTAATTTTTATGTTTTTTATATATATCATTTTTTTGTATATACCATATTATCTGAAAATTAAGTATGTGTTATGTGTAGATGTGGGGCCAGTGTGTCCAACAGACTTTGCGAGGAACAGGTGATGTCCTCAGCCAGAGGTAGGACCAACTGCAGCTGGCAGACCAGTAATAGTAGGGGGACCTCCAGCCGGAGAGGCTGAGAGAGTATTGAGACGAGTAGAGCGAAATTTTACCTTACTCACTCGTACAGTCCCCATGGCAGAGATCAAGGATTTGTCGCCGTCTATGTAGCCTCATATAGTGGGGGCACCATGAACGTGGGTACATATTTTTCAGCATTTGGCAAACGTCGTTGATCATTATAACAGGGCCAATAGGCCCCATCCTTAGTTATATTGGACTGCTTACGTGCCGAGGGCACTATTTGTATATTTTTGAGGGCATAAGCCCCGTGACTCTTTACTGGACGTATTTTTGAGGTGCTTGCGTCCACTCATGTACTCTGATATTTTTGATATTATATATGGATTTTTATGTCTTTTTATGTCTTATGGATTACATATACTTTACAAATTTATTTACATTTGCATGTGTGTTTCTTTCTTATATGTGTGAAAGATGCCAATCTAATATTTGATTAGCTAGAGTATCTGTAACTTGATTTAATCTCCTAGGAACATGAAAATATGTAATATAATCAAAGCTTCGTTCTAAGAGACTTACCCTAAGGAACCGTCGGTGTAAAGTAGGATCATCATGAACACGGTAGACTCCATTTAATTGAGACAGAACCAACTGAGCATCTAAATAGACCTGGAGGTGAGAGATACCAAGTGACAAAGTGTCATGAAGAAACTCAATAATTGTGCTGTATTCGACGACATTGTTTTTGGTGTCACCTAAAAATATACCTCCTGAAGATAGAAACTGGCCCTGAGGTGTGAAAATCACTCAAGCTGTGGAGGTAATCCTCCGAGTGTGCCATCTAGTGCCATCCGCGAATCCAAAAAACACCTCTGATTCACTTGACATCTGCCACAGTGAAAAAGATAACATAAAAAATGACACGTCCATAAAACCAAAAAATGAAAAGGTAATAGTACAAAGACTATACATATGCTACAAAAAGTCACCCAAGGCTACGAGTAATAATTCTTGAGGTAGAGCCCATTTCTAGACTCCGTAAAAACATTTCCCTCAAAGTCCACCAGACGGTAAGTTCCCTTTCTTAGAACCTCCTTAACGATGAAAGGTCCAAACCACATGGGTTTGAACTTTCCTACCCCCAAGGGGTCCTTATCTTAGTCATAGACCAGGACACGATCGCCTTCAGAGAAAATCCAAGGACGAATGAACCGATCATATTAACACTTGACTTTTTGTTTGTGATCTTAGTTAGCTAAGGCCACATCATGACACTGCTCATTGAGCTGCTCGAGATATAATAAACGCTCTTCAAGCGGTGAAGTGTCTGGAAATAACTGTACTACCAACTTTAAAGATGGGATCTGGCATTCTATGGGAAAGAATGCTTCCAGCTCGTAAACGAGTTGAAAAGGTGAGACACCAGTTGTAGTCTTAATAGACATTCAATAAGCCCATAATTTCAAATATAACATCAAATGCCAGTTTGACTTGGCCAAATTGATCAATTGCTGTAGAATAGTTTTAAGAGATTTATTTACAGCTTCCACCTAACCATTCGCTTGGGGGTAGTAAGGTGATGAATGTTCCTGCCGCAACCCAAACTTTGATGTTAACTCGGTCATCATTTTGTTCTGAAAGTGATTGCCATGGTCAGTGACAATCTTTCTCAGGACACCGAACCTTGCTCTTATCTGGTTGAACAAAAAGAGAGATGCTGTCTCCTCGACATCTTTGAACGTTGGCATAGATTCGACCCACTTGGTGAAGTAGTCTATTGCTACGATGATATAGCGGTGACCCTTGCTGAAGGGGGGTTGCATGTGGTGTAATCAATCCCCCATTTAGTGAAGGGACCAATGGTAATAATGGGAAAGATGTGAGTGGGGTGTGCCCTCATATTCCAAGAGAAGATCTGACACGGGTGGCACTTCTTGACCGATTCAACACAATCTTTGATTAATGTCGGCCAGAAGTATCCGACTCGTAGAATATTTTGGGTTGTTTCCAACCCAGACAAATGACTGCCACATGCTCCAGTGTGGCAATCATTAAGAACAATTTTTGCTTCTTCATGAGTGAGACATCGACGAAGGATGCAGTCTACACCTCGATGATACAACGTGTTCTCGAGTATGAGATAGTTCTTATCCTAATGGCGTATGCGACGACACTCATCACAAGAAGCATAGGTGGGGAACTTGAAATTCTGGAGATAGACAAGGACATATCCATACCAGGGGTTGGAAGACGTGATAAAAAACATGTCTCCTTTGATAGGCGACTCGTCGGGTATAAAATTACCTTATTCGATCGAAAGTTCCGATATGAGTTCCGTGAAGACCACCGACCTTTTGGATTTCGCTGAAATGAACTCCAAGGTGAATTCCTGGAGGATAACTATCCATCTACTAATCTTTCCATCGATGACTCGTCGTGTCAATACATAATGAAATGGGTTCACAACGACAATGATGGTGGTCTTGCGAATCAAAATGTAATGACAGAACTGTTGGATAGCATGGAATTCTGCCAACGCAAGTTTTTCGATATGGGAATAATTGAGTTCCGATCCAACTAGGCCTTGACTTAGGTAATAAATCATGTATTCTGAGAGAAAATCATCCTCTTGAACTAAGACCATACCGATGGTTGACTTTGCAGCAGGCAAGTACAATAAGAAATTTTTATTATAATTGGGTGGTCGAAGCAGAGGGGTTGATATGAGGGCGCTTTTCAACGATGCAAAAGAGCGTTGAGCAACTTCATCCCAATGGAAAGGAACATCCTTCTTCAATAAACACAGAAAACCCTTTGTGATCTCAGCATAAAACCCTTTGTGGGTGGGAAATCCCTCCTACGGACTAGCATTAAGGGTTTTATAATGCATGCAAAAATGACCTAAAGTCTCCTACTTCTTACCAACATCCCAATCATAAACCCCATTATTCATATGCAAATAAAAGGTTAAAGAGATCAAGTTATTGTACCTTAGTTTCCATGTTTGATGTTGATCCCTTTAATGTTTGGTCTCTCCTTGACTGCAACTCTCCTCCCAACGCTGATCTGCATTCATAAAAGACAAAGAAATAGCTCCACATGCATATGATCTATAAACTAATGGGTTAGAGATTCTATCAAAATATAATCAAATTTAAATATTGACAATCTCATATGGTGGGACGGGAAAAGTACTTCTTTTATTAATCTCACAAGAGTAACCTTACAATAGTGAGATCGTCCACTGCTCGTCGAATCTAGTCTTGGGATCCTCTTCAACTATGCTCCAACTGCTTCTGTATATGCTTCTCTTCACACAATAGTTGCAAAAGGTTGGGGCAAGGGGAATACTAAATCAGGTATAGTTTCTTTGCTATGATTTTCCTCCTTCCAAATGGGACCCCTACCCCTTCTTTTATAGGCTAGAAAGGGATAGGTATTTGGCTGAGTGACCGACTATGGGCAGTCAAACGGTTTAGTTAACTTACCCAAAACTGTGTGTTCCATCTGCAACTTTCCATTTTTCATTCTTTTTAGGTATATGTGGGTTGTAGTGGGTCAACCAGTGTACACACACGTGCAGTAGTGGAGTAGGGCATGTATGCCTTCAAAAAGGGTGTTTTTTAAGAAGTTGTTCAGTAGTGGCTTGGAAACGAAGGCAACTGAGATGGTTTGATGCCATGTAATCATGTCTGGTGCAATTTAGGGTTATAACAGAAAGGTTGTTCACTGTCCATTCTCCCATCCTCCGTTTGAACCCAGTGAGAACCCGTGGACTGATTCATGTCTTATGTGAATCTTGAGCACCTCGTATTTGTCTGTGTCATGTGTGTCATAACTGTTGGTTGTTGTAGCCATGCAGTTCCTTGACTGAGTGTGTTTTGTTTCCTTCTATTTTCTTGAGTTGTATTGACCAGTGGATGTTCTCCTCACATTGCGGGAATTGAGTTGAAACTGGTTGAAGAAGCAAGTTGTTAGGCCCGTGGTAGAAGAGTCAGGTTGTTATGCCTGTGAGAAGCTCTCTCTGGGTGAGAGAGTTTGCTGGGAAGTGGTTTTATCCCAGAGAGAGTCCAACACCAGCTACAGAGCTCTAAGAATTATTGATCCGACCTATTACCGAGACTCTGAGAGGGAGGTGAAGCAACTGATGCACCATGTGATAGTGAAGGTGTATACTCTTGAGTGGAACATGCATGTGGGGAATGAGATTCTGTGAGTAGTGGGCATAAGAAGGCTCCTGGAGAGAATCCTTCCAGTTGCACTGTGCAGTTTCTTATAACCTCAGCCTAGTCTAGGAATCCATTGCCCTGGGTGGATCTTAGTCCCAGCTCGGGGGTGACCCACTGCTGAGCATGACGAGCAATGTGGTCTATGGATGGGAGGTTCGTGGAAGTTCTGCACATAGTTGGTGGTGTTACTCTAGTTGAAAAGATAAGTATCAATATGTGCTTAATTTATATGTTATGCATGTCTATGATGCTTGAATATTATCATGTATTCCATTGTGTATATGAACTACTGTTAATTCCATTGATTCTATATGGTATAAATAATTATGTGATTATTGTGATTAAGTGTTTTAATTCGATTAAAATTCATGTTATATATTTATATGTGAATGTTCCGTGTGGTAGTGTTACTCGGACTATTGAATGGTTAGGGACTTTACAGTTTGGTATTGCATCTAAGTCAGAGATGAGTAGTGGCATTGCCTGGTATTGTTGGAAGGCCGAGGATGTTAAAAATTGGTATCAGAGCATGTCAGTTGAAGATAAGGTGTTTCCGTAGAGTTTCCCGACAGTGGTGTGGATGGTTGAGGATGTTACAGGACGACACAACCGTCGAGGCATGGTTGGAGAATATGGCGATGTGCTTTGCACTTCGCGACTATACCTCCAACATGAAGGTCTGCATGGTCATCTTTCAACTAAAGGGGAGCACTCTTCTATGGAGGAAGATGCTCTTGCCACAATTGAACATGGCCATCAAAGACATGTCATGGGAAATATTCGAGGAACAGTTCCAAGAGAGGTATCTATCGAAGGAATTCATTGAGCATCAGCTCAACAAGTTCAACGCGTTGCGAGAGGGAAGCCGTACGGTGCCCGAGTATGTTGCTCGTTTTATGGAGCTACTTCGGTATGCTCCGCACCTGAATACTGAGAAGGTTAAGGTCAACAAGTTTGTGTTTGGATTTAATGTCATCATTCGTGCAAAGGTGACGATTATGATGCCTCAAATGTTGCATGATGTTGTCCAGAAGACCCTCATAGCAGAGGAGGAACTTATCAGCGAGGGTCAGAGTAGGACTCCAGTGAGGCCAGCGGGACATGCGTCATTTGGTGCGTAGAAAAATCACAAATCATCTAGACATGCACCATGATATCGTGGCTTCCAGAGAGGATCCACTTTCACTACACCTTGGTGACCAACGCCTCAACAACAGAATCCTTAGAGAGCACCAAAGCAACGTCGACTGCAACAACAACAATTTAGGGCTGTTCAACAGAGTAGACCGGGGTTCTAGGCCGGTGGGCCATCAGCTTCTACTTCGGTTACCAAGAGTACTTGACCAAAGAAAGGGTGTTGGACATGTGGAGAGCCACATTACCAGTGTGACTGCCCAATGGAGAGGACCAGAGCATTTGGATCAACCGAACCCACTACCATGGGAGATTTGGTCAAGGACCATCAGATTCATGTAGCGGTGAATAACCGCCAGGCAGAGCACCATTCGAATGTACTCGAGATGTCAGGTACCGTTTCTGACCAGACCCTTATCATTTTGATAGATCCAGGTGCTACAAAGAGTTTTAGCTTTGGTGCAATGCTAAAATGATTTAACGTAAAGGCAGTCAAACATGATGAGTTTAGCTTTGTAGAAATGGCTTCGGGAGCCAAACATAAGGGTGGAGGGAAGGTGACGGGCTGTAGCCTTAACTTGGGAGATTTTGTCACAAGGGATAACCTGTACGTCACAATATTAAGATCTTATGACGCCGTGATCAATATGGACTAGTTGGAATTGCATGAGGCGATACTCAACTGTAAGACGAAACAAATGAGCTTGGTCGATGATGAGGGACAGAGACATTTTATTGTAGTTCAGAACCAGGGAGTTTCCCTGAGGTTCATCTCTTCCTTGTAGCTAGAGAAGAGCATGCACAAGGGATGTAAGCTTTAAGCAATCCTTGCGTTAAACGAGAAGAGAGTAGCAGAATGTCTAGAAAACCTTCCGGTGGTGTGAGAGTTTGCAGACGTCTTCCCTGAGGAGTTACTTGGGATGCCACTGGAGAGGGGATTGGAGTTTACCATCGACCTAAAACTGGGAACTGAACTGATAGAAAGAACACCTTATCGGATGTTGACCCTTGAGCTACACGAGTTGAAAATGCAACTGAAGGAGTTGCTAGAATTAGGAATTATATGTCCAAGTGTGTCACCTTGGGGTGTGCTTGTTATTTCATATACAAGAAGGATGGGTCGCGGAGACTCTGCATTGACTACCGTCAATTGAATAAGGAAACAATCAAGAATCAATATCCATTGCCAATGATTGATGATCTATTTGATCATATGAAAGGTGCGACGGTGTTTTCAAAGATCGATTTGAGATCAGGGTATCACCAATTACGGATAAAGGAGGACAACATACCTAAGACCACCTTTAAGAAGAGGTTTGGACATTACGAGTTTATTTTTTTACCTTTTGGATTGATGAATGCCTCAGGGGTATTTATGAGTTTGATGAAGGAGGTGTTCCATGAATACTTCGACAAGTTTGTCCAAGTATTCATTGACGATATTTTGATTTACTCTCGGATGATGGAGGAGCATGAAGAGCACTTGTGCATGGTACTACAATGTCTACGAGAGAACAAATTGTATGGGAAGTTGTCTAAATGCTCATTTTATCAATTGAAGATTCACTACTTAGGGCATGTCATATTCGGTGAGGGTATCGTTGTGGATCCAACAAAGGTTGAGGTTATTATGGAATGGCCTGCTCCGACAAATGTCCCAGAAGTGCGTAGCTTCATGGGTTTAGTAGGATACTATTGAGGGTTCGTCGAGGGTTTTTCGAAGATAGCAAATCCGATCATGAAATTTCTGAAGAAGAATAATAAATTTGTTTGGACCGAGAAATGCATGGAGGCATTTCAGAGGCTCAAGGAACTTTTGATGATAACATCAATACTAAGGGTCCCTGGCATGGACGAGGAATTCCTGGTATGCACTAATGCATCCAAGGAAGGCTTAGGTAGAGTATTTATGCAAGACGATCGAGTGATCACTTACATCTCAATAAAGTTGAGAAGGCATGAGGAGAATTATGTGACGCACGATTTGGAGTTGTTAGCCATTGTATATGCCTTGAGATTTTGTAGACACTACTTGATTGGACATAAATTCAAACTAAAAATGGACCACTGTGGTCTACAACACATCTTTACGCAAAGCAACTTGAACGCGTGACAACGACGTTGGTCGAAATTGCTTAGCAAGTACAATTTCGAGATTACTTAAATAAAAGGGATAGTGAACAGAGTGGCTGATGCATTGAGTCGGAGACCACACATATTTTTGGTGATGCCTCTTTAGATGAATCTATGTCAAAATATTCTAACTTTATAGTGCGACGATGACTCATACAAAGAGGTTAAGGATTTTATCAGACAAAACACGATGATGGTACCAAAATTTGAGGGATTTACTATGGACAATGATGGATTATTGAGATTTAAAAGTCTAATTTACGTACCACCCAATGACGAGTTGAGGAGTTTGATCCTAAACGAGGCTCATAGATCAATGTACATGGCTCACCCGGGAATCAAGAAGATGAGGGTAGACCTTAAACCCTTATTCTTCTGGAAATGAATGAAGGCATACATAGTCAACTACATGGCGAGATGTCTAGAATGTCAGTAGGTGAAGGCTGAACATAGACATCTGGTAGGATTACTACAACCACAAGATATTCCTAAATCAAAATGGGAGGTCATTTCGATGGATTTTATTGTTGGATTTCCACTGACGGAAAGGAGACACTACTCAATTTTTTTGGTAGTCGACACTCTGATGAAGAGTGCTCATTTTATTTCTGTGCATACGATGTATCAGGCACCTGGCATAGCTAGAGTTTTCATCAGCAAGATAGTGAGGTTGCATGGCGTCCCTAAGAGGATTATATCCGATAGAGGATCCGTGTTTATAGGACTATTTTGGACTAGTTTCCAGGAGGCCTTGGGAACCCAACTTAACTTTAGTACCGCATATCACCCGGATACAGACGGGAAGACCGAAAGAACAAACCAAATCTTGGAGGATATGTTGCATATGTACGTTATGGACCAACAAAAGAGTTGGGAAGATTTCTTTCCACTAATAGAGTTTGCATACAACACGAGTTATCAAAGCACCATTAAGATGGCACTTTTCGAGTTTCTTTACGGGCGACCATGTCAGACACCTTTGAGTTGGGATCGGCTTGAGGATAGGGTACTGGTGGGACCAGAAGTGATCCAAGAAATGGAAGATCAAATGAAAACAATAATAAAAAGGATCAAGGAAGTGCATGATCAACAAAAGAGTTATGCCGATGCACATCGTGTCGACCGTAGTTATGAAGTTGGGGATCGAGTCTTCTTGTGGGTTAAACCGCATAAGAGTTCGATCAAGTTTGGGAAGGGTGCTAAAATCTCTCCTAGGTTCATGGGACCCTTTGAGATTTGGAAAAGAAGGGGCCTGTGGCCTATCGACTAGCCTTTCCCGATGCTTTGAGGCATATACACGATGTTTTTCACGTATCTGTTTTGAGACATCATGTTAGTGATCCTACACATGTTGTTGACATGAGTTCCTTACATATATCGGACGAGGGTGTGCTCAGGGTAGAGCCAATATGCATCCCAGACCATCACATTCAACAACTATGACGTCAAACAATAGATCAGGTCAAGGTCCAGTGGGACAACTATAGTCCGCACTCAACGACCTGGGAGGATGCATATGATATGTGTCAACAGTTTCCATTTTTGTTTGATAGCTAGACCTATGATATTGTGATACACTTTATTTTGGCACTTACATATTGTGAAACTTCGAGACAAAGTTTAAAACAAGAGGGGGTGTATGTAACATCCCTCTCTTGAACGCACTGAGCGGACTTATTCTTTGAGGACACTTGCGTGCAAATTATCTGGTTCTTTATATGATTGGTTGTTTTGATTATGATTATGAGATATTGTGGATTTGATGATATGTTATTTTTGTTGTATTTACATCGACAGGTGCTATTGACTGGGTTCTCTTGAGTGTGAAAGACTCTGGACGTTTGAGGATGGCTAGGCATCGATGAAACACCGTAAACTCTGGATCGAGTCAGGGAGTGGACTGTTAGGGTTTGAATGTTATTGATGTGACATATGTACATATGATTAGATATTATGATGTTGATTTTTATTGCTGACATGATTCATTGATGGATGCAGGATGACGATAGCTTTCCAACTAGACTCACATTTGGAGTAAAGGGATCACACACGAAAACAAGAGACATTAAGGGAGAGGTGTGGCAACAGCCCTGTACTAGCACTCCCACCGTGGCTCGAACTGTAGGTTAACGATTACCTAGTTCGAGAAGACCCATGATGACATGAGGGAAGACTGTGTTTTTGTTTTATTTGAATTGTGCTCGAATATTTTGGTGGACTGAGCCTATGCCCGATTCTTCGTAATCCCTTTCAAGTGTAGTGACTGAAAGTTAGACTGTGTAGAGAAGTATTTGCGTTTTTTCCTGGCCTTGTATAGAAAGTGGGGAATTTATTTTCCTAATGCCATTTGTTGTTGCCTCAGTCTCTGCGTTCAATTCCCTTTCACCTGAATTAGACAGGAAACACCTTAATACCTTAGCTATTAAAATGTTGTGTCATAGCAGGAACAAACCAAATTTCATTTAATTGCAACCGTTTTTAACCGCGAGGACCTGGGTGATTGAATGCGTGTGATTTGATTGGGCCATTGGCAGTTCCATTGGTTTTATTTAACTCTTCTATTTTGAGTTTTTCTTGCCTTTTTTTTTTACCCACGAATTTCTGAGTTTTCTTGGACAGTTTATTATTTCTAATCAACGATTTCGATTATTTAATATTCTCTTATTTTGGTGAGTCTCCTTTTATGGATAGTTGGCATGTGAATAGTTCTAATTCCTAGACCCAGGGTCAAGTGCGCCTAGCCTTTAATACCTTGTGAATGAGTACATTGCGATTTGAGAAAAAACAAAGAGATATTATTTAATTTCTATTTAATCCTCCCTACTAAATTATACAACAACCTTGAGAAATTGTTGCTCGATAAATACCAGTAGACATAAAATCAACTTCGTCTGAGCTTTAAATGTGAACCCATGATGGATACATTTACAGACGTATTTGCATTCCGAGCTGCGGATCAGACCCTTCACATTGATGTTTTGTGCGAAGCGGTTGGAACAATTGTCATCCACAAGAAATTTATCAAAGAATTTTGGCTACACCTTTTAAACAATGAAAATGATAAATGGAATGTTTTTTTAATTTCAATTGATTAATAATAATACCATGCAATGATTATTAATTATCCTTGAGGGTCTTTAGGTCATTACTTTTGAATACAAAGCGATTTAATAAAAATGCAGAGATATTATTTAATTATTATGAGGTTCTAAATTTCACAAGGAGATATAACATTTAGTGGTTGGAGCTGACAACGATTCAATTGACTAAGCCTGCGTTGCAGCGGTTATTTGGCAGTGAATTGAACTCAATGATTATTCACCTTTTTCCATATCCTTGAGGGGGACATAGCCGTGTTTTGTAAATGCCAGAATTTGAACCTCTCACAACGATATGATTGTTATGATTGTGTTAACGTTTTTAATAGTTTTAATTAATTTAATTATGTTGGTTTGATTTACATCTCAAATAGTTCCAATTGTATCGCAACAATTTAATGGTATATTGTTATTATTGCGTTAACGTTTTTAATAGTTTTAATTAATTTAATTATGTTGTTGTCAATTACGTCTCATAATAGTTTCAGTTGTATAGAAGCAATTTTAATTGTATATTTGTGATTATTGCGTTAATGCTCTTAATAGTTTTAATTGTTTTTACGACAAGGATCTAATTAAGGAACCCTTGAACTCATTGATGTTGTTAATAAAATCCGCATATGAAAAATTATAACCTGCCATATTAATTATAAGTTTCTCTATTCTTTAGAATGATGTAAAGGGGTTGTAAATGAATGGAAGGTATAAGGTTGCTTGATGATTAGGTGCCTTTACTTTTAGATGGTGGTTGGTTACTTATGCCGCGATTTAGTCCTTATTACAATAAATTACTATTGAATTACATCTACTCGTTGAGTCAATTTAAATGTGTCGCTTATAATCACTCTTCATCCATTTTTGCTTGATTGTTTAGAGAACCATCGTCTAACGACGTCGTATATTGTATGTCAATTCCAATTGGATTTCAGACACATTTAATTTTATGTTGGGTTGAAGGTTTAGAAGTATTTTTTTGCGCGTGGGTCCCTAATGCCTTTGTCACATTGTAGTGACATGGTACCTTATGATTGGGTCATTGCGCACGTTGATCAATAAGCACATTTGAAACCTGACTTTGAATCATGCACCTCCCATTGCAGACGATGTTGTTGTATTTATGGTTGTACCTATTTTTGTAACTTTTATTGTGATTGTCTCTCGCTCGCCGGGAGGGTTATAGTGACTGGTCGTCGAAGCTGTTGTGTTTGGATTGATTGATGTTTTCCTTTAGCTTAGTAGGTGTGATCTTGCGTGTGTCGGTTGGGATGTAGACACCTTCTTGTTCCTTAGAAAAGTCGCCATCCTTGAGACCTTAAATGGTCAAAATCGATGGGAACTTGGGCTTGAACGTTGCTTATGTGTCCTAGAGGTCCTAATCTTGCAGGTTAGGATGGGCGGGTAGTCCTTTCTATTTTTCATCTGATTGACTGTTATATGTTGCTTCCAGCTGCTTGATGTGCTAGTATGCTACATGTCGTTATGTTTGTCTGTTGCCTGAATTGTGTGCGTTGTGTTTGTCGCCTAGTTGCGTTGATTGACTGTTGTCGTTGTTACTTTCCCGCTTTAAAAATAATAATAATAATAATACTTATTGCATTGGTTATGCGTCGCATGTTGTCGAAACGATGGGGGTCGTTACACGTAACTTAATTTATACATGCCTATTGTGGCCATCTCTAACCATTAATTGCAATTTTATTTAGAGTCCAAACTTGCAATTTCTCTCTCAGATAATGAATAAACCTTCTTTTCAAAACATCGACCACAACTAAGCCATCAAAATACCTTATTTGTTAAACCTCCAACTTTCTCTCTATTTAAGTTCGATAAAAAACCTCCAACTTTCTATATAAATTCCATATATGTATATAGAATCAAATATGTTTAATTGCATACACATGAGATTTAAAAATTTTTCCATATAGAACATGTTTATTTGCATTCAGGGTAAATGTTGTAGGATTTATCGGATTATATAAAAATTACTAAACTTTACAATGTTGATGTACTTCATAACAAATAAATTTATTTATATTGAAAATAAGAAATTTTAATATTTTCACATGATAATAACAAATAAATTTGTTTATATTGAAAATAATAAATTTTAGTATTGCAACATGATAATTTACATAGATGTGACAAAATAGAAAAAAAAAATCTAAAAATCAACTGATGTGATAAAATAGAAAAGAAAAAATAAATTAAAAGTAAGTAAAATATGTCTACACATGTGAAGAATGAGAAGTCTATAAAATGTGGGTATAAATTGGATGTCAATAAAAATATATAATTAAAGACACTGATATAAGAATTCAATTGCAAGTAGAATTTTCAAGGTATCAAAGACAAAATTTATATATGTTAAAATGCGTGTAGAGTTAATGAAATAATTAAATAGTTACCAAGTTCAGAGTTAATGAAATTATATATAACGAATTAAAAAAGTATTTATTTTTCTAATCTCATTTATTATAAAAATATTTTAATTTGTAAAGTAGTTTTTTTTTTTTCTATTTTAAAATAATTTTAATAGATTTTTTTTTTGGCAATAAGATATGTAAATTATTTGAATATTTATAATAAATTAAGTATAGTAATGTAGTATCATACATGTGTGGAATTAACAATTAAGAGTATGTGTTCCCTCGTAGGAAGTCACAGGCTCAAATCCAGAGGGGGATAGGGTATGTACACCTCGGTAGACTTTGTGGGGATCTCATACACTAATGAACTTCACCAAATTTCTATTGGAATTCTATAATGATCCTTGATGGTATAAAGGGATGCCATAAAAAACCACAATTTGTTAATATGTAATCTGTATTAATTACAACTACCCATCTGGAGGTATTATTATCTTCTTCTCTATCCATACCAAATTTCTATTGGACTTCTATATTGATTCTTGATGGTGTAAAGATATGTAGAGAGCGTTGTTTCCTCAACCTAAACTTTTGAGTATTCATTGATACTCTTCTTTGAATATATAATCTGTTGGTTTTTTGTAGAGTGTTCGTCTTCATCATTTGACAATTGTTCTTCAAATGATTTCCATCCTTTGGGTGTTGGTTTATGTCCTTTTTTATTTTAGGATAAGATCATGCTTAAGGACATGTATCATGCAAATGCCTTACTTAATGACGAATCCAACATTGTAATATTGTATTTTTATAATCTAATTCCTACATATATTTGGCGCCTTCATTTGAAGTATAAGCTTATGTGATAATCTCTTAATAATGCAAATCTCCACACATATGCATACATATGAAAAAATACCAAGCTTACTCATCTATATATGATTTTAAATTTGGATTTTTAACCTTAAAATCCATATTTGATACAACATATATGAACAAAATTTTCTCAAAGTTTCCTTACATTCAATTCATTTGTAGAAGAGTAGATCAAAACAACCGTCACAATCAGACTAAGAAAGTTCTTAAAAATAGTTCCAAAACTTTCCATGGAAAAGGTTCAAATGGAACTAAACAACACTCATAATCAAGACTAAGCAAGTTCCCCAAAATAGTTCCAAAAATTCCTATGGAAAAAGACTCTAATAGAACCAAGATGCAAAACAACTGTCATTATTTCTATGTGTGTATGCTATATTTTCTTAAATTCATATAATTGTAGGTTTATCTTAAATGCTCAAAGTATAATAATAAACAAGTTTATCTAAAAACAAGCTATGAAGCTAGACAATTCTTGATTTAAAACAAAAATGTGCATGATGTATGCAAGTGTGTTTATATATTTATAGTTTTTAAGCTACCCAAAAAAATACAGGGATTTAAAGAGTTAAAAGAAACAAAATTAATGAATTTTCTTTCACCTTTGTAATGATTACCTATCTTTGATATATATTTTATAATTTTTAATTTTCTCCATATGCTATTTCAAAACAACTTTATATTTTTTAATAATTTTCATACCTATCATATACTACTTTAAAGCAACTTCCCAATTTTTAATAACACATGTTCTACTTAAACATAATTTCACAAGTTTATAATAATTTTCATACTTATTATAAATTTCATGTCTAATTCAAAATATAAAGGAATAAAACTTTACTTATTTTCTCTCTTTAAATCTTCATCACCAATTTCATATATATATATATATATATATATATATATATATATATATATATATATATATATATAT
>JZKD02S0263138.1:8263-20770 GCA_000966675.3 Picea glauca
TATATAATGTAAGTGCAACTGGGAAGGAAAGGAAACAACATGTGTCCATATTCAGATAGCAATGAAAGATTTTAGATTTATGAGATTTCTCTTCCCAATCCACTTTGCATATCAATAGATTGATATAACACTATGATTACTTGTATTCCTTGTGGTGATATTACACCTAGGATTGGCATAATCCATATTTGTTTTAGTTTGACATATACCTAATCAAATGAAAATAAAAATATAGAAACCAATTTACAGTTAAACTACGAATTTCAAGATGATTTAGGCAATGGTTAAACCAAACTACCTTGTGAAACTACTCTACTAACTCACCATTTATTTCAACATATGGCCTTGAAACCAATGTAAATCTCGTTATATTATTTTGTTTTGATTGTAAGCTAATTTGTTTTATAAATTGATTATTCATAAAATCCTTTTGCTCCAGCTTCTGAATTTGTTTTGATTGTAAATCTATCTCTTTGTATGAGTTGATTATCCATAAAAGAATTTTGCTCCAACTTCACTATCAATTCGGTATGAATTATGGCTTCTTCCTCTCGAACTAATAAATATTTATCATGGTTCTTAGGAATGAGCTCAATCTCCAACTTGAATGTTGAGGTGATTTCTAAAGTACCTTAAGGAGACAAAATAATCAAGAGTATCTACGTGCTTCACACATTCCATTCAATATCAACTTGCTACAAATATCAATGGTTGAATAGTTATCAATAAAGAGACACATAGAGGTGGTGTTAGATCGATGCAATGATGCAATCCAATATGTTTTAGTTCTAGCTAAAAATATGAGTGTTACATTTCATTAATACTTCGATTCTTCTATGCATTAATGGTTCTCACATTCTTTTATTGTATTATGAAGAAAAATGAAACTTATTCTTTGTATAATTACTTGTAATTTTTCAATTGGGTTTTTCTCGGGTGGTTAAGAGGAATGATTGTTATCCTCTCGACCCAGGTTGAATTCCCGCGAGTGACATTTTGAGCTCTTAATGAGTATTTTGTTGTAATGGCTTCGAGCTCTGTTATTGACCAACCTTGTGCCCTAAATATTCTAGGGTTTACAAGGTGTCATCCTTGAAATGAGGGGAAGTACTTGGGGGTTTTCCCTAGGCAATGTAACCTAGAAAAAATAATTATTTGTAATTTTTCAAAAGCAAAGCACTCAACACACCGTGTTGCGAGTTGTATCATAGAATGAGATCACAAGGTGATGCATATGTTGGACATGCTGACATTGATGTATTGTCATTGATGTCAAAAACCGATGATGCACATGAAGCTCATAAGGGAAAGCACAGTGCATAAACGTGATCAGATCAAGTTAGGACCATTGAATACGCAAGCGCTAGATCAAGGAAATGGATGGATTGCAAAGAGAAAAAGGAGAATTAAAAAGCGTGTTATTCCCAATTCTGCAATCAATCTAGACCATCAGATTACAAGATAAGGATCGTTGGAGGACAAGTCAACGATCAGATCAAATCAGGACCGTTGATACAAATGCGCCAGATCAACGTCAGGGATAGATTGCGGAGAACGAAAGGAGAATTAAACAACATGTTATTTCCAATTCTATAATTATTCTAGACCATAAGATCTTATTGAGTCAAAGATTGACGAATATGGTTGATCCACCAAATGATCAGATTAAGTCATGACCATCGGATATGCAAGCACAAATCAAGGGCAGGGTTTGATTGCAAAGCGCGAAGGGAGAATTAAACAAAGCGCTAATTCCAATACCGTAATTTGTCTAGACCGTCAATCATCACCCACCAATAGATCTATGGTTGGCATCAGTTCCTCTACCAATGAGAAATTTTCCATTGCAGAGCTCGACGATAGTTTTAAACGTCGTGTTATTTGGGACCTCGTAATCATCCTTGATCATTGATCTACTTCGAGACCATTCTCGACCGATGGATCAAGTTGAGTGGAAGGATAGGATAAGCAAGGAAAAAGGGTTGAGATCTTGAATACCCGATTTTTTGACAGCCGTTGGATCACTTTAAGTGGAAGGATAGGATAAGCAAGGCAAAAGAGCTGAGATCTTGAATACCCAAATTCGTGAAAGGCGTTGGATCACTTTAAAGTGGAAGGATAGGATAAGCAAAGAATAAGAGCCGTTGGATTTAAACCAAGGCAAAGCATAATTGTAGACAAATCAAGTCGTCAATCTAAAATCATGATCAACGGACAACATTCATTTCAGGTTAAAAGTTGTGAGGAGATTACAGTTCGGGGAATCTCACTTTGGGAGAACCGGGAAGTGGGGAGATCGAACTACCCGAAGTCTCGAAGGCTGAAATTCCAAAGTCACTCTTAGCCATTGATCTGAGATACATTTTGGATAGTATCTTGATCGTTTGATCAAGGAGAAGAATATGTGCCACATCGAGAGATCTACGTCAGTAGACCACATCAGCAAGGACACGTGGCACAGTCAGATAATGACAAGTGTCAAGATGAAATCAACATTTCAGGTACGTGTCAAACATGAATCTGAGTGACACATGGCAACCACTCGGCCCGTGCCACAACATCAAGTGACGTCAGCAAGTTACGCCACTCCAGGAGTTTTACTTCGGGAGATTTGAAAGGTTGCAAAGTCCTGAAGTCCCGAAGGATGAAGTACCGAAGAACACGGTCCCAGCATTGGACATATGGGGGATAAAAGGAAAAAGGCGAATGAAGAGACAATGCTTAAATTAATAATCCCGTGGTTCTGCACCTGTGGTCATATGTAATGGTTTGAAGGAAGCGCCTCATCAGAACTCGATTTTTGTAGTATTTGCAGAGAATTGGGATCGAGTTAAAAGATGAAATTGATCCATATCCATGATCAATTTATGAAAAGCCTTCACGGTAAGGTTTGAATAATAACAGAGATTATGGTTAAGTTAAATGAATAGGTGTGATGGTCTAAATGAAAGGACACAATCCGTTATATCTCACACCAGTTTGAAGATTATATAAACGAGATAGAGTGGTCAGAATAAAGTGCCTCTGCAGTCCATATAAGAAGATCAAAATGTAAGCAGAGTCCAAGAAGAAGAACTGTTGGTTCTTATGAAGTGAGGGTGGAAGGGAGTAACATGGAAGGATTCACGTCCTTACTAAGCAAATTGTAAAATATAAGGGAGTTGGAGCTTCCTAGGGTTGGTACCCTAAATACAAGGGAGTCGGTGCTTCCTAGGGTTGGTGCCCTAAATACAAGGGAGTTGGTTCTTCCTAGGGTTGGTGCCCTAAAGACGAGGGAGTTGGTGCTTCCTAGGGTTGGTGCCCTGAAGAAGGGGATCCGTGTCTCCTAGAGTTGGTGCTCTAAAGAGGATTGGTATCCTTCACTATTCTTTATAAACCTTGTAATTGATGTTAAATATATTAATATAATTGATCTTGCATACAATTCATTGTTGATTCATTGTGGTAATTAATAAAATATAAAAAGTAACTCCTAATTGTTGAAAAAAGGTAATACCGATTCACCCCCCCTCTTAGTATTCCAACAATTGGTATCAGAGCGAGTGCCTTCAACACGGTCTAATAACTGGAAGGTAGATCCTGAAGATGGATAGACAAGAGGGAATGTCTAACAATAAAGCACCATTGCTCAATGGAGGAGGCTATGCTCTATGGAAAATAAGAATGAAAAACTTCCTGTTGGCTCTTGGTTTTGATATATGGCAATTTGTTGTAGATGGTTACACTGCACCAACTGCTCCACCCAAAGACGCTGCAGGAAAGAAAATATGTAATGACAACTCAAGAGCAGTTAATGGAATTATAGGAGGGTTGACTAATTCTATATGTGTGAAGGTTATGCATTGCAAATCAACCAAAGAAATCTGGGACAAGTTGGAGGTTGTATATGAAGGAGATGACAAAGTTAAGGAAGCCAAACTATAAACCTATAGAACTCAGTTTGAAAATATGAAAATGAAAGAAGAAGAAAACATTGCTAAATAATTTCATAGGGTAGATGAAGTGGTCAATTCAATCAGAGCAGCAGGAGAAGAACTCGAAGATAAACCTATTGTGAAAAAAATACTAAGGTCATTACCTATGAGATATGATGCCAAGATCTCTATAATTGAAGATAAGTCTGATCTTGACACACTCACAGTTGAACAACTCCATGGCATTTTTACAGCATATGAAATGAGAACAGGGAATGATAAATCATCAAAAAGGGAAGCAACCTTTAAAGCATCTAAAATAAGGTAGGAGAAAAAGACCAATGATTAGTTATTAGATATATCTGATGAGGAAACTGCCAACTTCATAAAGAAACTCAAGAAAGGGACAAAGAAATACAAAGGGAAGATTCCTCTAATATATTTTAACTGTGGCAAAATTGGACACTTTTCCAATAAGTGTCCCTATCCTAAGCATGAGGAAAGTGATGACAAAGACCCTTAAAAAATAAGAAGAAAACCAAAACTAATAATAAAAAGAAGTTCTACAAGAAAAAGAAAAAAAACGTTCTTTACCCAAGAAGACAATAGCTCATCAGAAGAAAATGAAGAAGGCGAACCAAAGCTTCTATTTATGGGGATAAAAACTCAAGATGATAGTCATGAAGATGAAGAAGAAGTAAACTTAGAAGAATAAATCCTTAGTGTGATTGAAGAACTAAGAAAAACCAAAAAAAAAACAGGGTACTAAGGGAAGAACTTCTAGAAATTAAAGAAGCTATTAAATCAAGAGAGAGGGAAGTTTCCAAAACCATCAAAGAGTCAGAACAAATAATTAGTGATTTAAATTCCTAGCTCCTAGAAACTAATAGAATTAGAGAATTAATTTTACAACAAATTAATGCTAAGAAACAAGTATGTGAGAAACTAGAAGTTGAGATTAAGCTGCTAAAAGATGAAATTGAGAAAGAAAAGAAGGGATCACAATTTGAAAATAGTTCAAAAATCTTGGATGAAATTCTCAGTAGTCAAAGGTCACAAAACAACAAGATTGGTTTAGGATATACTCAAGACTCAACTATTACATTACAAGGATCTGTCAAGAAACAAATTGGTTATGTAGATACTCTGAAAAATTCATTAAAAAAGGGACCCTTAAGAAGAGAAGATAATAAGACAAATATGATACCATTGAACATTATTCCACATAAACAAAAATCAACATTGCCTGCTAAAGCAATAAATGACAAGAAGAATACAATCACCAGAAGGAATCTCCTTAATAAATATATATTCATTGGATACTGTTACTCTTGCAATAAGTTTGGACATAAGGAAGTACACTGCAAAGCTTATGGACAATACAATGATAGAAATGTCCATAGATATAAGAACAATAGGTACAATACAGAGAAGAGAAACTACAACTCATTTTCTCCTTTGCAAAGATTCAATAGTGAATTCCAAAAATGCAACAACTATGGTCACAAAACCAATGAATGTAGATTCCCAAAATATGATAAAAGGATAAATATTCCTATTAATCAAAAAGTATGGAAGAAAAGACAAACATAGTGCAAAGTAGCCTTATATGCAAGAAATCAAGGATGTCAGTGGTATATTGACAGTGGATGTTCCAAACACATGATTGGAGATCAAAGTAAATCTCTCAAGTTAAATAAGAAAGGAAAAGTAACTTTTGGAGATAACATGTCAGCCATGGTACTCGGAAAAGGTACTGTTAGTTTAGGAAATAATAAAACCAAAGAAGAAGATGTACTTCTGGTAGAAAATATCAAACCTAATCTCCTAAGTGTAAGCCAAACATGTGATCAGGGTAACATACTTACTTTTGATTCTCAGAAATGCGAGATTAGAAACATGGACACTAGAAAGCTAGTGGCAATCTCACCAAGAACATCTAGCAATGTGTACATCCTTAATATAGATGAAGAAGAAAAATGTTGTTTAAGCCAAGTAGATGAAAGTTGGTTATGGCATAAAAGGTTGGGACATTTAAGCTTTGACAACTTGATCAAAGCCAACGAGAAAGAGGCAGTTAGGGACCTACCAAAAATGATTAAGCCTTCAGATCCCATTTGTAAACATTGTCAAATAGGAAAGAAAACAAGAGTTAGGTTCAAAACAAAAGAATACTCCACAACAAAACCATTAGAGGTTATTCACACAGATCTATGTGGACCTACAAGAACCAAAAACACTTATGGTGAACATTATTTTATGTTGATTGTTGATGACTACACAAGGCCGACCTAGGTTTTCTTTTTAAAAGAAAAACCAGAAGCCTTTGAGAAATTTAAAACATTTAAAGCTCTTGTAGAAAATGAAACAGATCTCAAAATTAAATTTATAAAATTAGACAATGAAGGAGAATTCACCTCTAAAGAGTTCACTCAATTATGTGAAAACCATGGTAGCAAAAGACAGTTTTCATCTCCCAGGATTCCTCAACAAAATGGAGTTGTAGAAAGGAAAAACATGACAGTTCAAGAAGCTGTAAGAACTATGCTAAATGAAGCCAAATGATCCAGGTGGATATTGGTGGCCACCCACCTATTCCACTTGGACCCCCACCATTGTTTCTTTTAGTTTTTTCAGTTTCCTTAATTATAGCACAATTTACTATTTTTGAAAGTTTTTCGGGTTCTGAACTTCCAGAGCCGTTTTGAGGCCCTAAACGACGTTTTTTTGGGTATCTACCATTCGAGAAATATTATCTTCAAATTTGCTATCAAATGTTGTAGTCCTCGGATAGATATTTCTAACAATGTATCATATGTGTCAAACAGAGTAATATGCAAAAGTTACGACCCCAGGAAATTGATGTACCAATTTACCCCGACGGGGCCCATATTCTGGCGTTTCATCTCCTAGGGTTAGGTTTTTTGGAGGTTTAGGGTTTCCATTGTTTCTCAATAATATATAGGGCTTCGAGCCTCATTGTAACACATAGTTCAGAGGCTTGTATCTGCCACATCTCTTCTAAGAAATAAGCTACCAGTGCCCTAGCTAGTTTATTTCTATTATGTCTGTAAACAAATTTCAGTTCTTTGATATTAATGAAACGAAGTGTTATTTTCACTGCATCTTTGTATTCATGGTTATTTGTGTATTTTGTTGCATTCTTGCATAAATCCAGATCAGTGGTATCAAAGCGGTCTTCTCCTTATCGATCCTTCTTTGCATGTCCCTAATGAGGTCGGGGTATAAGGAGTTAGGGCTCGATCTGGTTGAACCTTTGCAAGATCAGCCTCACAAAACATGACGGTCGCCCATGGGGGAAGAAAATAAAGATGAGGGAGTAGGAGATCATATCAAAATATTACTCGAGGAGGCCCTTGAAAAACAAGGGAACACGATGATGGATAACTTCGCCCAGATCCTTCAATGATTGTCCACTGGCGGCGCATCTGCATCCAACAACCACTCTGGAGGCGCAACCATTTTTAAGGTACAAGTAAACTTTGACATTCCCATATTTGATTTTCAAATAGATGCAGATGTCATAGATAGATGGTTGAATCTATTAGAAGGATATTTCTCGGTTCATGACTTTTTCGACCGGGAGAAGATTATTTTTTCATTGCTCAAAGTCGCCCCCCATGTCAAGGACTGGTGGGAAACCTACTGTGAGCAAAAGGATGAGGAGGAAACCTACAGGTTCTCAGCCATACCCACTTGGAATTATTTCCGAGACGCCATCAAGGAACAATATTATCCCGTGGGGAGCTATGAGGACAAGTACATACAATGGACTACGCTGCAGCAACAAAGGGGTCAAGATGTGCATGAGTTGACGAATCTGTTCCATACCCTGCGCACAAAGTTGCGTATCAAAGATTCGGAGAAGCATTTGGTGTTGAAGTATCGCAATTGTCTACACAGATACATTCAAGAGGAAATGGAGTTCCTCGACATCTTCTCGCTTGGTACGACATACCGGTATGCTGCCAAGATTGAGCAGAAATTCAAACAAAAGAAGCGAGATTTTGGATATGCGAATCAAAAGCAAGCGAAAAGTGCCCCCAAACCGCAGAACAAAGGACAAACCCAAGGCATGGTGGCTCAAGACAACCTGCCAAAGCCATAAAAAATAACAATACCATGAAGCCGAAGAAGGACACAGGAAAGTGGTGTGAGTTCCATAAGAGCTCCACTCACAACACAAGTGAGTGTCGGACCAAACAATCACTGGTGGCTGAGATGAGGGCTTCTGAATCAGATGCATGCTCTAACACTGAATCAGAACCCAAGAAGGGGAATGACAAAGGGAAGCAGATTATCAATGCAGAACCCAACACCACCATTTCCACCACAAAGATCCAAGAGGAAGAATCAGAAGATCCAGAGGAGGAGGAGCATCTCTTCCACTCCCATATGTGGGTAAAGGGTTCCCCGCTACAATTCATTGTCAAAAGTGGGATCCAAAAGAACTTCATTTCAGCAGAGGTCGTGAAGCAGTTGGGCTTGCTGACCACAATACACTCACAATCGTACACCATCGGGTGGCTTCACCAAGGACGAGATCTTCGCATCAGCCAATAATGTCACCTTCCCTACAACATTAAGCCCTTCACTGATGAGGTATTATGTGACATTGCTCCTCTTGATGTTTGTGATGTATTATTAGGCCAACCATACTTGTGGAAGTGACATGTTGTGCATGAGTCCCCGCCTTGCATTGTTATTGTTACCTTGGGAAATAAGTTGTACAGGATACCAGAGGTACCCCCGCCTATTGCTATCTCTTTGGTTATTGCAAAACAATGCAGTAAGCTCATTTCCAAAATCGTTAAATTTGTTTTCCTGATGATCCGCCCTGAGGGCAAGAAGAAGCCTGTGGCCATGACCTCCAGACATGGCTCTTTTGCACGAAAACAACAAATGGACAAGGTCGTGGAGGAGTACCGGGACATCTTCACCTCACCCGTAGGGGTGCCTTTGCACTGTCAGGCAAGCACCCCATCGATATGACCCCAGGTGTGCCACTGACCAATGGAACGATCTATCGACGCTTTGTTCCGAAGAACGTTGAAATCAAGCGACAGATTCATGAACTACTACAGAAAGGTCATATCTGGCCAAGTTCATCACCCTGTGGGAGCTCGATTGTATTGGTGCAGAAGAAGGATGGGACTTGGCGACTCTGTATTGACTATCAAGCATTGAACAAGATCACTGTCTGAAATAGGTACACGATACCACAGATTTATGACCTTCTGGACCAACTCAATCAGGTGAAATATTTCAGCAAGATCGACTTGAAGTCTGGGTATCACCAGGTACTAATCGATCCGTCTGATGTGTGGAAGACTACCTTCAAAGCCCAAGAGGGCCTTTTCGAATGGCTGGTAATGCCTTTCGGGTTGACAAATGCTCCCGCAACCTTCATGAGGCTGATGGTTGACATCTTGCGGCCATTCACCAACTCATTTTTAGTAGTGTACTTGGATGACATCCTGATCTTCAACCAGACTTTGGTAGAGCACCTCCACCACATCTGACAGGTCCTCCAAACACTGTGAAAACACAAGTTGTGTACTAATCTAGAGAAGTGCACTTTTGGCATGACCCAAGTTCAGTATCTGGGATACATTATTGATGAGCGTGGGGTGCATATGGATCCAACCAGGATCCAAGTCACCCAGGATTGGCCAGCCTCGACCACTTTAACAGAGCTTCACAACTTTTTGGGTCTTGCTAATTTCTACTGCAAGTTCATGTTGGGATTCTCTCATATCACTTGGCCCTTGAGTCAAGTCACCAAGGGAGGAGCGAAAGAAAAATTCTTTTGGTTGGAATCTCAACAGAAGGATTTCGTAGAATTGAAACATCGCCTTTGTTGTGCCCCAATGCTCACATTACCAGACTTGCAACAACCATTTAAGATCGAGACAGATGCCTCTGACTATGCTATTGGGCCAGTTCTTACTCAACAAGGGCATCAATGGAATATCACAATGCGACATTGTCCGACATAGTCCGAAAGTATCCCACTTATGAAAAATAAATGTATTCCATTGTGCAGGCTTGCTGACAGTGGAAGCATTACATTTCGGGGAAGGAAATGATCATCCACACAGACCACCGACCCCTGCAGTTCATTCAAACACAAGGGAAGTTGCAGAATGATAGCCATCAGAAGTGGTCCACATATCTGCAACAGTTTCATCTGAACATCAAGTACAAGAAGGGCAACAACAATAATGTTCCAGATTGCCTTAGCCGACCACCGATAATGGTGATAACCACCATGCTCAACTCTTGTGGGCATGAGACTTCTGATTGGCCACACATACAAGACGCTCTTGGAGGGTAACCGAGTTCCAAATTTTCACCTCCAGGATGCACTATTATGTTACCTTAGACACCTTTGTGTTCATTCAAGCGAGCATGCCAAGATGATTTGGGAAGCGCACTAAAGTTGGGTCTCTAGGCATTTTGTTGTCGATAAAATAATGGCAGTACTACAAAAGTATTTCTATTGGCCAAACCTTTGACAGGATGTCGGGAAGTACATCAGATCCTGCACTGCCTATGCCATTTCCAAACTGACCATCAAGAAGCAAGACCTATATACTCCACTGCCTTCCTGTAGTCGACCTTGGGAATTCATCTCCATGGATTACATGTTTGACCTTCCTTCTATTGATCATGGAAACGACTGTGTTTTCGTGGTCGTCGACAGATTCTCGAAGATGGCCATTATGGCGGCCTGTAAGAAGAATATCACAGTAGAAGCCACTGCTAAACTCTTCTTTGAATGAGTGTGGGTACACTTTGGGATCCCACAGTCTATCATTTCATATTGGGACAATAGGTTTCTAAGTACATTTTGGTCCAAACTCTGGTAAATGCTGGACACTAAGCTCACCAAGTCCACAACTTTCCATCCCCAAACTGATGGCCAGATAGAGGTCGTCAATAGGATGATTGTACACATTTTGTGCATGTAAAACTCAAATCATCCACACACATGGGATGAGAGCCTCCCCTATGTACAACATAGCTATAATCGGGCCCTCCACAACTCAACCGACCATAGCCCCTTTTAGGTGGGCTTGGGATTCCAACCACTATGTCCCATTGACGTAGCCATACCATTTGCAGCTACTCGGGTTGATTCGGCTCATGTCCAGTCTGAAGCTGCCAAGGCAAACAACTTCCTTGAGTGCATTCAACACATTCACCAATAGGTTCATGAAATATTGGACAGAGCCAATGCTAAGTACATACAACGACACGATCAACATCGGGTGCAACACAACTTCTAGGTGGGTGACAAAGTGTGGCTACATTTGCAGAAGGAGTGCCTCGTTGGACCCCACTGCAAGCTTCACCCGCTCCGATATGGGCCATACACCATCACCAAGGCTGTAGGGGACAATGCCTTCGAGCTCAGTATCCCATATTTCCTTGGTCTACACCCAGTGTTCAATGTGGATTGCCTTCGGCCTTACTTTCCACCTCTACTAGACACATTTGACATGGCAGAACAAGTCACACCAATAGAGTTAAACCCAAGCTGCATGGAACAAGACACAAATGATCAGATTATGGACACACATATAAAGAAAACCTGCCAATAGAGGATCCAACTATATTGAGTTGTCAAAGCAGGCCAACTCCTTCACTAGGGCAAGTGGCGCACTAGAGACCAAGTTCAGCAGAAGTTTCCTCATCTCATGGAGGAACTCAATGCAATGGGGACCATTGCTTCCTAAGGGGGGAGGAGTGATTTAGGTGGATATTGGTGGCCACCCTCCTATTACACTTGGACCCCCACCATTGTTTCTTTTAGTTTTTTCAGTTTCCTTAATTATAACACAATTTACTATTTTTGGCAGTTTTTCGGGTCCTGAAATTCCAGAGCCGTTTTGAGGCCCTAAACAACGGTTTTTTGGGTATCTACTGATCGACAAATATCGATTTCATAATTGATGTCAATTATTGTATTCCTCGGATAAATATTTCTAACGATGTATCATATGCATCAAACAGAGATAATATGCAAAAGTTACGACCCTGAGAAATTGATGTACCAATTTACCCTGACGAGGCCCATATTTTGGCGTTTCATCTCACAGGGTTAGGTTTTTTGGAGGTTTAGGGTTGCCATTGTTTATTAATAATAGATAGGCCTTCGAGCCTCATTGTAACACATAGTTCAGAGGCTTGTAGCCGCCACATCTCTTCTCAAAGATAATCTACCAGCACCTTAGCTAGTTTATTTCTATTCTGTCTGTAAACAAATTTCAGTTCTTTGATATTAATGAAATGAAGTGTTATTTCCGCTGCATCTTTGTATTCATGGTTATTTGTGTATTTTGTTGCGTTTCTGCATAAATCCGGATCACCAAAATTCCAGACAAATTATGGAGAGATGTAATCCACATAACAATTCACATACTTAATAGAGCTCAGTTGAGACCCAATCACGACAAAACCCCTTATGAACTATGGTTTGGGAGGCCAGCCTCTGTAAAACACTTTAGAATTTTTGGAAGTAAATGTTACATAAAGAATGATGAAGATAACCTAGGAAAGTTTGACC
>JZKD02S0263149.1:0-10857 GCA_000966675.3 Picea glauca
CCCAATAATGTTGGTGCAGAAGAAAGACGAGACTTGGCGAATCTGCATTGATTATCAGGCACTAAATAAAATCACAGTTAGGAACCAATACCTGATTCCATGAATGGGCGATATCCTTGATCAAATCAAGGGGGGAAAATAATTCAGTAATATTGATCTCAAGTATTGCTACCATCAAGTCCCAATAGAATCGATAGATATATGGAAAACAACCTTCAAGTCATGCCCTTTGGTTTGACAAATGCCCCAAAAAATTTCATGAGGATGATAGACGATATCTTGAGGCCTTTCACTACTTATTTTGTGGTTGAGTATCTGGAGGACATCCTCATCTGCAACAAGACTTGGGAAGAACACTTGCAACATATTCAACAAGTTTTGAACACTCTGTGACAACATAAGCTATATTCCAACTTGGAAAAATGCTCCTTCGACATTGACAGGGTCCAGTACCTCAACTACATTGTTGATGCGCATGGTGTGCATGTTTATCTAGCCAAGATCCAAGTCATCCATGACTAGAAAACCACAACTATGCTCACTGAGCTTCAAATGTTCTTAGGTCTTGCCAATTTATATTGAAGGTTTGTGTTGGTATTCTCCCATATTCCATGGGACCTCAGCCAAAAACCAGAGGTGGTGGTAAGGATAAATTGGTATGGGGAATGTCCCAACAGAAAGAGTTCGATGATCTAAAGAAACTCTTGTGCTCCGCCCTAGTTCTTTCATTACCTGACCTGCAAAAACCCTTTGAGATCAAGATAGATGCTTCAGACTATGTTGTGGGCACAGTCATCGCTCAGCACGACCACCATGTGTCCTATCATAGTGAGACACTATCAGACGTCGTCCATAAGTAACCTACTTACGACAAATAAATGTACTCCATTGTGCAAGCCTGCCACCATTGGAGGAATTACATTCTCTGGAAGGAGACAATCATCCACACTGATCATAAGCCACTACAGTTCATGCAAACACAAGGAAAATTGTAGAATGACTGCCATAAGAAGTGGTCCACATATTTGCAGTAGTTCCACGTCAACATCAAGTATACAACATGAAGTACCAACCGAGTCATTGATTTCCTCAACCAACCTCCAGTCGCGACACTCACCACAATGCTTGATTCTTGCAGCCACGATACCTCCAGATGGCCCCATCTCTATGAAACAGATCTTGACTTCACCAACACCTACTAGATGTTGGGTGAAAACACAACTGTTACCAATTTCCATCTTCAAGACGGGTTGTTGTGCTATCTGGGCCATCTATGCATTCCATCAAATGAGCGAGTGAAGATGATTTGGGAATCCCACTACAGTCGGGTGGCAGGACACTTCAGTGTGGAAAAGACATTGGGAGTGTTGCAGGGACATTTATACCAACCGAAACTTCGACAATATGTTAGCAAATATATCTGTTCCTGCATTGTCTGTGCTATTTCCAAACCGACCATTAAGAAACAAGACTTGTACACTTCTCTACCTTCTCCCTTCAGGCCTTGAGAATCCATTTCGATGGACTACATGTCGGTCGTTCCATCTAACATGCGGGGAAATGACAGTGTTTTTGTGGTTGTTGATCACTTTTCCAAGATGGCAATTATTTCCGCATGCAAGAAGAGAATCACAACAGAGGCCACAACCAATATCTTCTTTGAATGAGTGTGGGTATATTTTGGGATCCCAAAAACCATTATATCATATCAGGATATCTGGTTCCTATGCACATTATGGTCGAGCCTCTAGTCACTTCTTGACACCAATCTCACCAAGTCCACTACCTTCCACCCCCAGAAGGATGGCCAAACCGAGGTCATCAACCAAATGATCGTGCACATATTGCGCATGCATAATTCCAAGCACCCCCACACTTGGGATGAGAGTCTTCCCTATGTTCAAAAAAACCACAATAAATCCATACATAACTCAACCGACTACAACCCCTTTCAGGTGGGGTTGGGATTTCAACCATTGGGACCCATGGATGTTACACTACCCTTTGCAGCCACCCATAAAAACTCGTAGCCTGCTCCAACTCGAGATGAAAAATCCACCCAGTTCAATGAGTGGATCCAACACATCTGACAACATGTTCAAGATATTTTACAGAAGTCCAATGCCAAGTACAAGCAGCGCCATGATCAACATCGGGTGCCACACCAATTTCAGGTNCCCAATAATGTTGGTGCAGAAGAAAGACGAGACTTGGCGAATCTGCATTGATTATCAGGCACTAAATAAAATCACAGTTAGGAACCAATACCTGATTCCATGAATGGGCGATATCCTTGATCAAATCAAGGGGGGAAAATAATTCAGTAATATTGATCTCAAGTATTGCTACCATCAAGTCCCAATAGAATCGATAGATATATGGAAAACAACCTTCAAGTCATGCCCTTTGGTTTGACAAATGCCCCAAAAAATTTCATGAGGATGATAGACGATATCTTGAGGCCTTTCACTACTTATTTTGTGGTTGAGTATCTGGAGGACATCCTCATCTGCAACAAGACTTGGGAAGAACACTTGCAACATATTCAACAAGTTTTGAACACTCTGTGACAACATAAGCTATATTCCAACTTGGAAAAATGCTCCTTCGACATTGACAGGGTCCAGTACCTCAACTACATTGTTGATGCGCATGGTGTGCATGTTTATCTAGCCAAGATCCAAGTCATCCATGACTAGAAAACCACAACTATGCTCACTGAGCTTCAAATGTTCTTAGGTCTTGCCAATTTATATTGAAGGTTTGTGTTGGTATTCTCCCATATTCCATGGGACCTCAGCCAAAAACCAGAGGTGGTGGTAAGGATAAATTGGTATGGGGAATGTCCCAACAGAAAGAGTTCGATGATCTAAAGAAAATCTTGTGCTCCGCCCTAGTTCTTTCATTACCTGACCTGCAAAAACCCTTTGAGATCAAGATATATGCTTCAGACTATGTTGTGGGCACAGTCATCGCTCAACACGACCACCATGTGTCCTATCATAGTGAGACACTATCGGACGTCGTCCATAAGTAACCTACTTATGAAAAATAAATGTAATCCATTGTGCAAGCCTGCCACCATTGGAGGCATTACATTCTCTGGAAGGAGATAATCATCCACACTGATCATAAGCCACTGCAGTTCATGCAGACAAAAGGAAAATTGTAGAATGACCGCCATAATAAGTGGTCCACATATTTGCAGTAGTTCCACCTTAACATCAAGTATACAACATGAAGTACCAACCGAGTCATTGATTTCCTCAACCAACCTCCAGTCGCGACACTCACCACAATGATTGATTCTTGCGGCCACGATACCTCCAGATGGCCCCATCTCTATGAAACAGATCTTGACTTCACCAACACCTACCAGATGTTGGGTGAAAACACAACTGTTACCAATTTCCATCTTCATGACGGGTTGTTGTGCTATCTGGGCCATCTATGCATTCCATCAAATGAGTGAGCGAAGATGATTTGGGAATCCCACTACAGTCGGGTGGCAGGACACTTCAGTGTGGAAAAGACATTGGGAGTGTTGCAGGGACATTTATACCAACCGAAACTTCGACAATATGTCAGAAAATATATCTGTTCCTGCATTGTCTGTGCTATTTCCAAACCGACCATTAAGAAACAAGACCTGTACACTTCTCTACCTTCTCGCTTCAGGCCTTGAGAATCCATTTCGATGGACTACATGTCGGTCGTTCCATCTAACATGCGGGGAAATGACAGTGTTTTTGTGGTTGTTGATCACTTTTCCAAGATGGCAATTATTTCCGCATGCAAGAAGAGAATCACAACAGAGGCCACAACCAATATCTTCTTTGAATGAGTGTGGGTATATTTTGGGATCCCAAAAACCATTATATCATATCAGGATATCTGGTTCCTATGCACATTATGGTCGAGCCTCTAGTCACTTCTTGACACCAATCTCACCAAGTCCACTACCTTCCACCCCCAGAAGGATGGCCAAACCGAGGTCATCAACCAAATGATCGTGCACATATTGCGCATGCATAATTCCAAGCACCCCCACACTTGGGATGAGAGTCTTCCCTATGTTCAAAAAAACCACAATAAATCCATACATAACTCAACCGACTACAACCCCTTTCAGGTGGGGTTGGGATTTCAACCATTGGGACCCATGGATGTTACACTACCCTTTGCAGCCACCCATAAAAACTCGTAGCCTGCTCCAACTCGAGATGAAAAATCCACCCAGTTCAATGAGTGGATCCAACACATCTGACAACATGTTCAAGATATTTTACAGAAGTCCAATGCCAAGTACAAGCAGCGCCATGATCAACATCGGGTGCCACACCAATTTCAGGTNATTGTAATATATTGTGAGCCAAGAGTATTTATAAGTAGTACTTAAGAGGTCTAGAGGGACGTGTGGAAAGAGGGAGAGTCTGGAAGTTGTAAGCTTGGTAAGAACTGTACTATTCTATAAGATGGTGAGCTAGAGAAGCATTGAGAAACTTGATCGCGAGGGTTAGATCATAGGATGAGGATCATGGTGCAATCTAGTCAAACTCGTAGGGATCGGGAAGCCTGTAGAGATTGTAAGATCCAAGAATGTAAATACGCGCGGCGTGATATATTATTGAGCCATAATAAAGAGCTTGAGAGCCATATCTTTTTGGACATATCCCAGGAGGGGGTGAACCACAGTAACACTTGTGTTATGTGATTGAATGTATGTGTCTCTATTGTTGTTAAGTATTGAATGTTATATGAATGAATGGATGAACTAGTTAGATCTGATATTTCACATGCATGAATAGAATGACTGCTCTAATAAGATGTTAGATTGAATAAATAAAGATCGTGAGGTACAACCACAGGTCTCCACTCATTCCTAGGTTGAAAATACCTGAGTATTGCAGTCACCCATAGAGCTATCTCGGGTGAGACTACGCAATACACCCTATGTGTTGCGTTGCCTTCTGGTTTACGAGGGGGGGCGATAGTTTTAGAGGGCTTTGTTGGAATCTTGTTAAATTTGAACCTGGATAAATCTATGACAATAAGGTAGGATCATAATAGATAAATGACAAAGTAGAATAACACACAAAACCAACAAATCATTCCATTTTCGGTTGGTTGGAATAGGATGGGATTGAGTGAATGAGACCTTCTAAACACACATCAAAAGAATGCTAGATTGGACGACAAGACATTAAGAAAATGAGAATCTAAAAGGGAATGTTGAGACTGTGGAATCCAACAAAGGAAGAGATAGAGAGTTGGTTGAAGACGAAGGAGATAGAGTTTTCATAGAAAGATAACAGAAACCCGAAGTTAATACCACACAAATATCTGTACAAGTACGTATTGAGTGACTTACATGAAGTATTTTTCTGCGATTTCCGCATGTATTGCAGGAGTGGATATCAAGGTTGAAAGAAAACCATCCTACAAATTGGATTAGACAACTAGAGTGGAATCCTGTAGATATCACTCATTTACAACAAATTGACAATAAATTTACGCGTGCAGTAGATTTCTGGTTAGACAACATTGTTGCAAGATTTATCACACAATTTGTAGTATATACGACAAAGTATTGCAACGCATAAGAGAAAGAGTTCTTGAAGGGGCCTCGAGGTAGGTATATCATATCTCTATATANATTGTAATATATTGTGAGCCAAGAGTATTTATAAGTAGTACTTAAGAGGTCTAGAGGGACGTGTGGAAAGAGGGAGAGTCTGGAAGTTGTAAGCTTGGTAAGAACTGTACTATTCCATAAGCTGGTGAGCTAGAGAAGCATTGAGAAACTTGATCGCGAGGGTTAGATCATAGGATGAGGAGCATGGTGCAATCTAGTCAAACTCGTAGGGATCGGGAAGCCTGTAGAGATTGTAAGACCCAAGAATGTAAATACGCGCGGCGTGATATATTATTGAGCCATAATAAAGAGCTTGAGAGCCATATCTTTTTGGACATATCCTAGGAGGGGGTGAACCACAATAACACTTGTGTTATGTGATTGAATGTATGTGTCTCTATTGTTGTTAAGTATTGAATGTTATATGAATGAATGGATGAACTAGTTAGATCTGATATTTCACATGCATGAATAGAATGACTGCTCTAATCAGATGTTAGATTGAATAAATAAAGATCGTGAGGTACAACCACATGTCTCCACTCATTCCTAGGTTGAAAATACCTGAGTATTGCAGTCACCCATAGAGATATCTCGGGTGAGACTATGCAATACACCCTATGTGTTGCGTTGCCTTCTGGTTTACGAGGGGGGGCGATAATTTTAGAGGGCTTTGTTGGAATCTTGTTAAATTTGAACCTGGATAAATCTATGACAATAAGGTAGGATCATAATAAATAAATGACAAAGTAGAATAACACACAAAACCAACAAATCATTCCATTTCCGTTTGGTTGGAATAGGATGGGATTGAGTGAATGAGACCTTCTAAACACACATCAAAAGAATGCCAGATTGGACGACAAGACATTAAGAAAATGAGAATCTAAAAGGGAATGTTGAGACTGTGGAATCCAACAAAGGAAGAGATAGAGAGTTGGTTGAAGACGAAGGATATAGAGTTTGCATAGAAAGATAACAGAAAACTGAAGTTAATACCACACAAATATCTGTACAAGTACGTATTGAGTGACTTACATGAAGTATTTTTCTGCGATTTCCGCATGTATTGCAGGAGTGGATATCAAGGTTGAAAGAAAACCATCCTACAAATTGGATTAGACAACTAGAGTGGAATCCTGTAGATATCACTCATTTACAACAAATTGACAATAAATTTACGCGTGCAGTAGATTTCTGGTTAGACAACATTGTTGCAAGATTTATCACACAATTTGTAGTATATACGACAAAGTATTGCAACGCATAAGAGAAAGAGTTCTTGAAGGGGCCTCGAGGTAGGTATATCATATCTCTATATAMTTCCATTAAGATATTACTATACAACAAAGGTGTAATGACAATGGCCTCAAACAACTAAACTTCCCTGTGTGCATGGGGGAAGGGGGGAAGCACTGACAAGAGAAGGAGAAATGGAGGGAGAAATGGATACAGGAAAGAAGGAGGAGGCCTTGGACCCACTCATGATGGATGAATACCATATCAATAAGATCATGGCAACAACTGGAATAAAGTGCAATGGAGTGCCCTACCAATATAAGATGAATACCAAGAAGAGAGCCATAGCTGCGAGGGAAGGCTTGGCAAGTGATGAAGAAGAGGTAGAGGATCTCTGGGTTGTGGAGAATATTGAGGAAATCCTGCACATGACATATGTGAGGAAGAAGAGAGGTCCAAGAGAGGGAATAGAAGGCCACACTCCTATCCATATTTGTGTTAGTGTTGAACCCATAAACCCATGTGAGACTAATACACCAATAAGAACACCATTATTTAAACAACCAAATTTCGGGAGAAGGAAGACAGTAGGAAGTACATCTACACAGTGAACAACAACTGGGGGAGCTAGTTCAAGAATAATTATTCAAGTATCTACACTACACAGAGGTAGTAGTTCATCATTCAGGATGACAGGACATGATCCCACCATCAGGTTACTAGAATTCAAAGGAGAGGCGTCGGAGGACCCTGAGAAGCACTTGTTCATTTGTGAAAATATTTGGGAAGCAAAGGAGATCACATATGAGGACACTAAAATTGCGCAGTTAGCTATTATGCTAAGAGATCGCGCATTGAATTGGTACATGAGCTTAGCTGCAAACAGTCCGCCAGGGAAAATTAGAATGATTGGTGATATCAAAAATCTATTCATAAATGAAGTCCAGAAGCTTAGTTTTGAGAATCAATACATGAATGAGATGATAGATATTAGATAGAAACCAGGAGAATCTGTGTGGGATATTGACCAAATATTCAAATGATTGAAGGGAAAGATAAAGTATATCATGACATATATGCAACATAGGCATCTGTTTGTCAATTCCCTACTCCCACACTTNGAAGTTAATACCACACAAATATCTGTACAAGTACGTATTGAGTGACTTACATGAAGTATTTTTCTGCGATTTCCGCATGTATTGCAGGAGTGGATATCAAGGTTGAAAGAAAACCATCCTACAAATTGGATTAGACAACTAGAGTGGAATCCTGTAGATATCACTCATTTACAACAAATTGACAATAAATTTACGCGTGCAGTAGATTTCTGGTTAGACAACATTGTTGCAAGATTTATCACACAATTTGTAGTATATACGACAAAGTATTGCAACGCATAAGAGAAAGAGTTCTTGAAGGGGCCTCGAGGTAGGTATATCATATCTCTATATAMTTCCATTAAGATATTACTATACAACAAAGGTGTAATGACAATGGCCTCAAACAACTAAACTTCCCTGTGTGCATGGGGGAAGGGGGGAAGCACTGACAAGAGAAGGAGAAATGGAGGGAGAAATGGATACAGGAAAGAAGGAGGAGGCCTTGGACCCACTCATGATGGATGAATACCATATCAAGAAGATCATGGCAACAACTGGAATAAAGCGCAATGGAGTGCCCTACCAATATAAGATGAATACCAAGAAGAGAGCCATAGCTACGAGGGAAGCATTGGCAAGTGATGAAGAAGAGGTAGAGGATCTCTGGGTTGTGGAGCAGATTGAGGAAATCCTGCACATGACATATGCGAGGAAGAAGAGAGGTCCAAGAGAGGGAATAGAAGGCCACACTCCTATCCATATCTGTGTTAGTGTTGAACCCATAAACCCATGTGAGACTAATACACCAATAAGAACACCATTATTTAAACAACCGAATTTCGGGAGAAGGAAGACAGTAGGAAGTACATCTACACAGTGAACAACAACTGGGGGAGCTAGTTCAGGAAGAATTATTCAAGTATCTACACTACGTAGAGGTAGTAGTTCATCATTCAGGATGACAGGACATGATCCCACCATCAGGTTACTAGAATTCAAAGGAGAGGCGTCGGAGGAGCCTGAGAAGCACTTGTTCATTTGTGAAAATATTTGGGAAGCAAAGGAGATCACATATGAGGACACTAAAATTGCACAGTTAGCTATTATGCTAAGAGATTGCGCATTGAATTGGTACATGAGCTTAGCTGCAAACAGTCCGCCAGGGACAATCAGAACGATTGGTGATATCAAAAATCTATTCATAAATGAAGTCCAGAAGCCTAGTTTTGAGAATCAATACATGAATGAGATGATAGATATTAGATAGAAACCAAGAGAATCTGTGTGGGATATTGACCAAATATTCAAATGATTGAAGGGAAAGATAAAGTATATCATGACATATATGCAACATAGGCATCTGTTTGTCAATTCCCTACTCCCACACTTGAAATACCCCTTGTCACAACAAAATTTTCTGACTTAGGCAGAGGCTCTGCAGGAAACCCTACAACTGGAAGTGAACCGATATCAAAAGACCGATATATCCATAGAGGATATGAAGGAGGATCTGAAGAACTTAACATTTTAGCTAAACTAGAACAATGGTAAGGACAAAAGAGAATCTATTTGGTGTACCATATGTAGGACAAAAGGACACCATAAGAATGAATGCCCAACATTTGCGCAGTACATGGCAACAAGACTTCCAAACCCTTTACCAACATGAGGACTATGGTGTGAGATATGTAAGAAACATGGGCATGATCCATATCACTATCCAGTGATGTAGAAATACCAAAAAACACCTAAGAGTTCATATTGCAACTTTTGCAAGTCAGTAGGCCATGATGAAAAGGATTGCAGGACCATGGACTTGATGAGGGAAAGAACATCAGATGCTTACAGGGTGAAGGCATAAATGATGAACGAGAAAGATACACCACAGTTTAACCAAGTACCAACTCATAACACTATGCAACAACAATATAACATTATGCAGTGGTAATATAACATTGTGTAGTCGTAGTACAATACCGCGCAAGCAAACTATAATCCCGCAGAGTATAACCAAGCGCCCCGGTACAACGTACCGCGAGGAGATCAAGTTGGCTACAGATGTGGAGGAAGAGGAAGAGGACCAGTGGTATGCCACAACTGTCAACAACCAGGACACTATGCAAGAGAATGTCCACTTCCACTTGCGACAAGTATGTATTATCACGCATCAAATCATGACACAGAAGAATGTCCTACACTATTGGGGAAGATCCAGGAAATAGAAATCAGAACAATTAGAATGTTCAGTGGATTTTGATGGAATAAAGGGATGACAGAAGAAACATCAACATAGTTATGCTTGGAGGAGATAAGACAGGAAACGACGTAGTAAGAAAAGATCCAACACAACACTAATGGGTGAAGAAGAATGTCGAACCGCAGAAGCAGTTTGATGCGCATAATGAAAAGGAGATATTCAAGTAGGCCAAACAAGAATTCTTGAATCCAAACATTGCACCAACATCAACTGCGCAACATACTTCGGAAGTAACAACATACAAGATGCCTCCAACGTTGGATCACACCAAAGAAGCACAACCCAGAGAACAAGTAAGTATGATTAAGGCTTTTTTGCAATCCTGTGTCAAACTACTAAATTATCCATCATCTATTAAAGTATTACAAAATATGTTAAAACTATGTAGCACAAAGGTAGAAGGAAATCTAGAACAAAAAATAGTTAATCATATGCATACAAGAAGGAGAACAAGAAGAGAATTTCGACTCAATGCCAACATTAGAGATTTCAACATGGGAGATATTATATTGGATTTAGGATCCAAATTAAATGTGTTACCCAAGAAGACATGGCAATGTATGGGAGATCCCACATTAGGATATTTACATGTTCAGTTGAAACTAGCAAATCAACACAGAGTT
>JZKD02S0263160.1:0-20770 GCA_000966675.3 Picea glauca
TTTTTTGTTACTCTCATCAATAAATGTCCGATCTCTGGGTTTTAGGTTCAGATATCCTTGGAATCACCTCTAGGGGCGTTTGACAGGAGGTGTCCTTGCTGTTGTCAGGCTCTCTATGAATTGAAGTTGACAAAATTTGCAATTTTAATGGGAAATTAAGGGATATCATACTTTCACCTTTTTTCTATGGACTGCATTTCCTTGGTTTTGTGTCTCTACACTTGATTTTTAGAAAAATTTACCTGTAACACATTTGATGGGTTTTTCTTTAAGATTTTGTTTTTGAGTTGAGTGTTTTCTGGTTTGACCACTGGGGGCTTGACTGGTTGATCAAGAGGAGGTGGTGATATTTCCCCCCACCAGGGTTCAGTTATCCCTATGAAAGAGCAGGGGCTGTCATGGTTGCTTAAGTGGGCCAAGCATGCTGACGGGCATAATTCCTAGCCCAGTGCCAATGACAATTCTGCCTCGGCGTTGAGTGGGCAGTGGGAATAAAAAATGTTTAAAGGGATCATCCTAAAAGCTTTTCTGGTTTGGGAAAATACTTGTTTGCTATCCACTGTACAATATAGTAATGTTGCAAATATCATTTCGGAGAATATATCGCTGAGTGTCCAGAAAGAAACCTATTGGAAATTTTGGGGAAAACATTAAAAAATATTGGCAAGCATAAACTTGGACCTGAAAAACTCAGAAACATTGGCAACTGGAAACAAATTCAGAAATAATTAGAAAAATTGGGAGAAACTGAAGGTTTTTGCAACACTGCAATATAGTCTATCACAGTCCATCAAAATCATGAAAGTGCATAAATCTATAACAGTTAATCAAAATCATGAAAGTGCACCATAAATACATTTTAACAAATGGGCAACTCAAGTGTCCTCGCTACTTTTGTGTGTTGTTGAACTTTCAGATTATGTATGTAACTTGCAGCCTTCCCTTTTTCTCTTCTTTCCTGTATTCAGTATTGACAGTTTAGGGTTAAAGTAAGCTATTCATGGTCTATGGTCTAGAACTTCAGGTTCTATTTTATTGTTATTTTTAGAAAATGTAAACTGTTGTGACATTGAAGTGGAACCTGGTTGTTAACCTGTTTAACCAAACAAAGATATAACTTTTATCATGTAACTTTCTCTAAATATATTGTTAATTGCATGGACACAAACAATCAACTGTGTTTTATTATTTAGCCTAAAATGGTGAACCCTGTGACCTAGTTGCTAGTTGCCACTTGTAGTATAACACCTTCAAGGAAGCCTTCAATGCTCTTGGATAGAAAGTCTAGTTTCGTTGAAAAAAGGCAAGCTAATGATTTTGTGGTCTAATATATCTTTTATTAACTTTAGGTCTTCTGTTGTACAGAATAAAAGCATATATCCCATTCATAGAGTCTTTGCATAGTATAATTATGGCTGCTAGATTAGAAAGCTATTGGGCAACTCCAGAACATCCATAATACCAGAATGGTCCATAGTGACATAATATGTAATATGGTTAGGGAGTTGTGGCATTCTAAAAAGAAGTCAGTGTGCAAAAATGCTATGTTGATATTATGGCTGAGTAGTTTGGCTGATATTGTAGTCAAGAATATGGAAAGGAAGTACACCATATAAGCTTGGACCATAAACCCATCCCACACAGGATTTTATTTTGCAAGTGCAATCCTTTGGGCATAACCAAAAGACACCTTTTATTGCTTACAGTTCTCTACAACCCTTGCATACCTCATTTAAAGGACCTATTGAACTTGATATAGACTTAGCTGCCGAGTTCCAGCCCTTGGTTCAAAATGGAGTATAAGTGTAGAATGAGTTTTGGGGCTTCAGCCTTCTGTAGTGCACCAAAGATTTTTACAGTGGAGTAGCCAACTTACATTGCAATGACTCCATATGCGGATTAGATCAGGTTTGGTTGATACGGCAAGGTCTAAAGAGTGCCAAGTGGAGCTTATGGTGCAGGTAAAAATCTTGCTAGGATGAATTAGTTCATCACACATAACTTGAGAACTAACAATTGAGCAAGGATGTCCTGAAGTCTCTTGCAAGATAGATTTCTGTTTGGATTTAAAGTCAAGTGTCCACTCCCATATGAACAATATTGAAATGACCATTCCTACAAAGGTTTTACTCTTGATATAAGGTATTAAATAATTCCTTCAAGTTAAAGGCAGGCTAAGACCAAATCTCTAACAGGCACAATTGAGCCCTCTTTAGAATGAGTGCCACTAGTTTGAATGGATACTATGCTTTACCAGTCTTTTAATTCCTTTCAGGACAGTAAAGCCTGCAATTTGAAAATGCTAGGCTGCAAATTGTTCTCATTGAGAACTTGTTTAGAACAATTTGTGAGCTTATGTCCTATTGTTTTAAACTAGATCCAGAGGAGGGCAATTTTGGTGTATACACTTTTTTGCAATCAAATCAGCTGTAAGAAACTGTTTCAGTGATTTCACTTAGAAATTAGGTCATACGTGGTTTGTAACATTGTGCATCTCTACAGTTGCTAAGAATTAGGATTCGTAACTTTCTTGTATGAATATCATATTGTACTATGAGCAACAAGGTTGCCTGGTTTGCAAGATTCGATGTTGCAAGCAATGTTTCTTTTAAATCTAGTATATTATTGATAAATTTCACTTGCTTGCATCTGTATGGTCTATAATGACTCAACAAGAATTCAACATAAGACCATTATTTCAGTGATGTGCATCTCACTGAATATCAAAAATTTCCTTGGAAATAATCTTATAGTGTCACAATTTTCTACTTTGCAATTCCTAGTGTTGCTTATGTGGAGTACAGCTAGCTTTAAACGTGTTCTTCATGGGAATAGGGGATTAAGTTCTTCATGGGTATTCATGGTAATCTTTCATTTCTATTATTGAATATCTTTGTGGAATCACCTTTTACATCCATATTCTGTACATTTCATGATATAATTTATTATAGAGGTGTAGTTGGTGCAACTTTAATGGTGTTATTCTTTGTCTTGCTTTGCCTTCTGTACCTTGTTCAGTTGTAGTTGATAAAACTATAATGCTGTTTCTCTTTTGTTACAGGCCTCAATGAAGACTGAGAGACAGAAAAAGAAGGAGATGTACTTCCCCATGAGAAAGTATGCAGTCAAGGTCTAAAGGCAACAATTTTCTTGCTAGCATTATTTGTTTTGCTTGTTGGATACAGGAGTCCAAGTGTTCAGGCTCAGTGAGTCGTCTATATTAGGTTTGTTTGGGAAGTTTAGATTGAATTCCAGTTCTATTGATTGTACATGGAGTTGAAATTAGAATTCCATGTTCATGTTCAAATTCAAAAACTCCAAGTTTGCTTGACCTATAACCTATTACCTGTGTGATTTTTTGGATTATAGTCTTTAGCTATGTAGAGATGTTTTTAGTCTGTCCTGGTCAAGATTAGAGAAGGAGGCTTCTTTGGCTATCCAATTTGGAATATTTTTCAAAAGTACACCTAAAAGACTAGAAGTTGCTTTATTAAGAATTACTAGAGTTGCGGAGTTTCAGCTAAAATCCACTTTTTTGAAAAGAAATATCATGTGGTATATGAGTAACAATTTGAATGGGTATCATCCTCTGCAACCTTTGAATTCAAGCCTAGAAGGCAGTTTTTCTTTTCAGGTGGCGCAACTAGTCTTATTTTTTGGCCCTTGGTCCAAATATGTAGTAAAAAAGCATTGTGAACATTTGTGATTATCTTTAAACATGTATGATGTGAATACTCTTTTCTTTTGGTATAGTTTTAGTTTGAAATCCAATTATATGTTTGAATTTCAAGCTAATTTTGGGATGTAGCGTTCTATTAATGAATTAAACGTGGTTCTATGACAGTAAAAACATTTTGCATAACACATACAAAATTTATAACACATGCTTTGATTATGCCAGTGATGTTTTATATGGAAATTTCCACTATTTCTATATATAAACCACTATGAAGCATAAAATTCTGTTAAAGGGTCATTATATATCTATTTTGATGAAGCAAAATTAATTTGGTTATTACTTATTGAAGATATTGAAAAGAGGGGGTAATGAATTAAACGTGGTTCAATGACAGTAAAAACATTTTGCATAACATATACAAAATGTATAACACATGCTTTGATTATGCCAGTGATGTTTATTATGGAAATTTCCACTATTTCTATATATAAACCACTATGAAGCATAAAATTCTGTTAAGGGTCATTATATATCTATTTTGATGAAGCAAAATTAATTTGGTTATTACTTATTGAAGATATTGAAAAGAGGGGGTTGGAGCCATGTGCACTGTTGGGCCACTTTGAATTTTCTTGGGAGATGGGGGACCGAGGAAATATGAGCTTGGGGAGCTTCTAGAGTCTTTTACAACAACATCAAATCTTGTATATCCTCAAATCTTAACTCTAGGTTGTAATAGTAGAAATCTTCCATATGATCAATTTTGTTCTCAAGGTTGTTGAGGTGATATGTTGATCTTATGGTGCTTCCGTAGTTGTCTAGTTGTTTATTGGTGTCTTCGATTTTAAACATAGTGTCCAATGGGTTTATTTGGGTCTCCTTCTACATACATCACACCATCCTCTCTATCTCATCAATTCACTTGTTCATAGTGGTCTTGACTTCATTTATTTCAAATATGTTTTTCCTTTGTGTAGATGAAACGAATTTTGTTGGCTTCCTACTCATCGTGGTAAAAAAAAAACTCTTTTCACTTTGTTAGTTTTTGATAGGGAGACTTGTTTAGCATAAATGTAATTAGGAATATGGAGGGCTATGCTCTCTATTCTAAACATTAAAATCTCCTTTTTATGATTTCAACCATAAGTTCTTCTCATATCTAAGATTTGTAGAATTATTAATGAGATGATTCCCCTTTTTTGAGAAGTTTGCTCAATGTTGACATCCTAAAATGGCAATAGGCTAAACTCGCTTGGTGATACAAATCTACCTCGAGGATTGTGATCTCCATTTTATGATTTCTAACTATAAGTTCTTTTGGTAGCTAGGATTTTGGAGAATTATTAACAAGATCATTCTCCCTTTTTGAGTTCTTTGTGCCAATCTAGTTGGGTACTCCATGTTTGCTTAGCACTACATATCAAAATGGTGATAGGCTAATCAACATGCTCGGATAGGGAGTCCATTTCTACTCAGTGTTAATTGGAGCCTTGATGTGTGACAACCTTGCTTACTTGGCTACCAAGTAGTTTCATAAGGTGCTAGGAGGAACCTCATATGCACCTTGGGGCATTAACCATTATTGTTGAAGCTTCAATGCACGACAACTCTACTTATGTGGTTGTTGTGCAATGTTTGAAGGTGCCAAGAGGGCTTGTGTATTTGTTAGAAGGATCCTCCTTGTACTTGTCATAAAGGATCGACCTATGTTGATATCATTGAGTAGTTTTTGAGGCTTACCCTTTATTCCTTCAAGATGTGTGAGATTAATGACTCTCCTTAGAGATGGAGCTTTGCTTGTAAGCCATTGGTTCATGATTTCTATATTAGTAGTCTTCATTTCCTTTCTTAGATATGGAGTCCATTTCAAATCATTATTAATTGGAATCTTAATTTGTGACAACATTGCTAATGTGATTGCCAAGTTGTTTCAGAAGGTGCCAAGAGGAACCTTGAACCATTATTGTTGAGGCCTTAATGCATTACAACAGTAACATCCCCGCTATAATCCTCAGTTTAATTAATGCTTATGTAGATATAATGTATGGCTATAGCCAAAACGATGTAATATACAAATTGTATTTCTATGTTTTAATAATAAAACATGATGCCAACTGCTAAGGGGACATGGACAAGGTATGGGGGCTGAATTAATCCACAAGAGAGGGAAGTGTGTTGGATAATGGCCAAGAGGGGTAAAAAAGGGAAATACCCATGTATATTAATTCAACCCATTTTCCTAAACTTGCTAATTGTATATGAACTTTCCAATTTCTAATTCAGTGTTTCCAAAGCCAATCATTGAATACATGTAAGAGGGTGATTGTGAGTGGTCACATCCTAGAGTTATTGGGCACATGGGGGTTGAGTACAATCAGCTTGGGGAAGTGTGTGAGTCAAGAAAGACAAGCTAAAGGGAGGAAATTCGTATGGGTGGGGATAGCAGTTCTTAGACACAATTTTTGTGCATAAGAGAAAGTAGAGGGCAAGAAGTGGAGTTGGAAGCTAGTGTAGCCATGGAGAGCGAATTCTAGAGCAAGATGGAACGTATTTGAAGCATTTTGGAGCTAAAGATTGAAGAGCCACGTTGTCAGGCCTAAAGAGTGAACTCTGGAGTGAGTTTCATTGTAACAATAAATGTATGGTGGTAGTTTTCCTAGCAAGAAGTTCCCTTGAGTTCCTAGTTGAGAGATTCCGAGCTACATGTGGTAGATAGACCCTGATAAATAAATGACACATCCCTTGGGTTAATTCTGATAAACGAATGACACATCCCTTGGGTTATTCTTGATAAATTAATGGTGCATTCCTTGGGTTGAGTAGGTCAGGAAGAAGAGAGTTGGTAGAAAAATCAGGATAGTTGTAGGAGATTATCAATTAGGTTATGGGTTTTATGAGTTGTGAGTAGACTTTGAGAGACCACCCTCTTTTGTGGATTACTAGCCTCAGCTTGGGGGTCACTAACTGTTGAGATTTGGAACAATCAGTCTATAGTTGGGTGGAATGTCTGTCCCAAGCAGCTGGTTGCACAATTGTTGTATAAAGATGAGTGTTTTATCTTGTTGTTGAGTTATTTACATGTGTTATTGTTGTGCATGAACTCTGCGTAAATGATAATGACATATATGATGTTGATTATTAACATGCTTTAGATGCACCTATTTTATTGTTATAGACAATTGCTAAATCTGTTTTAAATTTTAAGTTGTAAGCTACAAGAAATCAACTTACAGTGAAGGAATATTAGGAAATCAGCTAATAGTAAAGGAATTACTTTAGTTAACAGAAATTTTGTTTTTATGGTTATTCTGCATCGTAACGTCCTTCGATTGGGCTGGAGAACGTTACATCATGGTATCCGAGCTGTAAAAATGGAGAGTTTTGTGTGGCGTGGCCCAACTTGAGTGGCTGAGAACGTTATAAAGTGGTATCAGAGCCCAGTTTTCAACACTAAGCCTGAATGAGCTGAGTTAGCTGAATGTTGAAGCGAAAATTCGCAGAGAATTAATTCTGGAGTGTCTCCAACTTATTTTATTAAATCGCTGCAGTAAAATTGAGAGAAATTTCATGTGTGAAGAATTGAGCCTCTTTGGAAATTTTGAACATTAAGCAAAATAAAAAAAAATTGGGTATTTTTTTGTTCAACGATGTCGGCATGATGTGGAGGCCACGTGTCAGCTGACGTGGTAGAAGAAAGACATGTACTGCCACAGTGGCAGGTACATGTTGGACGAGATGACAGTTGGTAGGTGGTGTGGAGCCATGTGGCAGGTCAACTATCAGTCCCACGAAACAACGATAAGATCTTGGAATTTGTGTAAGTGTTAAGCTATCGCGAGTCCATGTAGATGAAAAAATGGTTAAGTGTTGAGACTTCTCAGACGAACTTATGAAATGAAGGTTACAAAATTATGAGTCTGTGTAGATGGAAAAATGGTTAAGTGTTGAGATTTCTCGGACAAACTTATGAAATGAAGGTTACAAGATTTTGACTCCGCGAGTCTGCATAGATGGAAAAATGGTTCACTGTTGAGACTTCTCGGACGAACTTATGAAAGGAAGGTTACAAGATTATTAGTCCGCATAGATGGAAAAATGGTTAAGTGTTGAGACTTCTCGGAAAAACTTGTGAAAGGAAGGTTACAAGATTATGAGTCCGCGTAGATGGAAAAATGGTTAAGTGTTGAGACTTCTTGGACGGACTTATGAAAGGAGGTTATAAGATTACGAGTCCGCAAAGGAAAAAGAAGCAAAGTGTAGGTGGCTGGTTCATGGAAGGTATGAAGATAGGTTATGAGTCCGCATTCCACCACCCACGAGCCAGTGAATACAGTAAAGTTTCTAATAATGGGAGCAAGTTAAGTGCGACATAACTAGAGGGTGCAAATTGGAGAACGTGAGTCCGAAATGAAGAAGATATATGACTTAGATCCGCAGTGAATCTATTAAGACAGATCAACGACAAAGATCTAATTAAGAAATGATCAGAGGGTTGTTGAGCGTTGCTACTATGTTACACGTGCTAATGAATATTCCTTTACTATTTTGCCACCATAATTTTCAGCGCGGAGATCGGATTGGAGCAAATGAACAGCGGTTGGAAAGTTGTTTAAAAAATGAATGCATTTAATGAATCTTACTTGGGAGTAGTGCATTAATATTCTTTATAATTTAAAACGAAGAATGACATGTGATCTAATTGATAAATATTTTGCAATATGCTTAATTATAACAACAATTATTGCATGCACATTCTTGCAGAATTAGAGATACAGAAAAACAAACCTTAGTTCCTATATGAGAACTAGAGACATGGAGGAAGGTCAAGGGTTTTACAACTATGAAGAAGAAATTGGAGGTATGCATATGTTATGATCCAAGGGGGGCATATATATGACTAAATGTATATAATAGGACCCGAAGGGGGGCATATATGGGCCTAAATGTACAGGTAATGTGTAATAGGATCGACCTAGTGATAAAGGGGCCTCGTGCAAGTGTGGATAACTATATATAAGAGATCATGTATTCATTATTAGGAGGTGAATTGTGAAGTATGAAAGGTATTTGGTTATTTGGAGGGGGTTTCCCTATTCTTTAAGGAGTTATTGTGTAACTTATCTATATTGGAGTTGTGTTCCACGTTGACATTTTGTACATGGTGTGTACTTCATATACATTTATCTATATATATGTCCCCCCTTGGGTCATAACAACATACCAACATGGGTAATGCTGACATTGGGTCTAATGGGAGGAGAGACATGCATGACACAATAACTATGAGAAGCCTGCAAAAAAAAGTGCAGAGGTATAGGGCCGATAATGAGAGGATCACGAAGGCTCAAGAAGAGATATTCCACAGCCTAGATATGCTATAGCAGCAAGTTAACAAAGACTCCGGCACTAAGCAAACAACTAGTGCTAAACAAGTATCAACATCAAGATCCCATAGCAAAAGAGATGATCATGGGAATGATGGGCAGTCAAGAAGCATGAGTAGACGCCATCATTCTCCAAGACATTCCGCCAGAAGAACTTGTGCAAGTTTAGGTCCGTGGAGCAATCCAAGTGTGTCTTTTGTTCGGAGGCAAAGGAGAAGACCTGGGGCAGACATCTTGCAGGGTGAACTCAGAAAGATTAAACTACCAACTTTCAATGGTGAGCACAAGAAAAGAGAAGATGTTGAGCCCTGGCTGTTGGAAATGAAGAAATATTTCTAGCTACATGATTACCCATCTTAGGGAGAAGCTAGAATTACCACCTACCACTTGCAAGGGAAGGCAACCATGTGGTGGGATCAACTTAAGCAAACCAAAAACCTTGATGATAAAATAGTCTCATGGAGGCAGTTCAAGGGATATTTCCAAGAGAAATATTTGTTCGAGCATTACTAGGAAAGAAAGATGAAATAGTTCTTTGAACTCAAATTGGGAGCCATGACAATGGAGGAATATGATAAGCGGTTCTTTGAATTGTTGAAGTATGTTGACTTTATCAAGGATGAGAAAGTCAAAATCCAAATGTTTTTAAGTGGGTTACCCTCTTTCTATAGTGATATGATTCAATATGATAACCCCAAAACCTTGGAGGAAACCATAAGGAGAGCAAGAGATCTGCAATGGAGGAATATGAGAAGTAGTTCTTTGAATTGTTGAAGTATGTTGACTTCATCAAGGATGAGAAATTCAAAACCCAAAGGTTTCTAAATGGGTTACCCTCTTTCTACAGTGATATGATTCAATATGATAACCTCAAAACCTTGTAGGAAACCATAAGGAGAGCAAGACATCTGTATGAGCAGAGCAAAAGAAGAGCAATTTTCCAAAAAGCTTGGAATGACAAGATGAAGGATAAGAAGGATCAAAGGCAGAAGGGTTTTAAGCCACCATTTTTCAGGAATAATTCCCAAGAAAATCAGCAAGCTCAGGTCACCCAAAATGAACACAAGACTGCAGATTCATTTGGAAAAAGGCCAAGGCAACAACGGATGCAATGTTGGGGATGTGAGAGAAATCATCTATATAGGGATTTCCCTCACAAAGGAGAAAGAATGAGAATTGTTTACAACATTCAAGACGCTGAAACATTGAAAGACATGGGATGAAACATGCCAAGGATTTATGCAGCTTTGGACAACAAGTAGACAGAGTATCAATCCCCCATGATTGAAGTAGAAGGTAAGATCAATAATGAGCCCATAGCGATTTTAATTGATTCCAGAGCTAGCCATAGTTACATAAATGCTAATAACATTGTTGAAAGATTTCACTTGTAAAGAAGTAAGCATAAGAAATCTTGGTTAGTTCAGTTAGCCACGGGGACTAAGAGGAAAATCAATGAGTTGGTTAAAGATTGTTTGATAGACATAAATGGACTCAATACAAAGGTGTATGTAAACATCATACCATTGGGTCCATATGATTGTATAATTGACATGGATTGGTTGGAGAAACATTATGCTGTCCTAGATTGTTACAACAAGACAATCACATGTCTTGATGAGGAAGGGAAAGAAGGCAAGATTCAAGGCATTCAAAGAGTTGTCGCTGTTAAAGAGATTTCACTTATCCAGTTGAAGAAGAGCTTCAGGAAAGGATGTCAGATGTTTGCAGTCCATATGGAGGAGACAACCAAAGACGAAGTGGCAAACATTGAAGACCATCCAGTTTTGAGAGATTTTGAAGATGTTTTTGGAGAAATTCTGGGACTACCACCAAAAAGAGACATTGATTTCTCTACTGATTTGGTGTTAGGAGCTGCCCAAGTGTCTAATACACCTTACAAAATGGGCACAACAGAACTAAAAGAGTCACAAATACAACGTGAAGAACTTTTGAAGAAGGGGTATACACGCCTAAGTGTGTCACCTTGGGGAGCCTCGATTCTTTTTGTGAAGAAGAAAGATGGAACCTTAAGGTTGTGTATTGATTTTAGGTAGCTTAACAAAGTTACCATAAAAAATAAGTATCTTTTGTCAATAATTGATGATTTGTTTGACCAACTAAAATGTGCAAGAATCTTTTCGAAGATTGACTTGAGATCAGATATCATCAAGTAAGGATAAAGAAAGAAGACATCAGTAAGACAACATTCAGAACAAGATATGAACATTATGAATTAACGGTAGTGTCATTTGGGCTATCAAATGTCCCAACAATTTTTATGTGCCTGATGAATGGAGTGTTCAAGGAGTACCTAGAAAAGTTTGTGATTGTATTCTTAAATGATATCATCGTCTATTCTAAATCGGAAGATGAACATGAGCAACATTTAAGAATGGTGTTGCAAGTCTTAAGAGAGCATAAATTGTATGCTAAACTAAGTAAGTGCATCTTTTACCAAAATAAGATTAACTACTTGGGGCATGTAATTTTAGCAACAGGGATAGAAGTTGATCCTGAGAAGATAGAGACCATTAGAGGATGACCAGTGGCAAAGAATGTGACAAAGGTTAGATCATTCATGGGTCTTGTCGGTTATTACCGAAGATTCATAAAAATGTTCTCAAGGATTGCAAGTCCAATCACTTCTTTGCAAAAGAAGGGAGTGAAATTTGAATGTACTTCTAAGTGTGAAGAGAGCTTTCAGCAGTTGAAAGACATCTTGACAAATGCACCAATATTGAAGATTGCAGACTCGGATGAAGATCTTGTTGTGTGAACTGATGCATGCAAAGAAGGGCTTGATGGAGTTCTTAGTCAAAAGGACCATGTGGTATGCTATGAGTCCAGAAAATTAAAAGAACATGAGAGAAATTATGCTACACATGACTTTGAATTAGCATCGAGTGTACATGCATTAAAAATATGGAGGCATTACCTTATGAGTAAGAAATTCGAGCTAAAAAAAGACCATTGTGGTCTGAAACATTTGTTTGGACAACCAACACTAAATGCTAGACAAACTAAAGGGCTGGAATTTCTGAGTGAATATGACTTAGAAATTAAGCATATAAAAGACAAATAAAATCAAGTGGTTGATGCACTCAACATGAGAGCTCATGAAGTGCATGTGGCAACCATTGGCATGTACATGACAGATTTGAAAGACAAAATTATTGAAGCAGTAAATTCAGATCAACTTGAATATGTGAAAATAAAAGAAACATTAAAACAAGGTAACTTTCAGTAGAAATTTATTTTTTATGAGCTGAAAGAAGATGGAATTCTCGTGTACAAAGGAAAAATATGTGTCGAATTCCAATGAGTTGAAAAATGCAATTCTGAAGGAAATGCACAATGTGCCATATGTCAGGCACCCATGATATCAGAAGACAATTGTCGCTGTGAGAAGCCAATACTTTTGGCCGGGAATGAAGAAAGAAGTGGTTAATTACATAGATAGATGTCTAGAATACCAGAAAGTGAACACTGATCATAGACATCTCGCTGGGTTATTGCAGCCATTGTCCATTTCATAATGGAAGTGGGAAGTTGTCACGGTCGATTTTACTACTAAGCTGCCCAGAACAATGAAGCAACATGATTTCATCATGGTGGTGGTGGATAAATTAAATACAACAACACATTTTATTCCAGTAAAGACTACACACAAGACAACATATATCGCATATATCTACATGAAAGAAGTTGCTAGGCTACATGGAGTACCTAAGGCAATAGTTTCAGATAAAGATCCAAAGTTCACATCCAATTTTTGGAAGGGTTTGTTCAAGGGCTTTGAAACAAATTTGATCTCAGTACAACGTATCATCCAGAGTCAGGTGGGCAAAAAGAAATGACTAGCAGGATAATTGAGGACATGCTTAGAATGCATGTAATGGATCAACCATCAAAGTGAGAAGATTATATTCATTTAGTTGATTTTTTGTACAACAATGGGTATCAAGCCTCATTGAAAATGAGTACATTTGAAGCATTGTATGGTAGAAAATGTAACACTTCGATGAGTTGGGATAATTCAGCAGACAAAGCAGTTGTTGGGCTAGATTTGTTGAAGGAAATGGAAGTGCAAATGACAAGGATAAAACAAAACTTAAATGCTGCCCAAGATAGAAAGAAAAATTATGCAAACAATAATAAAGTTTTCAGAGATTTTAAAAGTGGGAGAACATGTGTTTTTGAAAGTGAAGGCAAAGAGAAGTTCACTAAGATTAGGAAGTTTCCCGAAGTTGGCAACGAGATATTGTGGACCTTTTGAAATATTAGAAAAGATAGGGTCAGTTGTATACATGCTAGCATTGCCTACATCCATTTGAGTGCATAATGTATTTCATGTATCGTTATTAAAGAAGTATGTACCTGATCCTAACCACATAATTGATTGGAATGTGATCCAAGTGGAGTACGAAGGGGATTTTCGGGTGGAACCAGTACGCATCCTGGATCGAAAAGTCAAAGTGCTCAGGAACAAAGCCATAGGGTTGGTAAATGTTCAATGGACCTGCTATGGTCCCGAAGATGCTACATGGGAGCATGAAGAAAACATGCGGGAAGAGTACCCACAAATTTTTGACAATTTTGAAGAAGACAAAATGCAAGACTCTATTTTAGAACACTAGAGTTCTGGAACCACATCTTAGAATTCTAGCCAACTGCGTTGGGGACTTTGATAAACGAATGGCTCATTCCTTGGGTTAGCCTTGATAAACGGATGATACATCCCTTGGGTTAACTTTGATAAACGAATGGTGCATTCCTTGGGTCGACGAGTTGAGAGGAACATGAGATTGATTGTTGGAGTTGTTAAATTGCATAATTTTTATTTCTAAGTATTGTGATGTAAATTTGCACACACACACACACATATATCGGCATAGAGTGCACCGAGGACAACACACAATTGTAGGGGACGGGGAATGTAACATCCCCGCTATAATCTCCAGTTTAATTAATGCTTATGTAGATATAATGTGTGGCTACAACCAAAGCAATGTAATATGCAAATTGTATTTCTATGTTTTAATAATAAAACATGATGCCAACTGCTAAGGGGACATGGACAAGAGATGGGGGCTGAAGTAATCCACAAGAGAGGGAAGTGTCTCAGATAATGGCCAAGAGGGGTCAAAGAGGGAAATATCCATGTATATTAATTTAACCCATTTTCCTAAACTTGTTAATTGTATATGAAATTTCCAATTTCTGATTGAGTGTTCCCAAAGCCAATCATTGAATACATGTAAGAGGGTGGTTGTGAGTGGCCACATCCCATAGTTATTGGGCACGTGGGGGTTGAGTACTATCATCTTGGGGAAGAGTGTGAGTCAAGAAAGGCAAGCGAAAGGGAGGAAATTCGTATGGGTGGGGACAACAATACTTAGATATGAAGTTTTTGTGCATGAGAGAAAGTAGAGGGCAAGAAGGGGAGATGGAAGATGGTGCAATGATGGAGAGCGAATTCTAGAGCAAGATGGAACGTATTTGGAGCGTTTTGGAGCTAAAGATTGAAGATCCAGGTTGTCATGCTTGAAGAGTGAATTTCAGAGTGAGTTGCACTATAACAAGTGTTTGCTGGTAGTTTTCCTAGCAACAAGTTTCATTGAGTTCCCAGCTGAGAGATTCCTAGCTACATGTGGCAGAGAGATCCTGATAAACAAATGACACATTCATTGGGTTAATCCTGATAAACGAATGGCACATCCCTTGGGTTATCCCTGATAAACGAATGGTGCATTCCTTGGGTTGGGTAGGTCAGGAGGAAGAGAGTTGGTAGAAAAATCAGGATAGTTGTAGGAGATTATTAGTTGGGTTATGAGTTTTATGAGCTGCGAGTGGATCGTGAGAGACCACCCTCTTTGGATTATTAGCCTCAGCTCGGGGGTGACTGACTCTTGAAATTTGGAACAATCAATGTATGGTTGGGTGGAATGTTCGTCTCAAGCAACTGGTTGCACAATTCTTGTTTAAAGATAAGTGTTTTATCTTGTTGTTGAGTTATTTACACGTGTTATTGTTGTGCATAAACTCTGTGTAAATGATAATGAATTATATGTTGTTGTAATGAGCGGTTTAGTTGCATTTCATGTTGATTATTAACATGCTTTAGATGCATCTGTTTTATGGTTATAGATAGTGGCTAAATCTGTTTTAAATTTGTAGTTGTAAGCTACATGAAATCAGTGAACAATAAATGAATTACTTTAGTTATCAACAATTTCGTTATGTATATTTCTCATCGTAACGTCCCTTGACTGGGATGGGGAACGTTACATTATGGTACTCGAACTATAAAAAAGAAGAGTTTTGTGTGATGTGGTCCAGCCTGGGTGGCTAGGAACGTTACAACAACTTCATTTATGTCAATGCTAGGTAGTGTTGGAAGGTGCCAAGAGGGTCCTTGTATTTATTAAAAAGTCCTCCATGTAATTGTCATAGAGGATTAACCTCTATTGGTATTGTGAGCGGGTAGTTTTAAGGGCCCTTACTTCATCCCTTCAAGATGTGTGAGATTAATGACTTTCCTTAGAGGTGGAGCTTTTCTTGTACGACACTAGTTCATTATTTTTGTATTAGAAGTCTTTCTTTTCTATCTTCCCTCTAATGCCCTCTCATACTATAATGATGTATCAAAAGTTCCAATTTGAATATGATTCTATGTTCCCTCTAATACTCTCTCATAATATAATGATGTATCAAAAGTTCTAATTTGAATATGATAGTTTTCCTTATCCATTACTCTATTTATTGTTTTTTGAAATATAGTCGTGATAACGAATATCCCTACATGTTCATTATTCTTAATCTTGATACATCCACTATGATGTATGTAATTTTATGCTAAAAGGAGGGCCATTGTATACCACTAATCATGATCATCTCAATGAGCAAAATTCATATATTTGTAACTCTACAAATAGAAACTTGTTATAAATATTACTTATAATGTAAAAAAAAATTCTATTTTTCTGTTTTAATATAATAATTTCTACGATGTTTCACTATTGCATTGAATTTTTTATCTCTTTTGTAAATTAGATACAATGCAATGGTTAGTTGTTAGTTATTATGGTTGTCAAACTTAACATTAACCACACAATTTACAATGCCATATGTATTAATAGAAATTCATTAATGATATGAAATGGATTGTTATATAATTTGCCATATGTTTGGTATATCCTAGGGTGGAAAATTAGAGCCATGGCCTTGTCAAGTTATTTGAGGGATAGATCTTGTTTTGGTGATTATGTGTCTAAAACTTCTAGATCCTATTTCATGCATTAAACCATTGTTTTTGGTGTCAAGACTTTGTGAACAATGTTTTCAACCATCTAGTGTTGTTCTATTCGTCGAAAGCTTTCTAATGATCCAAATTGTACATCAATTAGACTATGTATGAGGAAGTTATGCATCCCACTAGTTGACTTATGTTTTGACCACCACAATGCCAAGTGGATGCCACATTAGCTTTCATTACTCATACACGTGGAGCTAGTCACAAATGGACTTTCAACAACAATATAGAGGGTCCAAAACCCTAACCTTAATTAGGAGTTATATAATGCAAAATCCTAACCCTACTAGGGAATTAGGGCATGAAAAAACCTAAACACTAAGCCTAGATGACTTTTAGGACATGTTATAAATTGAGCCGTGATGAAATAAAATTGTTTTGTTCTTACCGTATTGATTATGATGTTGCATAGTTGGGTATAGTAATGAAGTGGGGCTTTGCGTAGAACAAAGGAAAAATAAGGTCTTGTAGCAATCATTCACGGGCCATAATGTTTACTAGAAATAGATAGCGAGTCCATTTTTCTTTGGATTTTGCATTATTAATGTGAGAAGAAAATAGTAAGGCACAATCTACATTTTCTTGTTGGGTTCTCTCACATTGAGTTTCCTAGGGTACACCTTGTGTTCATTATTTTGATGGTGTGCTCATTTTAATATAACTCTTTTCTTATATTCCCAGTGCATTTCAATATTTTGAGTAATATGCTTGCAATATTACATTTTAATCATACGCAAACATTGCATAATATATAATAATCTCATAGTGTTTTTCAATGGTTTGTAGTTAAGATCTTGTGATGAACCATCTTTCTTTTTTGTCTGATGGAATGCACATTCTGAGAAAACTGTCTAGGCACTTCCCCTCATTTCGAGGATGGCACTTGGGATAAATTGATGAGTTATAGTTTTGGCTACCTAACCAAGAAGAGACATCGAGTGAGGTCCAATAATATCCACAAAGGTAGCCAATTCGAGGACTTGACCCTTGACCTCCTACTTGTAATTCACAACAACCACTCAAGCTAACCCACTGGGTTTATTGTGATGAACTATCTAGTGAAATATCCACAACAATTTATAAATCATATTGATACAAGAGCGGTTTTCCAGGGGTATATATGGAATATCGTGAGATACAAAGATCAAATCATGTTTGCATATTACATTTATGAATTATTATGCAATTTATAATAAATTGCTACACTGTGTTCTTTAATCACTACAATAACTACAAGTTTAACCATCACTAAATTTTATTTATCTTATGCACTACTTAATGTTAACAAGATTATATTGATATACATGTGCAAAACTCACTACATGTCATTGCACAATTTAGTTTTGATCAGTAAATAAAATTTAATTACACATTGATAAATTTAAATCAACATGTTTGAAAGTGAACCAACCCCTTGAACAACTACGGAAAAAACCATCCAATTTTAAGTAGCACAATCTAGATAAACAAATTCACCTAATTAAGCATGCCTAGCATATTTTTCACTATAACATGATTACCAAAACTAATCTTGTGAAGTCCACCACTATATAACTCGATCGTTACACCTACTAGTTCAAATTACACTATTATTTGATTCTACCCTCTTAAAAGTAACATTGGCTTTCACAATTCCTTCTTTGTCTATCATAATTACTAGAAATGTTTCAGAAAAGGTAGACATACAACGTCCAAAATACCCATGTCCATCATTATCTTTGAAGATGAAGTACCCTAACCAACCAACAACTGTTCCATCTCCATTGCCCATTGCAACTGCTTATATCTTAAGCGTTAATTGACAAAATTTATGCTTTTAGAGAATGTGACTGTGAGAGAGCTTCAAATTGATAGTTATGAACAATTTTAGGGTTTATAAAAAAAAAACTCAAATTTTTAACAAATTTGATAATTTTAAGATTTATATAAAAATATAGTTATGAAATTAATAATTTTTAAAATTTATCACAATTGATAATTTTAATGGTCAATTTTCTTAAAATTGATAACACACTAGACACAATTTAAATTAAATGAAATAAGTGTTTTTAAAACTTATTGTTAGGGTAATTTTATCCAAAATGTGGTGAGTGACTAACATGCATACACACACTAAAGATGCTTGAAGCCCTAATGTTAGTTGAATTCACCTCTTTAAAACAAATCCTTATTAATTGATTGGACCAAAAAGTTTGTGTACTCGTAAATCTTATGGATCGTATGCCCTAAGACCAATGGCTATAGCGATGAGTTCATCATTTAATTTCCATTACTTCTTTGACTTTTTAATATTTTCATTTTATGCAAATTTTGTGTAATATTTTCGATTCTTCCTATAAAAACCGAAATACTTATTTTATTTATTTCAATTTCTATTCGCTATGGAGTTTGAGGTCTTATTGCAGAGTTGGTGGCGAAGTGACTCAGGATGATCAAATCTTGTATTAAAGAGCTATATAATATTGATGCATATTGACCGCCTTGGCTATTCACTATCTACCACTACCATAGCTATTTATTAACTACCATGTTTATGTTCTTATACACGTTTCCAAATTCATTGTCTACCTTCGAGGAGGTTTATATTCACATTTATTGTTTTTGTACCTATTCCCAATTTCCTTGTCTACCTTCGGGGAGGTTTATATTCAAGTTTTTTGTTTTTGTACCTATTTCCAATTTCATTGTCTACCTTCGAGGAGGTTTATATTCAAGTTTACAATCTATCTTAGAGAACGCTTACCTGTAATTTTAGAATTGTTTGTTTCATATTCAAATTGTATCTACAAACATTTTCTGTTTTTTCTCCAAATATTTGTCAATAACAAATACAATTAATTGGTAGCAAATATTATGCATATTAATCACTTGCAAGTAATGTAATGACAATTTTATTAGTAGAAAATTTCGTGCATATTTATCATTTGCAAATACAAAAGTTTTTATCATTTGCAAGTATAATTTTTTTTTGTAGATTTCTTGCTTCCTATTGAAAATACTAAATCAAAATTTGGTACTTCCATTGTGCATATGCTCCGGACCTTAAAATTAAAAGTTAGGTCGAGTGTTGTAACCATTTGTCCCCTTTCTCCAAAACATAGAATTAACTACCCAAATAAAACAAAACAAATTAGACTTATTGTATTAGGTGGATATTATTGTCTTAATATTCAATTTTCCTTGACTATCCTTACTGGGCAGGCACCAAGCACATGAAAACTAAATTTATTGCCAATATGTATAAATTAAGTCCATAAGAGATCAATAACATTCATTCTCTCAAACTAGGTATTCTTGTAATTGGTACTATACTAGTAAGTTCGGTTGAATTTGGCTAATTATGATCAGTGCTTTTGGGTCCTTTTGGAAAACAACATGTATATCCATATTTATATGAATTGTCAATGGACAAATTAATGTAAAATAAATAAACAAAATTAACATAATTATAATTACCAAGAAGCTGAGAGGAGTTTTAAAAAGTATTCTCGGATTTGTATAAAATCATTGTAAGTTTTCAAAAAGAATATCCACACAAATGTATGTCAAGGGAAATTACATGAGAATGGTTCTTTGTAACCTATATCATTGTTTTAGATAATAATTTAATATAAAAATTCTAATTGACAAAGTGTTTGACACGGTTTGGAACCAAACTGTATAGTAACACAATTATAACTTCCAAGAAACTGCGAGGAGTTTTGAAAACTATTATTGGGTCTGTGTAAAATCATTATACATTTTCAAAAATAATATTAGTGAGTTTTGAAAACTATTATTGGGTCGGTGTAAAATCATTATACATTTTCAAAAATAATATTAGTGCAGATGTATGTCAAGGGGGTTTTTATGAGAATATTTCTTTGTGACCTATATCAATGTTCTAGATAATGATTTTATGTAAAATTTGTGTTGGAGCTATTGTTTGAGGTTCTGTTTGGAACCAAATTGTATAATATGAAACAAGGGTTGCATGGCAACTCAGTCCCTGCCGAGTTAGTTGGGAAATACATGTTGAACAATGAAACTTAATATAACTAAATGCACAAGTAATGAATATTTTTTGTCAAAAGATAATAATTGAAGGTTGTTTGTTATTCGAAATGTATAATGAACCGTAAGCTGAATGGAACTATAATATTCATAAATATAATAAATATATTATAAATATAATATAAATATAATAATAAATAACATATTAGATAATAAATATAATAATGCATAATAATAAATACATAGTACAACTTTTTATATTTAGATGTGGTGATTGGTGAAATTAATTAATTATGTAATTAATTCTACATATTGAAAGACGTGAAGGGAGTAATAACACTTCAATTCTATCAACCAATTAGAAATGAGAAACACAAATATTTTTATTATATCCAAAAA
>JZKD02S0263171.1:7348-20769 GCA_000966675.3 Picea glauca
CCTTTCTTTTGCTGCCATGAGTCATCCATCCACCTTCCCTCTTTGGTCCACGTGGTCCACCCTCCTTCTAATCATCCACTTGTCGCTGGCCATGTGTCCCACTCCTTTCCACGTCAGCCTCTTACCAAAAAGCACGTCCAATATCCCTCATCTTCCTCCCCTTCCACCTATTGTCTTCCACCATGTGCCCTCCTCTGTCGCCCTCCTCATCCCTCTCCACTCCTCTTCCACGTCCTCATAATATGACGTCATCCCCCCCCCTACCATGAGCCCCACTCTCCGTGCTGGCCTCCATGCCTATTCATCAACTTATTCAGTTATTCTAGGTGGTAGTGCGAGGAGTCTTCCATATCCCAAAGCGCTGAGTTGGCCAGATCATCCTCAATCCCAAGAAGCAGTTATTGAAGCGGTTGGTGGTGGTTAGACATCGTCTCCTCCATAATGGGAAAGTCCGGCAACGAATTAAAGGCATGTCAAGTCGTCGAAGAAACTGTCAGAAGATCGATCGCGTCTGCCATAAGTTGCTTGACCATTGAAAGATTGTAGCTCCGTATTGTCAGAAGCCATGCAGATGCAAAGCTTTCAATGCTACGTCTCGATTTTGTTGCTGTTGTTGTTTTGAGTATATGAAGGCATTTTCGCCATTTTTGTATCTATCGATGGTAGAGCTAAGCTCCCAACTGTAAAGTTTCAGTACACATTCTGGTTTCCTGTTTATGCCCCTGTGTTTCAGATTTCTTGGTTTATAACAAATAGTTTCCCTCTTCCATCTATGTTTCACCTCTTGCTGGAGAGTTCATGATCGAATGCTTCGTCTGAATTAACACAGTTTTGTTATGATAAATGATTTATTATTGCATTGTTGTTTTCTCTAGTTTCCCACATTTGGAAGTAAGAAGATCTTGTTTTCAAATGCCTGCTCTCACAGTCTGTTAGAAGCCTGATGCCTATAGCATACCCTTGCACCTTTCTCAAGAATTCTTGCCCCTACTCACCCTTTATTGCAACTCACTATTTGAAGTTTATCAAGACCTCACTCGTTCATGCATGCCTGGCCTAGTTTCTGAGTTGAGACCACTGTTTCGAGTTCACTTCCATTTGATCACCCCTTTCAAACAAATCGTGACATTAAACTGATGGGCGTCGGGCTCTACTCCTGCAAGCAATCCAAGAGTGACTTCCGGCTCCAACAGCTTGCAAAAAGGATCTCATTCTAAGTGACCAAAACTCATAGTTAATTCCAACAATAATCGGTCCTTGTGTTGGTCCTAAATTTCTAGAGGTGGCCATATTGTAAAAAATATTTAACAGAGATAAAATTTTGTGAGAGATTTGCATGCTTACTTGTTTCCTGTGCAAAAAACCAGGTCCGCGAAATCCTCTCCGTGACTTCGGGCTGAAAATCACAGAGATGACCACTTCTTTAGCAATTGTATCCCCTCTAATGGAGGAATTGGGCTTTTTGAGTTTACTCCAGAGCCAAAAAAAATAGAAATTGAAGTTTAACTTATCATGTGACCATGGGGTGAAAACCAGGTGCTCTGGGTCTTCGGAATTCAAGAGTTTCGACACTAAAGGTCTCAATTCCTCTGAATAGATGAATGGACAAATAAAGGTATTATTCCAAAGATCGACAGTCCTTGTTGAGTTAAGATCAACAATCCTCAATTACTTCGGGACTTCGTGCCTTCTGTTAGCACAAGATTGGTTAAGGTTCCTATATCGATTTTGAGTTTTTTCTAAGTGCTAGCTTCACCCAGTGGTAAAAGGCACTACCTATGGTACGATCAAGGCACCTAAGTAAAATGGATTTGTCATCGTGAAAGAACACACACTGCTCTGTACTTATTCAAGTTTGAAAGGTGTTGCATTTTGGCAATGATACACAAACCTGTATGTAGATGCATCATAAGTAGCGCTATGTAGAGGTGCTGCGTAATATTTCACAGAGGACAAAAGCTATATACAGGTGAAACACAATCGGGCGCTACCCACAGGCGCCTGATTGTGCAGAGTTATTTTACTAGTTTTGAGTCATTAACTTAAAACATTGATTGTGAGAAATTGAAAAGGTATTTTTGAAAACTGGAGGATTTTTTTGTTCATAACATTCCAAATAAAAAAAACATCTCTCAGTTTTTAAAAATGTGTTACGGTTTGAGAGATATTAGATATAGAAGTGGTGTTACCCACTCTGCACAGCGGAGTTGCCTAATTTCCTGTAGCGGTCACGGATTTTGATATTTGCCCTGTCGGTGGGTTGCCACCTGTAAAGGAGGATTCAAAAGGATTCTCAAGGACCAGTTAGATTTCAAGGGACACCTGCACCTAATATTTATCTCCAGAAAAGGCCTCATGCAATGAGGTGGAGACATTTTATTAATGACTTCCAACAAATTCCTGAAAATTAGCAGTTTGTTAGATTTTTGTCTCTTTGATTGTTGCCACCTATCTCCAAGGCTTAGAATCCAATGGAGGAGATGGGATTCAACCTCCTTAGTTCATTTGGATTCTATTGTCTATTTAAAGAAGGTGAGATCTCTTGAAGTAGAGGGGGAAAAAGACTGGAGTAGTACTCCTGGGCTGTAGCTTTCATTTTCAGTTTATTAAAGCAGTGCAGAGTCATGGTTTTTCCAGATCATAGATTCTTGTGATGTTGTTTACAGAGTTTGTCTATTGCTTGGTTTCAATACCATTTCATATGATATTATTATCATTCCTTCTCGATTTGTAACTATTTTTGGAATGAAATTCATCCTTTTTGTTAGATGATCTATTGCAGAACTAGTTATAGATTGTTTCTTGCAGAGAAATGAAGGCCCATAACTCATCCTTTGTTAGATGTTATGTTTCAACAGTCTTTTTCCACTGATTTCTACAAGGAACTCAATCTTTTCTAAGTGCTCTTTGTATTTTGATATGTTTTCTCTCTATTTTGTTGTCATACACTTATGAATCCTTCTCTCTGTTAAAAATTTCTACCTTGCCTCCATTCCACTGATTTCCATTATCGAACACTCATATTATTTTCATGATCATTTGACTCTATGTCCAATGGACTATTCACACTGACCAACCTACAAAACCTAAAATCCCAAAACCTTTTAAACCCACAGTCTGTCCACTGTTTTTGTGCAATATTGATTTATCATTAGTTTTTGTGACATTATTTGAGAGATCCCTCTCCTGGTTGGAAAGGGAAGTTTCCTATCCAAAGTGGTTCCAGGTTACCTCGGGATTTACTTGCATGCAACCCAAGTTAGTTCTGAGTGCTAACATTTTATGGCATCGTTTTCGGGGACCGATGGTGATATCTATCCCTCAGAGAATGACAATGATTAGTTCATATTTCTAAGGGAAAATAGAAATATAAACATGGGAGGTTGCAACTTTTCCCTATCGACTCCACTAATGGTCCAATAAAATTTGCGGGCTCCACTGGAGCATGAGATTAGTCGACAGAAACATGTCATAACTAACGTCTAGGTATCAAAGGGTAAAATTGTCTCAAGAGATCTTGTTCTGTTGCATTAACTTCTTTCTATATTTATGTGTATATATCCAGAAGTTTCTATTTTTCCAGGTATTCTCAATCCATGAGAAGACTGCCTTTGTTTATTCATCATTAGATCTTGCACATACATCTTCCTTTCCTTTTCTTAGAGATGATTCAAGTCCTTTTTCTGAAGAGCATGAGATTCGAGATCAACCTTGCAAACCTCATGAGATTGAACATGATGATGTACCTCTTGAACATACCCCTTTCCCTTCTATATATTAGTTGAGATATAGCACTTTAAGGATGCCCTTGTTCCTTCATGATTATCTTCCCAAACACCGTAAATACTTACCTATTTTTGATGGAGAAAATGGCTTTCTTAGAGATGAGAAACATCTAGAGTCTTTTCAACATTTTGTAGATCTTTTCGAGATTGAACATGAGGATGTTCTCATGAGAAAATTCTCCCAGTCCTTACAAGGAGAGGTCAAGTGGTGGTTTAGGCATTTACTGCCAGATTCTATTAGCTCATGGGATGGGTTGAGTCAAGCCTTTCTATGGTTCTGGGGTAAGAGAAAGTCATGGGATCTATTTCTTTCAGAATTTTATGCCATGAAGAGACAAAGTGGTGAAACTGTTTCCCGTTTTAGCAAAAGGTTTGCTTGTCACTATTACCAGATGCATGAAAATATCTAGCCACCTGAAGGTACTGCCAAGTTATATTATGCTATGGCCTTCCATTCAGATATCTTTTTTTATCTCTTGGAGAGGAATTCTGTGTCTTTGCAGTAGATGTTTTTTGATGCCCAAGAGGTGGAGGATAATCGTAGAGCTTGTGGAAAGATTTTAGATAAGTTGGAGGATGAAGCGTTGAGTCATAAAAAGTGTGAGAATAGGCATGGACAACAAGAATAGGTTGATTTGGAACTGTGTTTATTTCTTCATGAGGATAATATTACAACAAATTATGATCAAGTGGTTGACTCACTAGCTGTTGATCCAAATCCTCTTTCTATGGATGTTCAAGAGGTTTCCAATTTACCTCCTTATGATGAGTATACTGATGATTTTGATATTTTTCTTCTAGAGAAACCATTTGTATGTTCATCTCTAGGAGACGATTCTTTTCAACAGTCTTATGAAGGTTTACAACCCACACATTTCAACCATGATGATAGACTACAAAAAGGTAGTTAGTTTGCTGAAGGAAATGCTCTACCCCTGTGCTTTTCTTCATTCCAATATCTGAAAGAGAGTGTTCACCATCTTATAAAGCATCAACATTATGAAGATGTTATTGATCCCATAGTTTGTTATTCTAAAGGTTTTACCAATTCAAGTTTGCATCCATCAAGTAGTTGTGAATTTTAAGGTGAAGATGATATAAATATCTTAAGTGATCATGGATATGAGAATAGTCAGGTAGATTTCTATTCGAACCATTCATTTCCTAAAACTTTATTTCAAGAACAAGTTGGTCAACAAACAATTTTCCTTTATTCCTTTGAAGATCAAAATAGCATTTATTTTGGAGTACATCCGGGGTCATTTTCGAACTCTTTTTAGAATGATGGTGATTATAAAGGATTCAAACAAAAAGAAACATATGAAATTGAAAATAATTGTTTTATATGTGTTGATAAACAAGTGGTTTTCCTTCATGAGCTGCAAGATCCTTTTGTAGCATGTTTTGCAGTCAATGAATGAGCTCAAGTTTTCAGATTTGGTCAATGATGGAACTCATTTAAAACTCTTATATGCCTTGCCTTTAATTAGGTTTTCTTGTTTCCTTTGAAGAAACACATGCAAGGGATCCAACCAGTGGACAAGATGCTTGCATGGCTCCATTGGATTTTTCATTTCACTTGATCAAACATCTTAGAGGCCAGCTTAGGGTAAGTAGGTTGTGTGAAATAAATTCAACACTCTCAGCATCTTTTTCAGCAGTTAGTTTTTCAGTTTTCTTTTAGTTTGCAGAGGTTAAAGGTTGGGAGCAGCCCATGGTCAAGGCACTGAAACTACAAGAGTTCTTAGAGCCTCATAGGGAGGTCTCTATCCCCCATGGAGCCTATGTTAGAAAAATATTGGTTAAGGTGCCTATATGGATTTTGAGTTTTTTCATATGCTAGCTTCACCAAGTGGTAAAAGGAATTACCTATGGTACGGTAAAGGCACCTAAGTAAAATTGTTTTTTCATCATGAAAGAACACACACTTCTCTGTACATATTCAAGTTTGAAAGGCGTTGCATTTTGACAATGCTACCCAAACCTGTATGAAGACACAACATAAGTAGCACTACATAAAGGTGTTGCATAATATTTCATAGAGGATAGAAGTTTCATACACGTGCAACACAATTGGGCGCTACCCACAGGCACTGCGTAATATTCTGGCAGAAAACGAATTTTGCTGAGTTATTTTACCAGTTTTGAGTCATTAACTTAAAACTTTGATTGTGAGCAATTGAGAAGGTATTTTTGAAAACTGGTGGAGGTTTTTGTTGACAACATACCAAATAACAAAAACCTCTCTCAGTTTTTCAAACTGTGTTATGGTTTGAGATATATTGGATATAGAAGTGACAATACCCACTCTACACAGCGAGACTGCCTAATTTCTTGTAGCGGTCACAGATTTTGATATTTTCCATGTTGGAGGTTTCCACCTGTCAAGGAGGATTCAAATGGATTCTCAAGGATTATTCATATGTCAAGGGACACCTGCACCTAATATTTATCTCCAACAAAGACCTCATGCAATGAGGTGGAGACATTTTATTAATGACTTCCAACAAATTCCTGAAAATTAGCAGTTTGCTGGATTTTTGTCTCTTTGATTGTTGCCAACTATATCCAAGGCTTAGAATCCAATGGAGGATATGGGATTCGACCTCCTTAGTTCATTTGGATGCTATTGTCTATTTAAAAAAGGTGATATCTCTTGAAGTAAAGGGGGAAAAACACTGGAGTAGTACTCTTGGGTTGTAGCTTTAATTTTCAGTTTAATAAAACAATGCAAAGTCATGGTTTTTCCAGATCAAAGATTCTTGTGATGTTGTTTACAGAGTTTGTCTATTGCTTAGTTTCAATACCATTTCATATGATATTATTATCATTCCTTCTTGATTTGTAACTTTTTTTGGAATCAAATTCATCCTTTTTGTTAGATGCTTTGTTGTAGAACTCATTATAGATTGTTTCTTGCAGAGAACTGAAGCCCCAAAACTCATCCTTTGTTAGATTCTCTATTCCAATAGTCTCTTTCCACTCATTTATATAAGGAACTCACTCTTTGATAACTTCTTTTTGTATTTTGATATGTTTTCTTTCTATTCTGTTGTCATACACTTATGAATCCTTCTCTCTGTAAACGGTTTCTACCTTGCCTTTGTTCCACTGATTTCCATTACCGAACACTCATATTATTTTCATGATCATTTGACTCCATGCCCAATGGACTATTCACATTGCCCAACCTACAAAACCTAAAAACCCAAAACCTTTTAAAACCCACAGTCTGTCCACTCTTTTTGTGCATTATTGATTTATCATTAGTTTTTGTGAAATTATTTGAGAGATCCCTCTTTTGGTTGTAAAGGGCAGTTTCCTACCCAAAGTGGTTCGAGGTTACCTCGGGATTTACTTGCATGCAACCCAAGTCAGTTCTGAGTGCTAACACCTTCGAGCCTTCGGGGCTCTGGGCGATATTTCTTTCTTACCTCACAATCTTCTAAACTCATGAACTTCCAAACAGGGGGAAGAGATCGATGGTCTCAATTACCTGTCTAGATCTATGACTCAGAGTTATTTTGGGAGTTTAGGCTTCAGGGATCTTACACCTATTTTAATCGCAAAACTCACAAAGTGTCGAGTTGGCGAAGTGCGGAGAGGTGTAGATACAACGATCCTTAGGCCTCTGCAAACGAACGATCAAGATATTCTTCGGAACTTCGACGTTTGAGAGTTTTCGATTGCTAAGACACGCTGACTTGTGGAGTGCGAATCTTCAAACTGTGAGATATGGCATCGTGTGTCCTTGTTGATGGACGGTCTAGATGAAATCCGGGCTTTGGGCCTTCGACAATTCTGGTTTCTCGTATCCGTCTTTCTTCCGAAGTGCTCTAGATCCGAAGTGTGTGATCGTGTGACGCATTTACCTTCTAGCTTCAACAGACTAGATCTGCATCGCACCTTCTGCCTTCGGATCTTTGATCACCTTCCTTTCTATTTCTTCCAAACAACGAACCAATGAAGCATTGATTGTCTGATGTGTGTCTCCTTCTTGGATCGATGAACGGGATTTGTTTCCGACTTCGGAACTTTGGAAGACTTTGTCTCCTTTGCAACCTTTGCATGAAATCGCCGAATACGGGAAGTTTTGAAGAACTTCGGTGGTTAATGCCTGCATAACTTTTCTTGATCTGACAGCTGAAACACATTCACCTTTTTTGCGCACTCTTCATCCTTTCTGAGCTTGATTAATGTCTCAAATTAGTTCGCAGGGCCGATCTTATGGCTGTGTTAGCTTGTCCTTGGTTGCTTCTCCAAAATTTTCTCGTAAAGGAAGAATTTCACGAATTCTTTAAATACTCATGAGTCTTTAACCATTGCATCCTTCTGCAGCTCTGCTTCCTCATGCTTTGTTGTCTCCAACGATCTTTTGAATGTATTACGGACTGTGTACTATTCTCCGAGCTTTGTGAATAAACTCACGTCTCATGCTCTCATCTGCAAGACAAAGTAGTCTCTGGGCTCATCTTCTTATGATCGGGCTGCTCTTCAGGCACTGTGAAGAGGCTTACGTCCTAAGCTCTGATACCATGACAAAATGTGAAGCAGAGAATATAGAAAATGGAAAACAAGAAGATGAGGAGAGCGCAATAGTGTTGACTATATATTCATTAAAGGAAAAAGAGTTGAGCTAAATAGGCTCGGGCCAAGACAACTTGTAGTGTACAATCACACATTGTTGAGGTTGTTGATATATTTAACAATAGGATGGTAATCTTTTTGTTATGTTTGTAAGACAAAAAAAAAACTTTTATATGTAAAAGTTTTGTCTATTGTTTGGACGGTCTCTTTAGATTAGTTTTTTTTAAGGGCTTTATTGTACTTTGTAGTTTCTTTGATATAACTAGTGGATATTACTCAAAGCTAGTCCTATGGCTGTAATAGTTTTTGACCATGTGAAAGGATTATATATCTTAATATAATGTGCAATTTTCTAGTGGAAAAAAAAAAACTCACAAAATGCCCCAATAAATGTAAAAAAAAAAAAATGGATGTTTATTATATGTTAGCGACTAACGTCTCCACTGCTTTCATATTTCTTCAAACGTGTTATCCTACTTTGTGACCAGCGATTTTAAGAAAAATAAAAAGAAATCGCACGTATCCATGTCCTCTTTAAAAGTAATTATCGGAAGAATTATTATATAAAAGCTGGAAGTTTCGAGGGATATATGGTTTTGTAGTATTAATGTGCATGACAAATGGCGGAATGATTTGTAGGCGATTATCGTTTGCTATCAATTAATCCATCGCATTCGGAAACTTTGTCTATCGGAAACAGAAATTGAGATACACTGAGAATGAGAGAAGAGGGTAAACCGCTTAATTCATTGGATATGGAAACGCAGAACGCACAGAGAATGTTAGAGGCGGGCAGCAGAGATGCATGGCAGAAGAAGAGCGCTCAGATCAAAAGGGAAAGGGCGTCGCTGAGAAAGTGCAAGATAATACTAACAGAGTGAAGGATTTCTTCGCTAAAAAGATGGATCAGACTAGAGAAACTGCGAAGCATGCTGCCGAAACCGTAAAGAAAACTGATGTCTCTGATTGATCGATCGTCCTCCGACCGATTACTGTATTGTAGAGTACTTTGTACATATGTTTAGATCATGCTGTAAATATATTATCAAGGCTCTCTGAATAAATTTGTTGCTCTACAGAACATTTCTTCACTCCCGCTGTCTTTTCTATATATATATATATAGATAGATCGCAATGTTATTTAAACCTAATTGGATGCATTTTTTGAATTATTCGAAATACCTTGAAAAAGGAACTGGAGTGTTTAGATCTTAGTATTTAAGCACTAAAATATAATATCCAATTATAAGAAAATTGAAAGTTTACACGACAGCATTTTCTATTTTGTGGAGAGAAAAAATCCAAAGCATTTTTATTCCAAAGGACATATGATTGCATTGAGAAGTAATACGATTACAGTGCAAGATGGTTTTTTGAGAGGTGATATGATAGGCAGTGGCAGATGCTTTTTTGAATTGAGTTTGAGTTTGAGGTTAAGTTTGAGTTTAAGGGGATCTGTAATAAGTGGAGTTGTTCAGTGAGAGAGGTGATATGATTGCAGTGATAGATGCTTTTTATAATTGAGTTGAGTTTGAGGGAGATGTGTAATAGGTGGAGTTAGGTGATATGATATCAGTGACAGATGTTTTTGCAGTTGAATTGAGTTTGAGGGAAATGTTTAATAAGTGAAATTTATCAGTTAGAACTGACATGATCGTAGTGACAGATGCTTTTCACAGTTGAGTTGAGTTTCAATTTTAGGGAGATGTGTAATAGGTGGAGTTGATCAGTGAGAAGTGATATGATTGCAGTGACAGATTCTTTGCATAGTTGAGTTGAGTTTGAGTTTGAGTTTGAGTGAGATGTGTATTAGGTGGAGTTCATTAGAAAAGTGATATAATTGTAAGTGACAAATGTTTTTCAGAGTTGAATTGAGTTTTCACAGTTAAATTGAGTTTGATATGATTGCAGTGACAAATGCTTTTCACAGTTTAATTGAGTTTGAGATTGAAAGAGATGTGTAATAGGTAGAATTTATAAAAAAATATTTAATATCAACCCTAATTTATTGTTGTAACTTGGTTTTGCACTTTAAAAGAGAAAGATAGATGTTGCTTTGCATTTAAAAAAAAAAGGATGGATATTGATAATGTTATGCAAAAGAGAAAAATAAATGATAATGTTATGTTTAATTATATATATTAAATAAAAATATATAATGTTTTGAACGTTAAAAGAGAAAATTGAATGCTGATAATGTTACAGTTATTAAATATTATAAAAATAGTCATTAAATGTTATAAAAATATATAATGTTTTTCTCTCATGTTACATTCATTGAATGATTTCCATAGACTGAAAAACTAAAAGCCCACTTCTGTTACATTCTATTAAAACCAGCCCAAAAGCCATGACAACATGAAAAATGACAGCAAAAAAATAGAAACAAATCTCAATCCCAAAACATATAAACTTTATCACCTGGGAAACAAGTTCCGAACCTGTAAATAGCTCTAAACCAAAACCTCCCAGAAGTCTCCATCATAGATCTGGATGAAAGGGGAATATTTTACTGACCCCCGTGTCTCCATCAGGTCCAGAAGACCAGCTTTACCTTCGATTGCCCTAGATAGTTCATCTGCTCTGCTCCTAAATTTTGAAACCTGACAAGAAAAGCTCTTAGCTGTTCCACCACTGACTGAAGTCGTATCTTCAGGAATCGATAACCCTGCATCTAATTACTGCTCACGAATCTCGAAATTCTTGCATCGCCACATTGTGTTTTTCTATGGAGATCCTTAGAGATTCCCTGTGATGCCGCAATAACGAAACCACATAAACTCGGGTTCTTCGTGAAGCCCAAAGAAACCCTAGGGCTTTGACTTTTGACTTGTTGATTTTCAGTTGGTTGTAACTTTGGCTAGGGGAGACTTTGACGACTTCATAGATGTATTTGATCTTGAATTAAACTTGTAGGGTTGTAATCCATTGATTGATTTTTTATAAAAAGGTATGCCATTACCTGTGACTCAAATGCCCTAGCAAGCCACACCTAGTGGTGATCTATCTTGAGAAACATTTGGAGCTTCATTTAAGATTTAAAGTCTTCGATGAAAGAATCTCCCGATCAAAGAACCTTCCTTCCATTCTCGAGAATTATGACTTCAAAGAAGAAGATTGACAATTTATTTTAATGTATTTATATCTTCTCATTATTCCAAGACTAATTTTATTAATGTGAGTCCACCTCTTGAGGAAACCCAATGTGTTCACTACATATGTGAATCGTATATCTATCATCTTGTATAGCCACAATCAATCCTTATACCACATTAATTGGGATTTAGTGAAAACCTTAAGTATTTTAATCTTTCATTAAACTACATTATTTTAAATCACAATGAAGGAGATAAGGGTCTTTCTTTTCCCATTCCATATGTGTATAAGAAAGATCTTTACTCACTAATTTTTATTCATGTAGCAATCCCATATAAAACCAATAACTCTTTAACATAGCAACATCCCTTAATGACTCATTCCCAAATATTAATACATCATCCATGAATAACAAGTATTTTAAACCGAGGTTCTTGCCAATATTAATACCTTTTAGACTCGTGATTCCCTTGCATCTTGCATGTATCTTCTTAAATCTTGTTCAACTATATGAAAAAGTATTGTGGACATGGGGCTATCTTGTTGGACGCCCCTTGTTAGAGAAAAAAGGGAGGTGATGATCCATTAATAAATAAAGAGAAAGAAAGGAAATACAACAAATTCTTTATCTAATTGAAAAAATATGGGATGAATCCAACATGAATTAAGATAACCTCAAAATGAGCCAACTTAAATTGTTATATGTTCATGACAAATCCAAATATATTACAAAAATGGGAAGTTTTTTTACTTCGATGGTGTGCATGCTCTCTTATAAAATTCCAACATTGTCATGGATCTGTCTACACTTAGGAAGCCAAAATTTTCTTCTAAGATAACATTTAAGAGATTGAATTTCATTGTTACTAAAAAATGCTTTTGTAATAATATTGTATATAAAATTACAGACTCAATAGATCTATAATTTTCAAAGTTATTTGCAACATCTATTTTGGGGATCATAGCTAAGAATATATAGTCGAGAGCCCCTATAACTCTTTCTAAAATTCTCCATTCCTCTAAACATGATGCATATCATCTTCCAACATGTCATAAAACCCTATATATAAATTGAAGGGCCATCCATTAGGTCCTAAATTTTATGCTTTTCAAAATAAAGTCAAATAATATTAGTTCCTTTGTACTTAGTTCTTTTTTCAAGGATGCATATTGTTCTTCAGCTACAAACCTTGCGAAATATGTAGACAACCTTATGATTTTTTCTAATTTGACTTTCAAAGGCTTTAACTAAAGGTTTTGGAAGTGATGTAGTCCTTCCCTGGAAACCTTCTAAATTGTGAAACCTTCTAGACATCGTTTTTTGAATATCCCATGTATAATGTTTCCATTTTTCCTCATTTTTGTACAAATTTAGAAAAACTTTGTATTTTCATCCCAATACACTAACTAGATAGCATGGCTATTCTCCTTCCACTTATCCTCTTCACAAGAAAATATATTTATCTTTTACTCCTCCAATATTTTTTGTTTCCATGATTCTTCCTCTTAGAAAATTCAATTTGCATTGGAAGCATATATCAATGCAATATGATACGCTACTTCTCTTAAATCTTGTTTGGAGTCCTTGAAACTAAAATAATGGTTCACATCATGAAATCCTCATTCATGATCATTCTATCCATTAAATAAATAAGATTTATTATTATAAATATATTATATGAGGTTGATGATATAAAATAATCTTGTGTGTGTATAAATACAAGTTGGGGGATAAATCATGTCCATTTGGAAAACGAATAAGTTATCATTATTATAGCATTAATGTAAACTATAACGTATGACTACATCACATAAAATTGTTTAAACTTTATTATAAAGTTGTAATATACCCTTGTGATGTAGGAGCATCACTCCACCTCAACAACATGCCAACTACCTAGCACATCTATGCGAATTTAAGAAGGGGAGAGACACCAACCCTCTCATTTTCCC
>JZKD02S0263182.1:14946-97473 GCA_000966675.3 Picea glauca
AGATGTTGACAAATAGTACCTATGCTCAATTTTAGGAACAAACATCCACAGCTCAGCATAGATTACTATCTGCCTTTGAAACAAATAAGGGGAGAATGCACATGGCCTACTTAAAGGCATAGGTACATCAGTCCAAAAAAATTTATGATTATAAAAGGGAAACATTCGAGTTTGATGTTGCAGAAGTACATCCAAATGATCAGATATATTTGCACAGACAGACTGGAGAAATGATTTTCTCCACCTTGGCGAACACCTCCACGAATGCAGCAAAGTTATAGGTTTCCTTGAAGAATGTCCAGAATCAGCTGAAGCTGGAGAAGGTGTCTTCTTTGGCAAAGGATAATAAAATAAAATCTCTGGAGGAACTAGTACTCAGGATTGGATATGATCGTCCAATATCAAATAAGTAGAAGAGATTATAAAAAATAAGAATGTTGACATAGCCTCCTTGAGGAAACAATTGAAAATATATTCTACTAAAGACCCACAGGCTAAAGAGATAGCCGAGACTAAAGGCTGGAAAGAGGAGATGTTGAAGTTAATCATGGAGAAGAACTCTCAGATTAAATAAATGGAAGCCGAGCTAGACAATCTAGTTAAGTAAAAGGAGCATAATGTGTCAATGGAAGTCATACCATTGAATGCAGTTCCGATCATAGGGGTCAATACAACAACGACAACATCAACCACCACAGGGGAAATTTCAGCAGCAACCGCAGTGACAGCTCCAGATGCAATAGAGAAATTTAAAAAAGTGATGGAAGACATGACTCTGCAAGAAGAAGAAATAAGAAAACTGCATGAAGAGGTTCAAAATCTCCAAAAGATGAAGTCCACATTCTAGGCCAGCTACAACATTGAGATACATAAATCAGAGAGGCTAAAACAAGAACTACAACAACTGCAGAAGGAAACAATCATGGCAAAGACACTGTCAGAGGCTAAAGAAAATACTTGGATGGACATCTGTTCATCGGTGACAGAGATATGTCCCCTTATATAAATTATGTTTGAACAACATAAGCTGGTGTAGAGAGACAGATAGGCCATCGACATGATAAAGGGAGAATTGGGAGAAATGCCTACAAAGGCAAACGAGATAATTAGATTCTTAAATTATAAATCAAAAGAAGACATGGAAGCCCTCAAAATTGAGGACAGGACTGAAACTATTCTCGAAGTCAAGAAAGTATTGACCAAGAGGGGGTTAATGCTACAACTTGAGGAGAGAGTTCAAACAATGGATGTTACGGTACAAAGGTTTTTCAGCAAGGTTGACTCTTTGCATAAGAAAGTGTAAATGTGTTGAACCTGCACATAATAGATATAGCTAAACAATAATACACACATTTGCAGAGAGAATTGGAGAAGAAAGAAGAAGGAGAGAAAGAATGGAAGAATTCTCATTAACCGTTGTGAATAATGAATAATTTACACATGATATACTCTGTATAACTCAATGAGTTTGACTTGAGGTGAACCAAGTCACCATAGTGGTAGTCTAGAGTGATATGGACACACACCATTAGTTACGGGAGTGACCTACCACCTATTCTAGTCTCTCAGGCAGTTACGGGAGTGAACTGCCACCTAGTTGAGTTAACTAGTCAACTAGTCTTCAGTTAACTGACTAAACAGAAAGTAGCGAGGAGTTAACTCAAGGAATCAAGGCTAATGCGCCACTTTGGTGATGATACCAAGGCAAGGTCGAATTAGCATGGTGATGATCCCAATGTTGCATGGTGATGATCCTGTTAGCACTCTGTAAATTTCCAAGAGGTTGACACAGAAGAAATCCACAAAATGTAACTTTATCCAAGCACTTTTGAAGCTAGGATCTAGCCCTTCCAACTTCGGAGAGGGATCTCTCTATAAGATTTATCTATGTTTCAAATTTTGAAATATTAGGCTAGGTAAATAAATAGGTTGGTTTTGTTGTCAAAGTGTTTTTCCGAATTGGTTGAGACAGTCTACACATCCATTGGGCTATGGGGTCTGTGTCTTGAATAAAATGTGAAATACAAACCAGAAATGCAAAGAGAAAACTTTCACAGGGAGAGATAATATAGTCACTAGATTCTTTAGTAGCTTAGATGACGAATAGTAGAAAATATGAGAAAGATAATTTCAACAAAGAAGCAGTTAAGAATTTCTTTATTGAAAACACCAGAAGATAAAACACTAAAATCTTTCGAGTCAGAAACAGGGTATACGAGATAAATCTTGCAACATTCGTTACTCTTAAAGATTAGATTTCAAAAAACAAAATGATGACAAAGAGAGAATAACATTCAACTAAGAGAGAAAACTTCACCAGTGAATACATGCAAGAATCCTGTAAAAGTGCCTCCTTTTTATTAATGGAAGATATCTTAAAAAATATTACAGTCTGATAGCGTCAGGGTGTGAAGATCAACAACCCTCAATAACTCGAAAGATGAAGTATTTATAACTCAAATTACAAACGTTCTTGTCATTAATGACTAGGACGTGCTAAATCTATTTTTAGCCTAACTAAATTAACAAATTTCCTAAATCTAGGAACTGCTTGATGAGGTGGTGTAACTGCACGCTGATTTCGGGGTGGACCGTTGATGAAGCCTCTGCACGAATTCATCTGACTGGACAGCTGACTGGGTTGGGATAGCTCATCTGCTAATCGATCAGATCATAGAGTTCCTCCCATCTAAGATGACTGGGCACGTTGACTTTGAGAAGTCTTTGATACACTTCGTCAATTTCTGTGTACTTGGCGAATGTAGGCTTGGTGAGGAAGATGTATCAAATCTCGTGTTGGATACTGATGTCCCACTAGAGGGCATCAAGAAATGACTTACCAGTGATGCTCCCTTGAATCCCTGTAAACTTTGAACTGTCCTTAGACACATCAACCAATCTCTTCTTGTAATCTGGGAGTGTCATCAATTTATTATTGATCACCTTCAGACTAGGAAGGTCTTTCTTCTGGAGAGCTTCAATCTTACTGAAGAATCTTTGTACCCCCAGGTCCATGGCCTGAACCTTTTCTTCTAGTTGAAGCATTAATCCTCTCTTGGTCAAAACTCTTTTGACCTCAAGGATGGTCTCTGTTATGTCTTCAATCTTCATCTCTTCCAGCTCTTCCCTGCTCTTGGAATTGAGGAACTTGATGATCTCGTTCGTCTGTGTTGGCATGTCTCCCAATTCTACTCTGATCTTCTTGATGGCCTGTTTGCTTCTCAATACCAACTCATTATGCTCAAACATTATCTGGATCATGGGCCATATCTCATTCATGGACTTAGTGATGTCTGTCCATACACTCTCTTTCACCTCAGGCAAAGTCTTTCCTGCCACTGTTTTCTTTCGGAGATGTTGTAGCTCCTGCTTGAGCTTCTTTGTCACCTGCTTTTCTTTGGAGAGGCTGGTCTAGAAGGTAGATTTGAGTCCCTGAAGGTTCTCAATCTCCTTTTTAAGGTTCTCACTCCTAAAATTGGAATAACACTCAATGGAATGACTTCCATTGGCTTCAGTTGCGCTTTCTCTTTCAATAGCTTCTCCATCTCAGCTTCCATTTCTTTGAGTTGTGCATTCTTCTCCATGAGCAGCTTGAGCAGTTCATCTTTCTCTGCTTCTTTCTCTACTATCTCTTTTGCTTGCGAATCCTTTGTGGGCGGGAGCTTCAGTTGCTTCCTCAAGGATGCTATGTCAGCATTCTTCTTCTTTATCATTTCCTCAGCTACCTTCATGTTTGACGGATCATAACCGATCTTGAGGACCAGCTCCTCCAAAGTTTTGATCCTATTGTCCTTTGCAAAGGACGAAATCTTCTCCAGCTCTAATTGTGTTTGAACATTGTTCAGGGACACCTACAGTTTTGACGCAGAAGTGGAAGCATGCGCCAACGTATAAAAAACCATTTCCCCTGTTTGCTTGTGCAGATCCATCTGATCAGCCGGATGCATGTCCTTCGTCTGGAATTCGAAGGTGGCCCTCTTGTAGTCAGTAATCACCTTTGGATATGGTACCTTTTCCTGGAGGAATGCCATATGCATTATGCCCTTCTTAGTGACAAATGATGATAAAAACCTGTGTTGTGCAGTCAACGTCTGCTTCCAGAATTGGGTGCAAGTACTGCTGGTCAGGGTCTGGTTCCTTTTCTTGATCATCTTATACTTCTCGAAGATGCTCAACTTCGGTGCCACCTTGCCCAGTTGGGTGGTCAATGGAGAATCTATAGATTTTTTCGGAAATGATGAGGTTATGCCCTTATGGAGGCTCGACCCGAAGGGTAGAATACCAACTTTGGTCACTGTGGTAGACGGGGCTTCTTTTTCCCCGGTCGGGCCAGGAACTGCAACAGTCTTAGGCCTCTTGGTATGTAGCTGGAATTCTTCGGAAGATACTTCAGTGACAGGCGGATATAAGTCTTGCCTCAGCCTCTTCTCTTTAGGGACCTGTGGTGTGGTCGTTTGTGACACAGTGGCCGAGGGATCTTGTTGTTGTACTTCAACCAATGTGTTGGGCTCCCAGGCTGTCTGATTTGCAAACTTCTAAACTTCAGGCCTGGACTTATGAATGTATGGGATGTTTTTGTTCTTCCCTCTCATCTCTGAGGTGATCCCACATGGATCATAATGCCATGGGAAGCTCATGAAGAAATTCATTTCCCGCAGCATCCTGTCTTCTTCCTCCCCAGTGCCATGGTTGTTGCAGATGAAGGAGCCAATCTGCCCCTTGATTCTAAGCTGCTTCTTTTTCTTCAGCGACACAAAATGGATGTCGTCAGAATTTATAATCTGCCTTATATATTCCAACGCAAAAATTCCGACGGGCAGGTACTTAGGCAGCTTATACGATGCCAACTCGCACCCGTATACTCGGATCTCGGTGTAATATTGATACAGGTACAAATCCTCGGTCTTTGTGTTGTCCGAGAGATGCAGGATCCTATGAACTTCATCGTTTATCTGAGGCTCGGGCTTTCCACCTAGCATGCTTACCACGGGGTGGTAGAACTGATCGATTAATTCCTTGAAGCTGAAATCAATGGAGTTGTGCTTGAGCAAGGAAGTCCATGCTGTGACTGCCTGCGGTCTACCCTCTTCATCCATCTTCTGCATGCAAAAGCCAAATTTATCCTCCTGGAATAAGACAAACAAGTACGCTAGTATCGATGAATATCTGAACATGCCTTCTGTGCTGAAATTCATGAACTGTTCGTGAATATTGTCTGCCAAGAATGTGTTGAAGTCAAACTGGGTGGTGGGATTTTCATCGTTAGAGAAAATGGATAGAAAACCCAGAATGGGTTCATCTACCCACTGATCAGAATAGTATCCCAAAAGAGCGCAAAGGGATGAGATGACCTGGTTTCCCTTAGTCGAGAAAATGAAAGATGGATAAGGAGGATTTGTGGAGGGGAATTGAGCGGATGTGGGAAGGAAAAGCTCAAATATTTGAGCTCTTTGGGGAAAAGTCATTTTCTGGTACAACTCTGTAAGGATTTCCAGGTTGAAGGGAGATGCAGAGTTGGCTCGGGGGATTTGCATCATCTGGTCTATGGACTCGGGCATGATGAGGAACAAGATCTCTCCAGACGAGGAGATGACAACTCTTTATTCAGGAATATAGTGGGCTTGACACTTGAGAGCGAACTCGAGAAAATGGTGGATCTGAGGGAAGAGGTAGAGGGGTAAATTGGACTCCCAGAGTCCAATTTCATCACTCTGGTCCAGGAAAAATTCCCTGATCCATGAACGAAGGTCTGAGAAATCAAAATCTCATTTGGTATTTGCGATTAATCGGTCTTTGTCGACCAGTGGAATCCTATCCAGGTCGACAGGAGGCGGGAGAAACGGATTCTCCTCTCCTTCCGCTTGTTTGGATTTTGGCGCCATTTCTGCAACAATACCTGCAATAAAACACGACGTTAGTGGGGGCGACTGACTGTAATGGAGGAGTAAGCGGTGAATTTCTTTGGTGCGATGGGTGAATAGCGAAAGTAAGGGGGAATAACGGTAGTTTTAAGTAAACGGGGGTCGGTTGGGCGCGAGAGACAGGTCAGCTGGATAACGGATAGGTTATCCAGTAATAAATGGCCAACAAATCATATGAGGGTGAGATGGCGGGTGACGGTGGCAGAGGAATACGGACGTGTGATGTGGAGGCTATCGATTAGAGGTAAAAGTCATAGTAAGGGTCTTGCCACGAGCAAATGGGGGGGAAGGACTGACAACAGTTATGGGACACGACCATTTCGGGAAAGGTGGAAGGTGACGTCCAGAGGTGACGGAGGTCTATCAGATAGCAGGAGATGATAGGAATCGAGGCCATTAGAGTGACACCACGTATAAAGAAGGGCCCACCAGAGGGAAGATTCCATTCCAGACCCCCCCTCCCTCAATTAAATGCAGATCATTGGGGGGGGGTCCGAAATACATTTTGGGTCGTTGATCTGTGCACCTGATCCTGAGATGTAGATCTATGCACTCTTTTTATGACACATTCTGGACCCCCCCCTCCATTAAAGGCAGAATGGATGGGGGGGTCTGTAATCCAATGCTGACCGTAGATTTGAGCTCTCGATCCTGAGCCGTCCAAATGCGTGCGAGTCTTATCATCGATTCCGGACCCCCCTGCCTCGTTAAAAGAAGAACGATCGGGGGGGGCCCAGAATGATCTGTCCACCGTAGATCTGAGCGCAATCATCTAGACCCTTGATACATGATCGGAGCATAAGTGAGGAGCAGAAAACACATGCACCCGAGAAAACTTAGGATAAATGCATTTTATGGGTTGTTCCAAGGTCTTTCAAGTAGACACCACCATGGGGCTTGACCAAACTATCTTTTAAGCATCTGAAACATGGGGCAATATTTACATCAAGATGGTTTTATTAAAACGAAGCAACAATGCAACTAACCTATGTTCTAACCTAGTCTCCTATGACTGTTAATCCAGATTAGACTGTTGGGTTAAGAATTTATTCTACCCTAGGGCTATCTGACCAAGATTAGATAGTCTGGCTAGATTTATTCACTAATCTAACCTAGACACTTTGGCTAAGATTAAACTGTTTAGCCAAACTCATTCACTACCCTATCAACATCAATTTAAAAAGAACTAGGCCATGCTTGAAAGGTATGGACCAAGTTATTATTATTGCATGGGGTTTTTATTTCAATTCTTTTATGTCGTCTTTCTTTTCTTTTTCTTTTTTCTTTTCTTTCTTTTTCAAATTATTTGCAGAATGAAGAATCATTTGTCAACAAAAAATACTAGAGACAGATAATATCCCAGTCACCAGTTGATTCTATAACTTATAGGGTGATAACAACGGCTCCACCTGGGGATGTTACTTGCCCTGTGAAGTGCCAAGAAGCCTGGTTCCTGTCATTCTGAAAATTTCTACCTCGTAGCCGTCGTTCATTGCTTTTTTTTATTCTCAAAAATTTGAAGAACAATGTTCAGTGGCTTAGGGCCTTCTCTTCAGGCTTCAACCCACTGACTAATGTTATTGACTCAGAAAATGCAGGTGAAAAAAGAAAAATGGTATGTACAATGGTGAGTGGAACTCGAGCCTCTACTGAGGTGGCACATAATGCTTCAACATTCTACCATTTACAGGTCCTCCTGGCAGATCTGTTCCATCAGCGTTGTTTAGCAAGAAAGCATTGTTCCCCCTGAATGCTTGAATCATGTAAGGACCTCTCCATAGACTGCCAAATTTTCCATGCTTTCCCTTGTCTTCATTTTTGGCGTCCCATCTCAGCACCAAATCTCCTAGTTCAAAATAATCTTCCTTGGTTCTTTTGTCAAAAATCTTCTTGATGCTTTCTTGGATTACCTGGGTCTTGTTGAAAACGTCCTCCCTAGACTGCTACAAATGGATCATCTGGTTGATCCTTCTCTGTGAGTCATTTGGTTCGGCTTGTACCTCTTGAAGCAACTTCATGACAGGGACTCCTAAGGAAGTGGGGAAAACTGCTTCAGTTCCATAGACCATCTGGTATGGTGACATACCGATTGACCTCTTGGTGGTCAGTCTGTCAGACCATAAGGCAAACACCAACTTGTTATGCCACGATTTCTTATTTTCCTGCAACGTTTTCTTAATGATATTTACCAATGTTTTGTTTGAAGATTCTTCCAGCCCATTTACCTGAGGGTAGTAAGTTGTGGAATGCCCCAGACCAATGTGATACCGGTTGAAAAAATCTATGAGTTTCTTTGACCGAAAAGCAACTGCATTATCAGTTATAATATTTCTAGGACAACCAAAGAAAGACAAGATATTATTTTCAAGGAATTTGATAATAACAGAGTCGGTGGCTTGCCTGCTTGGTACTGCCTCGATCCATTTGGTAAAATAATCGGTGGCAGTGAGAATCCACCTGTGATGGCCTGAAGAAGGGGGGTGTATTTCTCCAATGAAGTCCAATCCCCAATGTTGGAAAGGGGCTTCAACTGAGATCAGTTTTAGGGGGAGAGGAAGGAGTTTCCTTTTGCCTTCAAACAACTGACATTGATGACATGCAGTCACTTTATGATGTACATCAGCGAACAAGGTGGGCCAATAGAAACCAGCCCTGAGGATTTTGTTGGCTGTGACCTTCCAGTTCAGATGGCCACCACATTCTCCTGCATGAAATTCTTGTAACACTTTGTCAGCTTCATCTTTCAATAAACAATTTAACAGAATRCCTCCAGGATCTTTCCAATACAAATTGCCTTCTAGAATACAGAATTTTAAGGCTTTCAACTTTAAAAATCTAGCTTTAGTCTTAGTCAAACCAGGGGGAGCTTGTAAATTTTGCAAAACGAATATAAGGTCTGCATACCATGGAGAGTTGAGGAATACCTCTCTTACACTTGGAGTCGCCATCTCACCCTGTTCATCTGCTGCAGCTAAAAAATTAATGTCAAGAACATGAAAGTTATATTCAACCATTAATTTAGCAAGGCCTTGACCTTTGATTAGTTTCGTAGGCTTAATCTCTATGTCGTATTCTAAAATGATAGCAATCCATTTCCCTCTTCTTCCATACGGATTGTCCTGGGTCAAGATGTCTTTTACTACCGCATTCAGAACATATGCAATGATATGGGAATGGAGAATGTAGACCCTAAAATATTTTATAGCTTTCACCAAAGCAAAAGCTTGTTTCTCCATTATCTTGTAATTCAGAGCAGCGTCTCTTAATGCTTTACTAAAGAAAGCTATGGGTTGTTCATACCCTTTGTTGTTATTTTGTAATAATACAGCTGCTATAGTATGTTCGGAAGCGAAAGAAGAAAGATAGAAATACTTGGTAAAATTAGGTCTGATTAAGACATGGGCCTCTGTGAGTGCTCATTTGACTTGTTCGAAAGACTGTCTGGACTCAAAGTACAATTTTATTTTCACATCCTTTTTTAGCATATTTGTAATGTTTCGGAGGAGCTCATCCAGATTAGGAATGAATCTTCGTAGAAACTTTATTCTCCCGATAAAAGACTTTAATTCTTTGAGGTTTATTGGGTGTTCTAGTTTTTGTATAGCCTCGATTCTGCTGGTGTCAATTTTGATTCCGTCCTTGGATATGATGTGTCCTAGCAGTTTTCCTTCCTCTATTCCAAAAAGGATTTACTTGGGATTTAAAGAAATCCCAAACCTTCTACATTTTTCGAAGACTCGTCTGAGGTGTCGCAGGTGTTCGTCATCGGATCAGGAAAACACAGTTACATCATCCAAATAGATGACAATAAACTTACCTGAATCTTCCACAAAGGCAATGTCCATGGCCCTCTGGAATGTGGCTCCTGCGTTCATCATACCAAAAGGAATTTTCACATACATGAAAGTGCCCCATGGTGTGGTGAAGGCGGTTTTGTCTTGATCATCCGGGTGAACTAGGACCTGATTATAACCCGAGAACCCGTCTAGCAAAGAGATTCGACTGGATCCGACCACCCTTTGTAGGATGTGGTCCATTTTGGGAAATGGGTAATTATCCTTTAGGGAGGCCTTATTCAGATTTCGAAAGTCTATGCAATGTCTGATTTCTCCAGATTTCTTATGCGTAGGGACCAAATTAGAGACCCATTTGGAAAAACGCAACGAGAATATGGTTTTGGCATCGTACATTTTTTTGATTTCCTTTTCTACCAGAGGGAGTAACTTGGGATTTATCCTCCTAAGTTTCTGTCTGAACGGTTTCTGGTCTTCTTTTAGTGGAATCCTGTGTTGTATGATGCTGGTATAGTAAGCTTTCAAATCCTCATAACCCCAGGTAAAGACATCTGAATATTCTTTGAACAACTCAATGTATTTGAGTTTTTGCTCAGGGGGCAGTGATTTGGACACTTTGACTATCCTGGGTTTTTCTTCGGTCCCTATATTATAGTCTTCTACCTCTTGTCCGTTGGCTTCGATTTTCGGTTTTTTGGCTACGTCGTTAAAATCAAACAAGTCCTCCAAAGTAACTAAACCCCTAGGCAAAAAGTTGTTTTTCAAATGTAAAACATCAGCATCCATTTCATCATCGCCTAATTCTCCTGAATCTACGTTATTTACACTATCAATTTCAAAATCAGATCTATTTACATTTTCATCTTCGTTCTCTAAATCTATATTTGTACATTCAAAATCGTTTTTACACTGCAAAAAGTCTTCTGTTTGATCATCATTACCAAACACTTGCCAGTACCTGATATTGTCGGGGACGATTTGTCTGCATTTCACCTCAACAATGTATGGGTGAGTCGAGTGGAAAGGAATCTTACATGTGGCTGCCGACATCGCCAATCCGTCCGCCATAATGTTTTGTCTCCTCGTCATTACCTGCAAGTCAACTTCAGTCAAACATATAAGGGCATCAAGAACAACATTCCTATAAGATCTAAGACGTGGGTGTTTGGCAGCATACTTACCTTTGATTTGCTTGATTATCAACTCAGAATCACCTCTTACCATAATCTGTTTAGCACCAACTCTTTTCAAAAGCTTCAGACTGAGCATCAAGGCTTCATACTCGGCAATATTGTTAGTGCATTGGAAATTTAACTTGTAAGAATGGTTTTCTGAATACCTGTTTCTATGATTATGCAGCCAGACTCCTGCTCCAGCTCCTTCTTTGCTTACTGCTCCGTCAAAATCCATGCTCCAGAAATCTGCCAGTAGCTCTTCAGTTATCACGTTTTTCATCCTTGCTACCTCAGTGGTTTCTTGGCCTTCATCCTGACTAGATGTATCTTCTGCTAGCTGAGTATCTTGCTCTCCCGTGTCACCATCATTGTACAAGATAAAAGAATCCAAGTCGTAATGCGCAGAGTAAAGAGGATAGTTGTGCGGTTTTTCTTGGCTACTGACCATATATTTCATCAATGTTTCTCTATATAGCCTTCTTTGTTTCCCGAAAACTGGGATAGTGGCATAGGACATATCTAGCTGCAGGGTACCTCTCAGCTTAGCCCCCCAATACTGAGAGAGAAACATTCCATACTTTGGAGGGATGTCTGCAACTACCACATCCATTACCATGCTCTTTGCAGGAATCTGAACCAAGGTGATGCACAGGTCCTTGATTAGACCAATACATCTAAATTTACTGGAGTCGAATGAGTGTAAATCATTGTAAGGTCTGGTGACCTCCAGTCCCAGTTTCTCCATTACTTCTTTAGGCATCAGATTGTGGGAAGCACCCGAATCCAGCATATCATTATGCAAGATCAGGTCATGTATGTTTAGACTGATGTAAAAAGGAGCAACATCACCAGTATCCTCTCGACCATCTACTTCAGGTCTGAACAGAAGTTCAGGTTGATCATCAGAAGGTTCACAATGTCTGAATGATTTGCTAATCCAATAGTGAAGGCCTTCGTGCCTATCTTAGGCTCTATGGTCAGTGCTTTAATCACCTGTGAACGATAAACGTCTTTGTTCATCAACTCTAAAAGTGGGATGGGAATTTTTACTTTGGCTAATTCCCCCTCAAGGCTAAAGGGTGTAGGAGCTTTGCCTTGGTTCATCAATTATGGTTTGTCCACCACGCTCTTCTGGACAGAAGTACTTGGTGGATTAACAGGTGAAACCTCGGGCTGTGACGATCTTTTCAGAATAGTAAGGTTTTTCTTCACGAGAACTTCGATAGTGCTCTTTTCAGGCATCTTCTCGACAGATGGCTCAAAGGCCTTCTCGGTTTCGATTACCTTCTTCGTTTCAATCGTATTTTTTGGGGAACTCCCTTCTGTCTTTTTACTCCGCAGATTATACTGCCGGTGTACCTCCAAAATGACATTTTCGAATGCCTGTTGTTTTGCATCTTTGGCTTCTTCACTTACTTTTGTTTGATTGAGAAGAAAAAGTTCTTGTTCTTCTTGGGTGAGGAAAATATCTTCATTATTGTGAATGCCCATGAGATTTATGTGAGTATCCTCTAGTTCCTCAATCACTTCCTCCCCTTCATCAACATAATTTTCTTGCAGGGGAGGTCTGATCTACTGATCCAGACCTCTCTGTTCTCTCTGATCCCTAGGATCTCTCTGTCTGATTTGAGGAGGGTTTCTCCTGAAGTTAGGATTCCGAACCTGAGGAGCAGGTGGGTTGTCTCTTGGAGGATTTCTGTCTGACACAATAAGTCTTTCCATCATTCTTTCAATTTCTCTGGCCAAAGAATCCAGTTTGGAATCCGAGGTCGACGTGGAAGGTTATTCTTTAATTGTGACTCTCCTCTCTGACCTCTGACGTGCCCTTTTTGCCAACAAATTGGCCTCCACACTTATCGCACTTTTCTGCATATCTTCCAGGGTGGTAGAAATTCTTTCCCTTAGTTGGTATGACATGTCAGCATCAAAACCATCAGGGAATTTAATCAATGCCAAACCCTGTGGAGGTTTGATTTCAGCCGGGATTGCGTTGTACAGGTTATTGAAACGAGTGCAGCAATCTTGTACTGTCTCACCTTGATTCCTTCTAATATTCTCGTATTCTGACAATATTTGGAGAGGGTTTTTCTTTACCTCCCATCTGTCTAGAAAACTCCTTTGGAATGCGGTAAGGTCAAGGACTGAGGTGGCACACAATCCTTTGTACCATTTTTTAGTGTCACCTGTCAAACTCTCGGCAAACAATCTCATTTGAACGTCAGCCTCATCTACTTCATGCAGATCATAATAATCATTCATTTTATCTACGTGTTGTTGTGCACTCAAAGGTCTGGTTGCATCGAACTGTGGAAGTCTTGTTTGATAGTCTTGGGGCATGGCATGAAGAGGCGCAACCAACACCAAGGGAGCATATCGAGCTTCCATTATGTGTGGAGGAGGCGGGATAATAGACTGGATAACACTGAGGGAGTGATTTGTTGTTTAGTAGTGGGAGACATAACTTCAGGGGTTCAGGGTTGCAAAATGGTTGGGTCGAAAATGATTCCATTCATGAAACCATCGGACCGTGTTCTGATCAGGCTTTGTTTGGAAGGGGTGTCAAAGTCAAGGTTTTGAAAGGTAACAGGTTCCCATGGAAAGGAAAAGGACTTATGCAAGGGAGTATGACTCACTGAGCCTTCAGCTAAGGTCTTTTTCCTGAGCAACTGTTCCGGGTTATCTGTCACTATCATAGGTTCTGGGTCTGGATGAGATCGAGTATAAACTTTCTTGGGAGCCAAATTTCTTTTTGATTTTTATATATGTATTTTTTAGTTCTATGAGTTCGAAAATAATATGTACAAATCTAATCAACCTCTAAACATTACTTTCTTCTCAAATTTGAAATCTTTCAGGAACAGACTTTCTTATAGGGAAAGAAAACGTGAAGTTATAAATTTTAAATGGTCATCCCCAATGGAGTCGCCACTATGTTAGTACTCTATAAATTTCCAAGAGGTTGACACAGAAGAAATCCACAAAATGTAACTTTATCCAACCACTATTGAAGCTGGGATCTAGCCCTTCCAACTTCAGAGAGGGATCTCTCTATAAGATTTAGCTATGTTTCAAATTTCGAAATATTAGGCTAGGTAAATAAATAGGTTGGTTTTGTTGTCAAAGTGTTTTTCCGAATTGGTTGAGATAGTCTACACATCCATTGGGCTATGGGGTCTGTGTCTTGAATAAAATGTGAAATACAAACCAAAAATGCAAAGAGAAAACTTTCACAGGGCAAGATAATATAGTCACTGGATTCTTTAGTAGCTTAGATGACGAATAGAAGAAAAGATGAGAAAGATAATTTCAACAAAGAAGCAGTTAAGAATTTCTTTATTGAAAACACCAGAAGATAAAACACTAAAATATTTCGAGTCAGAAACAGGGTATACGAGATAAATCCTGCAACATTCATTACTCTTAAAGATTAGATTTCAGAAAACAAAATGAAGACAAAGCGATAATAACATTCAACTAAGAGAGAAAACTTCACCAGTGAATACATGCAAGAATCCTGTAAAAGTGTCTCCTTTTTATTAATGGAAGATCTCTTCAAAAATATTACAGTCTGATAGCATCAGGGTGTGAATATCAACAACCCTCAATACCTCGAAATATGAAGTATTTATAACTCAAATTACAAACGTTCCTGTCATTAATGACCACGACGTGCTAAATCTATTTTTATCCTAACTAAATTAACAAATTTTCTAAATCTAGGAACTGCTTGATGAGGTGGTGTAACTGCACGCTGATTTCGGGGTGGACCGTTGATGAAGCCTCTGCACAACTTCATATGATTGGAAAACTGACTGGGTTGGGACAAATCATCTACTAATCGATTAGATCACAGAGTTCCTCCCATCTAAGATGACTGGGCACGTTGACTTTGAGAAGTCTTCGATACACTTCGTCCATTTATTTGTACTTGGCGAATATAGGCTTGGTGAGGAAGATGTATTGAATCTCGTGTTGGATACTGATGTCCCACTGGAGGGCATCAAGGAATGACTTCGCAGTGATGCTCCCTTGAATCCCTGCAAACTTTGAATTGTCCTTAGACACATCATCCAATCTCTTCTTGTAATCTGGGAGTGTCATCAATTTATCATTGATCACCTTCAGACCAGGAAGGTCTTTCTTCTGGAGAGCTTCAATCTTACTGAAGAATATGTGTACCCCCAGGTCCATGGCCTGAACCTTTTCTTCTAGCTGAAGCATTAATCCTCTCTTGGTCAAAACTCTTTCGACCTCAAGGATGGTCTCTGTTCTGTCTTCAATCTTCATCTCTTCCAGCTCTTTCCTGGTCTTGGAATTTAGGAACTTGATGATCTCGTTTGCCTGTGCTGGCATGTATCCCAATTCTACTCTGATCTTCTCGATGGCCTGTTTGCTTCTCAGTACCAACTCATTCTGCTCAAACATTATCTGGATCATATGCCATATCTCATTCATGGACTTAGTGATGTATGTCCATACACTCTCTTTCACCTCAGCCAAAGTCTTTCCTGCCACTGTTTGCTTCCGGAGCTGCTGTAGCTCCTGCTTGAGCTGCTCTGTCACCTGCTTTTATTTGGAGAGGCTGGTCTGGAAGGAATATTTGAGTTCCTGAAGGTTCTCAATCTCTTTTTTAAGCCTGCTGATCTCTGTTTCCTGTAGGTTCATCTTTTCCATGGACTTAGCCAGGTCGACTGTCTTCTCCTGGGATGTCAATGGAGTCGCGGATGGGACTTCTATCACTGATGTTGTGCTCACTCCTGAAATTGGAATAGCACTCAATGGAATGACTTCCATTGAATTCAGTTTCTCTTTCTCTTTCAATAGCTTCTCCATCTCAGCTTCCATTTATTTGAGTTGTGCATTCTTCTCCATGAGCAGCTTGAGCACTTCATCTTTCTCTCCTTCTTTCTCTGCTATCTCCCTCGCCTACGAATCCTCTGTGGGCGGGAGCTTTAGTTGCTTCCTCAAGGATGCTATGTCAACATTCTTCTTCTTTATCATTTCCTCAGCTGACTTCACGTTTGACGAATCATAACTGATCTTGAGGACCAACTCCTCCAAAGTTTTAATCCTATTGTCCTTTGCAAAGGATGAAATCTTCTCCAGCTTCAATTTTGTTTGAACATTGTTCAGGGACACCTGCAGTTTGGACACAGAAGTGGAAGCATGCGCCAATGTATAAAAAACCATTTCCCCTGTCTGCTTGTGCAGATCCATCTGATTGGCCGGATGCACGTCCTTCGTCTGGAATTCGAAGGTGGCCCTCTTGTAGTCAGTAATCACCTTTGGATCTGGTACCTGTTCCTGGAGGAATGCCATATGCATTCTTCCCTTCTCGGTGTCGAATGCTGATAGAAACCTGTGTTGTGCAATCGATGTCTACTTCCAGAATTGGGCACAAGTACTGCTGGTTAGGGTCTGGTTCCTTTTCTTGATCAGCTCATACTTCTCGAAGATGCTCAACTTCAGTGCCACCTTGCCCGGCTGGGTGGTCAATGGAGAATCTGTATATTTTTTCGGCAATGATGAGGTTATTCCCTTATGGAGGCTTGACCCGAAGGGTAGAATACCAACTTTGGTCACTGTGGTAGATGGGGCTTCTTTTTCCCTGGTCGGGCCAGGAACTGCAACAGTCTTAGGCCTCTTGGTATGTAGCTAGAATTCTTCGGAATATACCTCAGTGATAGGCAGAGATAAGTCTTTCCTTGGCCTCTTCTCTTTAGGGACCTATGGTGTGGTCGTTTGTGACACAGTGGTCGGGGGATCCTGCTGTTGTACTGCAACCAATGTGTTGGGCTCCCAGGCTGTTTGATTTGCAAACTTATCAACTTCAGGCCTGGACTCATGAATGTATGGGATGTTTTTGTTCTTCACTCTCATCTCTGAGATGATCCCACATGGATCATAATGCCATGGGAATCTCATGAATAAATTCATTTCCCACAGCATCCTGTCTGCTTCATCCCTAGCGCCACGGTTGTTACAGATGAAGGAGCCAATCTTCCCCTTGATTCTAAGTTGTTGCTTTTTCTTCAGCGACAAAAAATGGATGTCGTCGGAATTTATAATCTACATTATATATTCCAACGCGAAAATTCTGATGGGCAGGTACTTAGGCAGCTTATACGATGCCAACTCGCACCCGTATACTTGGATCTCGATGTAATATTGATACAGGTACCAATCCACGGTCTTTGTGTTGTCCGAGAGATGCAGGATCCTCTGAACTTCATTGTTTATCCGAGGCTCGAGCCTGCCACCTAGCATGCTTACCACAGGGTGGTAGAATTGATCGATGAACTCCTTGAAGCTGAAATCAGTGGAGTTGTTCTTGAGCAAGGAAGTCCATGCTGTGACTGCCTATGGTCTACCCTCTTCATCCATCTTCTGCATGGAAAACCCAAATTTATCTGCCTGGAAGAAGATGAACAAGTACGCTAGTATCGATGAATATCTGAACATGCCTTCTGTGCTGAAATTCATGAATTGTTTGTGAATATTGTCTGCCAAGAATGTGCTGAAGTCAAATTGGGTGGTGGGCTTTTCATCGTTAGAGAAAATGGATAGAAAACCCAGAATGGGTTCATCTACCCACTGATCAAAATAGTATCCCAACATAGCACAAAGGGATGAGATGACCTAGTTTCCCTTAGTCAAGAACATGGAAGAAGGATAAGGAGGATTTGTGGAGGGGAATTGAGCGGATGTGGGAAGGAAAAGCTTGAATATTTGATCTCTTTGGGGAAAAGTCATTTTCTGGTACAACTCTGTAAGGATTTCCAGGTTGAAGGGAGATGCAGAGTTGGCTCGGGGGATTTGCATCATCTGGTCTATGGACTCGGGCGTGATGAGGAACAGGATCTCTTTGGACGAGGAGATGACGGCTCTTTGTTCGGGAATATAGTGGGATTGACACTTGAGAGCGAACTCGAGAAAATGGTGGATCTGAGGGAAGAGGTAGAGGGGTAAATTGGACTCCCAGAGTCCAATTTCATCACTCTGGTCCAGGAAAACTTCCCTGAGCCATGACTGAAGGTCTGAGAAATCAAAATCGCATTTGGTATCTACGATTAATCAGTCTTTGTCGACCAATGGGATCTTGTCCAGGTCGATAGGAGGCAGGAGAAACAGATTCTCCTCTCCTTCAGCTTGTCTGGATTTTGGTGCCATTTCTGCAACAGTACCTGCAATAAAACACGACGTTAGTGGGGGCGACTAACTGTAATGGAGGAGTAAGCGGTGAATTTATCTGGTGCGATGGGTGAATAGCGAAATTAAGGGGGAATAACGATAGTTTTAATTAAACGGGGGTCAGTTGAGCGCGAGAGACAGGTCAGCTGGATAACGGATAGGTTATCCAATAATAAATGGCCAATAGATCATTTGAGGGTGAGATGGTGGGTGACGATGGCAGAGGGATATGGAAGTGTGATGTGGCGGCTATCGATTGGAGGTAAAATTCATAGTAAGGGGCTTGCCACGAGCGAATGGGGGGGAACGACTGATAGCAGTTATGGGACACGACCATTTCGGGAAAGGTGGAAGGTGACGTCCAGAGGTGACGGAGGTCTATCAGATAGCAGGAGATGATAGGACTTGAGGCCATTAGAGTGACGCCACGTATAAAGAGGGGCCCGCCAGAGGGAAGATTCTGTTCCAGACCCCCCCACCCTCAGTTAAAGGCAGATCAGTGGGGGGGGTCCGAAATACATTTTGGGTCGTTGATCTACGCGCCTGTTCCTGAGACGCAGATATATGCTCTCCGTTTATGACACATTCTAGACCCCCCCCCTCCATTAAAGGAAGAATGGATGGGGGGGTCCGGAATCCAACGCTGGCTATAGATTTGAGTGCTCGATCCTAAGCCGTCGAGATGCGCACGAGCCTTATCATCGATTTCGAACCCCCCCCTCGTTAAAAGAAGAACGGTCGGGGGGGTCCGGAATGATCTGTCCACCGTAGATCTGAGTGCGATCATCTGGACCCTTGATACATGATCAGAGCATAAGTGAGGAGTGGAAAACACATGCGCCCGGGAAAACTTAGGATAAATGCATTTTATGGGTTTTTCTAAAGTCTTTCAAGTAGACACCTACATGGGGCTTGACCAAACTATCTTTTAAGCATCTGAAACATGGGGCAATATTTACATCAAGCTGGTTTTATTAAAACAAAGAAACAATGCAACTAACCTATGTTCTAACCTAGTCTCCTATGACTGTTAACCCAGATGAGACTGTTGGGTTAAGAATTTATTCTACCCTAGGGCTATCCGACCAAGATTAGATAGTCTGGCTAGATTTATTCACTAATCTAACCTAGACACTTTGGCTAAGATTAAACTGTTTAGCCAAACTCATTCACTACCCTATCAACATCAATTTAAAAAGAACTAGGCCATGCTTGAAAGGTATGGACCAAGTTATTATTATTGCATGGGGCTTTTATTTCAGTTCTTTTATGCCCTCTTTCTTTTCTTTTTCTTTTTTCATTTCTTTTTCTTTTTCTTTTCTTTTTCTTTCTTTTTCAAATTATTTGCAGAATGAAAAATCATTTTTCAACAAAAAATACTAGAGACGGATAATATCCCAGTCACCAGTTGATCCTATAACTTATAGGGTGATAACAGATCCCAATGCAACATCTAAACTCAACTCAACTAGTCAAACTGAAGTGTGAATTGAAAGAGAATATTATCCAGGTGGAATATTCTCTCCTAAAATATAGGAGATTGGATAATGACTAATTATGACTAATGAACAAATAAAAACCTTAGGAAAAATAAATCCTAGGTGTGTGTTGAAGTAACTCCAACACCCCCCCTGAACATCATTATGGTGAAAATAAAGATTGGGTCCCAGCAACGAGGCCATGTTAGGTACCCAAGTACAAAAGATACACTGCAAATAAACTGAGGAAAGAGGGAAAACGTCATGGGAACCCCCCCCCCCCCCCCCCTCAAGGTACAATGTATGTAAAAAGAAGAACTACAATTGATAGGCAACTGTGTCCTTCACTCCAAGATGACCTCCCAGAGAATGGAATTTCTGCTCAGTGAAGGTCTTGGTGAAAATGTCTATCATCTGTTTTGCTGAAGGACAGAATTGTAAGTCGATGATCCCCTTGTGTACTAATTCTCGGGTGTAGTGCATGTGGATCTCTATGTGCTTCGTTCGATGCTTCTGAACTAAGTCCCGATGTGGATCTCGATGTGCTTTGTACTAAGTCCCGGTTGTCACACCAGATGATGATCAGCCAATGAAAATGAATGCCCAACTTAGTGAGAAAATGTTGTAGCCACATAGCCTGAATGGTTATGTTAACTACCCCTCTGTACTCTGCCTCAGCTGAAGATAGAGCGATGACAACTTGCTTCTTTCTCGACCAATAGATAGGCTCGGAACCAAGACTGAGTGAGTAACTATATGTGGACTTGCGATCAATGTTATCACCAGCCCAGTCGGAATCAGTAAAACCAATGAGATCTAATGTAGAGTATGTTGCATAATGAATCCCAAAGGTGATGGTGCCTTGTACGTATCGAAGGATACGTTTTGCATCTTTCCAATGTAGCTCATGTGGCTCCTACATGAACCTGAAAACTACGCCAAATGCATATGAGAGGTCTAGTCTAGAGTGTTTGAGATACAACAAGCTCCCCACTAATTTTCTGTACAGTGTGTTTTCAACCAGTGGAGTCTCCCCGCCACCCTCAAGTTTGACTCATGATAGGAAAGGAGTCAGAGAAAACTTGCAATCTGTCATGTGAAATCTCTCAAGGAGATCTCGTTCATACTTGGCTTGAGATATTTTGATGCCTGATGCATCCTGACTGATCTCAAGTCCAAGGAAGAAGTGTAGAAGACCCATGTTCTTCATAAAAAACCTGTCATGAAGAATCCTCTTGACTACAACAATCACCGAAGTCGAGCAACCGGTGATCAACAAATCATCGACATACAGAACTAAAAGTAGAAGTGAATCATCCATCCTGAGCATGTATACATTCGGGTTTGCATTACAACGTACAAAGTTCTGTGACAACAGGTAGGAGTCCATATTGGAATAACATGCCCTCGAAGCCTGCTTGAGGCCATAAAGTGACTTCTTCAGTCGACATACCAAAGATGAGTCCTGCATAAATTCCTAGGGCTGCTCCATGTAGATCTCCTCAGAGAGATCACCATGAAGAAATGCATTCTTCACTTCCATCTGATGGACTTTCCATCCCTTGGCTTTCGCAATGGCAATTTCCAATCGTATGGAATCCATCTTTGTTATTGGAGTGAAGGTCTCATCATAGTCAATACCATGAACCTGTTGAAAGACTTTGGTGAAGCCTGGCTTTGTATCTGTTGATATGTCCATCCATTGCACTCTTGGTCCTATAGACCCATCTGCATCTGACAAGTTTCCTCCCATAAATAAGGGGAACCAGATCCCAAGTCTTGTTCTCGAGGAGGGATTTGTACTCCTCCTGCATGGCGTATTCCCAAAATGGATTTCCAGTAGCCTTGCCATAAGAATGTGGATCTGAAGACTGAACCAAGAAAAGATGCCTGGAAGGAAATGGTTCAGTGGTAGTGAGTGCAATATGAGGCTCCTTGAAATCAGATCGAGTCCTCCTAGTATCGGTTGGATCACCAACGAGATCCCCTGCATCCTGAAGAGTAGTTTGTGCCCACTTGGGCCTCTGCTCTGGCTCTGCAACTGCATCTGGATGCTCTGACTCTGCATCTGACTGTATTGACTCTGAATATGAATCATCTGAGTCCTATGAATTAGAACTCTCATCTGAAGAAGATTCAACATGTGCATGCTCATCATCTCGGATAGGTGGAAGAGTGAAGGTGTCTACATGCGACTGTTGAGGTACATGCGAGACACTTTCCTTGAATTGGAAACTACGCTCAATGATGAGTCGGTCCAAGGAAAGATCAATAAGTCGATATCCCTTCACACCGTCGGGGTATCCAACAAAAATTCACTCAGTGCTCTGTGGATCAAGTGCCTTCCTCCTTTCAGAGGGAATGTGGGCCCATGCACGAGAACCAAAAATGCAAAAGTGGGTCACTTCCAATTTGAGGCCACTCCAAGCCTTGTAGGGGGTATTATCCTTGACACATCTATGGGGAGATTTGTTTTGGATGTATGTTGCATATTTAAGTGCTTCGGCCCATAGTCTCTATGGTAGTGACTTTGCATGCAACATGCAAGATTCCATCTCCTTTAGAGATTGGTTTTTCCACTCAACAACTCCATTTTGTTGCAGAGTGTAGGGAACTGTATGTTGCAACTGAATCCCTTCCTCATAGAAAAGATCGTGGATCTCATGATTCACATACTCTCCCTCGTTATCATTTTGGAGGACTTTTATCTTCTTTTCGGACTGTGTCTCAACCAAAGCTTTGAAATCTTTGAGGTGTTGAAAGACCTCGGATTTTTGCCTGGGAAAGTATATCCAAGTAAAACGTGAGAAATCATCAACAAAAATGAGAACAAACCTCGCTTTGTTGATGGATGGATGTGGAAAAGGACCCATAAGGTCAATGTGGATCAGATCTAAAGGTGTCGAAGCTCGCTGAGACTTTCCCTTGTCGAATTTCTCTTGAGGGTGTTTTCTGAGAACACATCCCTCACATACTCCCTTGGAGAAATGGATGTCTAGCAGACCATCAACCAATCTATGCTTGCTAAGTTGTTGCATGTATCTGAAATTCAAATGTCCAAACCTTTCATGCCATATCCTACTACTTTCATCAACATGAGTAAGCAATAAAGAAGAATCAGGTTCAATGAATTCATAAAATGTATACAATCTAGACTGATGATTTACCTCACCGGTAGCAACCCTGGAGTTCGTTTTCATGTTGTATATGTCCACGGAATTTGGTGTGAATACGAATTTATTTCTGGTGCCAGAAATTTTCATCTGATATATAGAGATAAGGTTGACAGAAAGTTTGGGAACATGCAACACGTTCTCGAAGCTTCCATTGGTGAGTTCAATCCTTCCTTTGCCGGTGACTTCGACAGAAGAGTTGTCTCCCATCATAATAGGAGGACCTTTGCATGCATCCAAATAAGAATAGACTGCTTCTGAGGCAGCCATGTGATGTGATGCTCCTGAATCTACGATCCAAGCATCAGGAGAGGAGTTGATGGTAATCAATGCATGGCTAGAATTGCCTTTCTTGGAATTCAGATCTTCTGGCTTCTTCTTCTTTACACCCTTGGGGATGCGATCTCCAAGGTTGTTTTTCTGAAGTATCTGAGAAATCATATCTAATTTTTTTTGCATACATGCGGATTCTGATTGGAATCCTTTGTGGCAGTATGTGCATTTCTCTCCTTTTCTTTCCTTTTCTCCTTTGGATCCAGAGGCATCGGTGAAGGGTTTTGTGTACCCTTCCTTCTTTGTATGTGCATGAGATTTCCTCTTATCTTTATCTTCATATTTCTAATATTTGTGGCTGCCATCATGCACAGTGAGTGCATGTGCCCTTAGGTCTTTGATTGCGCCCATGTTGATGAGCTTGGTTTGCTCTTGTGTCAAGGATTCGATAAAGTCCTCAAGAGACAGAATATTTCAGGTGGCTCCAGAGGTGAATCTAACAGTATGGAATGTGGATACGAATACAGATAATTCAGGACTAAGCTTGGAGATAATGGTGAGAACCATTTGTTTCTCCTCCTTCGATTTAACAACCCCGCAAGCTTTGAGTTGCGACAGTAAATCCTTGAATTTTTTAAAGAAATCTTGGATATTCTTGAAGATTTTTGGATCCAATGTGAGTAGCTCCACCTCCAGCATGTGTCCCCTCATCTCATTCTGTTTTCCAAAGATCCCTTCCAATATGGTCCAAGCTTCATTGGGAGTCTTACAGGAAGATATATGAAAAAGGAGATCGGGAGAAATAAAAGTGCAAATTGTTCTGAGTGCCTCATCCATGGGATTTAAGTACTTGGATTTTTATATGGTTGATGTTGGCTCTGTATCTGTATTCATGGTTAACCTATACAACCCTCTGGATCAGAGATGTATGGCTATTTTATCCTTCCATGAAAAATAGTTGTAAGGTGTAAGAAGGAATTCTTTTTGGAATTCCATCTTTTTGCTGTCTTCGATCTTTTGTACCTGCAAAAATTTTGGATTAGATTTTGTTTAGAAGTCCATCGGATCTGATACCATGTAAATGTGTTGAACCTGCACAGAATAGATCTAGATAAAAAATAATACACACATTTGAAGAGAGAATTGGAGAAGGAAGAAGAAGGATATAAAGAATGGAAGAATTATCATTAACCGTTGTGAATAATGAATAATTTACATATGATATACTCTGTATAACTCAATGAGTTTGACTTGAGGTGAAACAAGTCACCATAGTGGTGGTCTAGAGTGATATGAATACACACCAACAGTTACGGAAGTGAACTGCCACCTATTCTAGTCTCTCAGGCAGTTACGAGAGTGAACTGCCACCTAGTTGAGTTAACTAGTCAAATAGTCTTCAGTTAACTGACTGAACATAAAGTAGTGAGGATTTAACTCAAGGAATCAAGGCTAATGTGCCACTTTGGTGATGATACCAAGGCAAGGTCAAATTATCATGGTGATGATCCCAATGCAACATTTAAACTCAACTCAACTAGTCAAACTGAAGTGTGAACTGAAAGAAAATATTCTCCAGGTGGAATATTTTCTCCTAAAATATAAGAGACTGGATAATGACTAATTATGATTAATGAAAAAATAAAAACCTTAGGAAAAAGAAATCCTAGGTGTGTGTTGAAGTAACTCCAATAGAAAGGCCTTCCATGTTTATTTGTGATCAATAACAAGTTGATTAGTCTCTCAGATTACAAACAAAAGATCCTCACAGTGGAAAAGGACGGGTCCAAGTTTGTAGGCATATAGGGCAGCATCATGGGAAAATCCTTCTTGGAAACTCTACAATTAGACCGAGTATTCAGCATGAGATAAAGCATATTTTCATCACCAAGCCCACCTTCGCTAAGTATACAGAGACAGATGAGGTATATCGAAGGCTACTCAAAGTCACTATTCCCAGTCAACATAGATGGGAAGACCTATGTGACTTGATCGACTAACAAGATGAGGTGTACATCCAAGTCAACACGTGGAGTAGTCAAAGTCAAGTTGATGACTCACCAACAATTTTCCCCACAATCAGCATAAATAATTTGACAGATCATTAGTATTTCCTACAATTTTGTATTTTGTTATCTAGTTAGTTAGATTTGGATTCTACCATGTCCTGATCATTAATGATAGAACCGAATTGTAATTTTTTCTATCAATAATTCAGAATTTGAAGTATTGAGGGTTGATCTTTACACCCAAGCAAGTTGTAAATTGTAATCTTTTTGAAGAGATCTACTAGTAATAAAAAAAAAGATTCATAGGATTCCCGCGTGTTAGTGTTGGTGATGTTTACTCCTCTTCGTTGAATGGTTTATCTTACTTTGTTATCATTTTTTTTCTATGTCTGATCATTTAAAGAAGTTAAAGTTGCAGAATTTATCTTCGTATACTCAGTTTCTAGCTTTTAAAGATTTGATTGTTTGTCTTCTGATATTATGATAAAGAAATTATTGAATGCTTCTTTATTATAGTTGATTATCTCATCTATTTCTGCTATCCATCACTTTAATTCTCAAGGATCCAACATTTGCATTATCCTTCCCTATGAAGAAATCTAATAAAATCTTTTCTCTAATCTCAAACCTTAACAAAGACCCCATATCCCAATGGACGCGTAAGAAATATTTCAGCCATTTTTATAAAACAAAACAACACAGTCCTATTTATTTAAATAGCCTAATATCTGAAACCTAAAACATATCTAAATCTTACAGAGAGATCCCTCTCTAAAACTGGCAGGGCTAGATCCCAGTTTTGAGGTGGTTGGATAACGTTACCTCTGATAAATTTCTTCTACCCCTGACAACCTCTAGGAATTTACAGAGCGCTAACATAGTGGGGACCACACTAGGGACTGAACAAACTTTCCATCCTACGATTTTTTTCTCCTCTCTAAATTGTAATTTATTTCTGAATAAATCATAAAATCTTACCTATAAAGAGATAATGTTCAGAGGTTGTTAAATTTTGTATATATTAGTTTAGGTTCCTTAAAAATTAAAAAATTGGGCTCCTAAAAATTTTTACACTAGATCTCACCCCGATCCAGAACTTGTGACAATAATAGACGATCCAGAAAAGTTACTCAAAAAGAAAAACATCGTGGAAGGTTATGGGAGTCACATTCCTCTTCATAGGTCCAATTTTATTCCAGAGAAGCGTGTCACCATCCAGGATCTTGAGTTTGACATACCCTTTGAACAAAGCCTCTTTATAACCAAATATGACAGCTTTGTAAGTGAAATAGTTCTAGATCAAACTATACTGCAACCCAGGACCCCTGAAATACTTTCTCCCAAAGAAGATCCTGATTACCGTTTTCTCCAAGAGTTTGATTAGTTGGAAAATCTCGTAGAAAACCTTGATCAGGATTTATACCAAAGTCACCTCCAACAGTCAGTTGAACTTTCTGCCATAAATATTGTTGCATCTTCTGTCAAATGTCAAATATCTCGGTCCATCCCTCCCAACCCTTCATCTTCTACGTCTTCTATCACTTCCCCTCCTATCACACAAGTTGTTGTACAACCTCCTCCACCAATCATGGCAACCAGATATGCTCCTTTGTTGTTGGCTTCTCCTCTACATGCTATGCCCCAAGACTACCAAAACAGGCTTCCTTAGTTTGATGGTACTAGACTTCTTAATGCACAACAACATGTTGACAAAATGAATGACTATTTTGACTTGCAGGAAGTTGATGAAGCAGATGTCCAAATGAGACTTTTCGAACAGAGTTTGACTGAAGAATTCAAAAAATGGTTCAAAGCTTTATGCCTTGCTACCATAGTTGACATTGTTTCTTTTCAACGAAGTTTTCTCGACAGATGGGAGGTAAAGAAAAATCCTCTCCAGATTTTATCGGAATACGAGAATATCAGAAGGAACCAAGGAGAAAAAGTGCAAGATTACTACATTCGTTTCAACAACCTGTACAATGCAATTCTAGTTGATATCAAGCCTCCTCCAGGTTTGGCATTAATCAAATTCCCTGACGGATTTGATGTTGATATGTCATACTAGCTAAGGGAGAGAAATTATGTCACCCTAGAAGACACGCAGAAAACTGTAGTGAGCGTGGAAGCAAATCTCTTAGCCATAAGAGTCAGGCAAAGAACAGAAAGAAGGGTTACAATCAAAGAATATCATTCCACTTCCTCTTCATATGCTAAACTAGATGTCATAGCCAGAACTATGGAGAGAATGATGGGGAGGCTAACCATTACCAACAAAAATCCACCCAGGGAAAACCAAGCTGCTCCTCAGATTTGAAATCCAAACTTCAGAAGGAATCCCACCCAGATCAAGCAGAGATATCCGAGATATCAAAGAGAGCAGAGGGGGCCTCATCAGCATATTATACCACCTCTTCAAGAAAATTATGCTAATGATGGGGAGTAGATAATTGAAGAGTTGGATGACACTCACATAAAACTCATGGGTATCCATGACGATGACTCCATTTTCCTCACTCAGAAAGAATGGGAGATTTTTCTTATTTCACAAACAAAGGTAAATGAGGAAGAAGAGGAAACATAACAACAGGCCTTTGAGAATGATATAATGGAGGTTCACAGACAGTATAAATTGAGAAGCAAGAAGACTAATGAAAATCCTACAAAGAAGGCTACTGAAACAAAGAAGGCTACTGAAACGAAGAAAAAAACTGAGGCCAAGAAAACCTTAGATACTTCTCGCAAGAAAGTCCCTGAGAAGAATAATGCCTAATCTTTTGCAAAAAGAAACCCTGAAATTTCGCAAAGATCAAATCAAAGTGAGGTCGCATCTACTAGTCAACCAAGTACTTCCTCCCAAAGAACTATGAAAAACAAACTAGAAGTGCAGAGCCTAAGCAAAGCTTCCACTACCTTCAGTCTTGAAGGGGAACTAGCCAAATTGAAGATTTATATTCCCCTGTTCGAACTAATGATAAACAATGCTTACAGGTTGTAGGTGATCAAAGAATTAAGCATTGAACCAGAGATAGGTACAAAAGCATTGAATATTGGATCAAGAACGCACTCAGACACTGTAAATCTTATTGATGATCAACCTTAGCTATTGTTCAGCCCCAAAGTTGATGGACAAACTGATAACAGTGTTGTTCCTCCTTTCTATATCAGTCTGAATATCCATGACAAAATCTTACACAATGCTATGCTTGATTATGACGCCTCTCACAACCTGATGACCAAAGCTGTGATGGAAAAGGTAGGGCTTGATGTCACTAGACCCTACAAGGAATTGCATTCTTTCGACTCTAGAAAGGTCAAATGTATAGGGGTAATTAAAGATTTATGTATCACCCTGGCTCAAATACCAACAAAAAGTATGGTGATGGATATCGTGGTTGCAGACATTCCTCCAAAATATGGTATGTTGTTATCTAGATCTTGGGGAGCTAATTTGAAAGGCACTTTGAATTTAGATATGTCTTATGCTATTGTCCCGGTATTTGGACAATAAATAAGATTGTACAAAGAAACTCTGATGAAGTATATGGTCAACAGTCAGGAAACCACATAACTACCCATTATAATCTGCACACTCTGATCTGGATTCATTCATATTGTACAATGATGGGGACTTAGATAATCGAATTTCTCAATTGTAAGATGATGCACCTGACATGAAAGAAGATAAAGCAATCACTGACGTAAAGAACACTGCAATAGTAGAAAGTGATGAGCTACCAACTGATTTCTGGAATGTGGATTTTTATGGAGCTATGACCAAAGAGGGAGTTGGAGCTGGATTTTGGTTGCATAATCACAAATCAAGGTATTCAGAAAGCCACTCTTACAAACTAAATTTCCAATGCACTAACAACGTAGCTGAGTATGAAGCTTTAATGCTCGACCTGAAACTATTGAAGAAGGTTGGTGCCAAAAATATTATGGTAAGAGGTGATTTTGAACTGGTCGTTAAAAAAATTGAAGGTGAGTATTCAGCTAAGAATCCTAGACTCGGAGCCTATAGAAATGTTGTTTTTGAGTTTTTAGAATGTTTCACTGAAATCGACTTTCAGGTAATGCCCAGAGGCCAGAAAATACTGGCAAACGGATTGACTACTTTGGCAACCACATGAAAAATACCTTTCAAACCAAATCGCCAATACATAGTAGAGGTGAAGTGCAGACCAATTGTCCCATATAACATCAGATACTAGCAAGTATTTGGCAACGATGATCAAATTGAATACTTCCTGCGGTGTAATAATGATTTCGAATGTACAAATATAGATGTGGAGAGTGATGATGATAATGTAAATAAATCATTTTTTGAAAGTGATAGTGTAAATAAAGTAGATTCAGATGAAACAAATGAAAATGAGGTAGACTCTGATATTTTACATTTGAAAAACAATGTTTTACCTAGAGGGTTGGTTTCGTTAGAAGACCTGTTTGATTTTAATAATGTATCAAAAACACCAAAGATTGAAGCTAGTGGTAAAGAGGTCGAAGAGTGTAACATAAGAACAGAGGAAAAACCCAAGATGATAAAACTTTTCAAATCTTTACCCCCTAAGAAAAAACGCAAATACATTGAACTGTTTAAGGAATATGTGGAAATGTTTGCTTGGGGTTATGAGGATTTAAAATCTTATGACACAAGTATCATACAACATAGGACCCCAATAAAAGAAGAACACAAACCTTTCAAGCAGAAACTTAGGAGAATCAATCCCAAGTTACTTCCCCTGATAGAAAAGGAGATTAAAAAGATGTATGATGCCAAAATTATAGTCCCCTTAATATTTTCCAAATGGGTTTCTAATCTGGTTCCTACCAGAAAGAAGACTGGCAAAATTAGGTTTTGCATTGATTTCTGAAACCTGAACAAGGTTTCCCTCAAAGACAATTACCCTTTACCTAAAATGGACCACATCTTAAAAACGGTAGTTGGGGCTAGTAGGATATCCTTACTAGACGGTTTATCGGGCTATAACCAAGTCCTTGTCCACCTAGATGACCAGGAGAAAACAACTTTCACCACACCCTAGGGAACTTTCTTGTATGTGAAAATGCCCTTTGGTTTGATGAATGTTGGCGCCACCTTCCAAAGAGAAATGGATATTTCTTTTGTGGACGAACTTGGTAGGTTTATAGTCATATATTTGGATGACGTGATTGTCTAATCCAAATCTAATGATGAAAATTTACAACATCTCATACGAGTGTTTGAGAAGTGCAGGAAATTCAGGATTTCATTGAATCCCAAGAAAACCCTTTTCGCTTTAGAGGAAGGCAAGTTGTTGGGGCACATAATCTCTAAATATGGCATAAAAATAGACCTTGGAAGAATAGAGGCGATCCAGAAAGTATAACACCCTAGGAACATAAAATAATTGTAGTCATTCATTGGTAAAATAAATTTCCTAAGAAGATTCATACCCAACTTGGCTAAACTTCTCAAGAACATCACAAATATGTTGAAAAAAGACACCAAAATAACATGGAACATTGAGTCCAAACAATCATTTGAGCAAGTAAAACATGCACTTACACAAGCCCCAGTTTTGATCAGTCTAGATTACACCAAAGACTTCTATTTGTTCTCTTTCACATCTGAACAAACCATCGTGACAATACTATTGTAGAAAAACAATGAAGGGTATGAACAAACCATAGCCTTTTTCAACAAGTCTTTGAGAGATGTTGCACTGAACTACAATATAATGGAGAAGCAAGATTTTTCCCTAATAAAAGATATAAAATATTTTAGAGTCTATATTATCCATTCTCACACCATTGCCTATGTTCCAAATGCAATGGTAAAGGATATCCTGACTCAGGATAATCCAGATAGGAGAGGAAAGTGGATTGTTGTTATTCTGGAATATGATAGAGAAATTAAACCTACTAAATTGATCAAAGGTCAGGGTTTAGCAAAGTTGATGGCTGAATCCAATTTCCATGCTTTAGATATTAACTTCTTGTCTACAGTTGATGAGCAGGGAGAGAAGGCGAATCCAAACATAAAATAGGTATTCTTAAACTCTCCATGGTACACAGACCTCATATTTTTCCTGCATAATTTAAAATCTCCCCTTGGTCTAACTAAAACTAAAGCTATATTTTTGAAACTGAAAGCATTGAAATTTTGTATTATAGATGGAAACCTTTATTGGAAAGATCTTGGAGGTATCTTGCTTAATTTCCTATTAAAAGAATAAGCTGACAAGGTATTGCGGGATTTCCATGCAGGATACTATGGTGGGAATCTAAGTTGGAAGACCTCGGCTAACAAGATTCTTAGAGATGGTTTTTACTAGCCCACATTGTTTGTTGATGTGCATCAAAAAGCCACCTCATGCCACAAATTTCAAGTTTTCGAAGGTAAAAATAAGCTCCTACCTTTACCCCTAAAACCCATCTCAGTTGAAGCTTCATTCCAACAATGGGGCTTGGACTTTATTGGAGAGATACATGCACACTCTTCGGGCCAACACAAGTGGATCCTCACAACCATAGACCAATTCACCAAGTGGATTGAAGTTGTACCATGCAGGCAATCCACTGACTCTGTCATCATTAAATTATTGGAAACTAATATTTTATCTCGTTTTGGATGTCCTAGGAAAATCATAACTGGCAATGCAACGGCCTTTAGATCTAAAAAGATTATAGAGTTTTGTAGCCAGTACCACATTACTTTGGGACACTCCACAACTTATTACCCTCAGGGAAATGGACTAGCTGAGTCTTCAAATAAAAGTCTGGTGAATATCATTAAGAAAACGCTAGAAGAGAACAAGAAGTCTCGGCATAATAAGTTAGTTCATGCGCTCTGGGATGACAGAATGACCACCAAAATATCAATTGGGATGTCCCCATACCAGTTGGTATATGGTACTGAGGCAATTTTCCCTTCCTCTTTGGGGGTCCCTGTTATGAAATTGTTATAGGAAGTGCAAGCGGAGTGAAATGATACCCAAAGAAGAATAAATCATATGATCCAGTTGCAACAGTCCAAAGAAGAGGTGTATAAAAAGACTCAGGTTATCTAGGAAGGTATCAAAAATATTTATGACAAGAGAACTAAAGAGGATGATTTTAAGTTGGGTGATCTGGTGCTGAAGTGGGATTCCAGAAATGAGGATAAGGGTAAACATGGAAAATTCAATAGCTTGTGGAAAGGCCCTTACATCATTTAGGCATATAGAGGAAATAACACATTTTTTTCTCAAAGACAATGATGGAACAGACCTGTCAGGTGGACCTGTAAATGGCAGGATGCTGAAGCATTATTTACCACCCCAATAAAGACCCTAGCCATCCATTTCCATTGTACAAACCATTTCTTTTACATTCAGGTTATGTGTGGGTGATGTTGATCAAAGGTTTGAATCCCGCAGAGAAGGCCCTAAGCCACTGAATAGCGCCACCAAATTTTCAAAATAAAACAAATCAAGTAGCAGAAGAAGCAATGGAGAAAATATTTCAAGACATCAGGAAGCAAATTCTTGGCACCTCGCAAAGAGAGCACCATCCCCAGGTGGAGCCACTTTTATAACCCTATGTTTCATAGGATCAACTGGTGACTAGAAATTTTTACTCTTGCTGTATTTTTTGTTGTAAATAATATTTCATTCCGCAAATGATTTACAAAAGAAAAGAAAAAGAAAAAGAAAAAGAAAGGAAAGGAAAAAGAAAGAAAGAATAAAAGAGGCTATGAAAAGAAAAATGATGAACCCCATGCAATAAGAATGGCTTGATTCATACAGTCTAATCATGGTAAAGTCTTTTGAATTTATGCTGATAGGATTAGTGAATAGATTTTGGCTAAACTGTTTAATCTTAGCCAAGTCAGATAGGTTAGTTAGTGAATAAATTCGATCAAACAGTTTAAACTTGATCAAATATACCCAGGGTAGAGTAATTTTTAACCCAACAGTCTAATTTGGGTTAAATGTGTTAGGTAAATAGATTAAGACATAGGTTATTTGTCTTTTCTTCCAATAAAACAAGCATAAAGTTGGCTGAGATTATTTGTTTTGATGTTAGAAGGTTGTGTCCTAACCCCTTGGTGACAAAATGAAAGGGGAGAAACGCAAAAAAACCTACAAAATGGTGCTATCCTAAGTTTTCTGCAATGCAATACAATTCACGCTCTGTGATTAAAGGGTGTGCCTAGATCAATCACCGAGAAAATGACGCTCAGATCTATGACTGAAAGGTGATATCGGACCCCCCCGACTGTCCTACCTTTAACGAGGGGGTATGATATGGTGGTATTCCACAGCGGGCCCCATCCTAGCATGGCGCAATTGTGTTAAATCAGACCCCCCTTTCTCTAAACCAGTTACTACCTACACCCCCCCCGATAAACCGCCATACCAAATTCCCATACCACCGTTGTCCCATGACGTCACGCTCCACTACCGTCGCTTGTAATTCATGTGTCATTACTCGGCTAGCGTACTTTCCCCACTCGCTCATCACACGTCACATCCCATTTGTTTTTCGACCATTCACTGTCCTCCACATCATACTCACACCCCCGTTACCCATATTTTATCCTCCACCTCATCCCCGAAATATCCGTTGGTCAATCAATGCGGGAAAACATATCTTTTAGCCTATTGAATTGTCCTTTGATCCCTAATGGACACCTGTCCATGCAATTAATCCTGTTTTTCACCATTTCTTACTATTCATGACCCAGACGCTGCTGAAACCTTCATCCTCTCTATTTTTTCCCCTCTACGGCTACCATTAACGCCTAGTATTTACCGTCAGAACCATTCTTTCAGATTTTGCAGGTATCAATTGAATTCATGCGCCAAATTCAAAACATTCAGAGATCGATGAAAATCCATTCCTCCCACCTCTTGTCGACCTCGATCGGATCCCTTTGGCCAACAAAGATTGCCTAATTTTAGAACCCAAATGCGAATTCGATTTTTCTAAATTACACTTATGCTTCAGAGACACATTCCTAGCCCAGAGTGACGAAATTGGACTTTGGGAGTCCAAGCTCCCACTATATCTTTTTCCCCAAATTCATAATTTCCCCAATTTTTCCCTCAAGTGCCAGGTGCACTATCTCCCCAATCAGAGAGCCATTGTGTCATCATTCGGAGAGACCCTTTTCACCATTACACCTGAAGCAATTGACCAGATGATGCTAATACCTAGAGACGAATCATTTTCTCCTTTTACAATTGAGATTCTAACTGAAATGTACCAGAAGCTATATTTTCCCCAGAGAGTGTAGATTTTTGTGATTTTCCTCCTTGAGAGTGCCCAATTTCCCAAGAAAAATCCCCCCTACCATTCCTCCATGTTCTCAGCAAAAGGTAACCAAGTCATTTCATCCCTGTGCTGTCTACTCGGGTATTATTCAAACGAGTGGGTGGATGAACCCATCCTAGGTTTATTTTCCATTTTCTCCACCGAAGAAAATGCCACCACCCAATTCAATTTCAGCCAATTTCTGTTCGATAACATTCACGAGCAACTTTTCAAATTTCCCATCGAAGGAATGTTTAGGTATTCATCAATACTGGCCTACATGTTTCTATTTTTTCAGTCAGAGAAGTTTTCTTTCTTCCTACAGAAGCTCGATAAAGATGGTAATCCACAACCAGTTACAACATGGACATCATTGTTAAGAAAGAACTTGTCTGAGTTCAGTTTTAAACATTTCATCAACCAGTTTTACCACCCAGTGGTAAGCATGTTAACTGGACGGAAAGAAACCAAAATAAACAAAGAGATTCAAAGGATCATGCACCTATCGGAACTTGCTAAAACAGGGGATTGGTATTTGTACTAGGATCACACAGAGATCAGAGTCGATGGATGTGATATCGGCCCCTACAAGCTTCCCAAGTTCCTACCTGTCAGGATATTTTCCCTGGAGTATATCAGACAAATGATCAACTCTGATGACATTTATTTTGTGGCCCTTAAAAAGAAACAACAACTTAGTATTAAAGGTCAAGTAAGTTCTTTCATCTACAATAGCAGAGCGACAAGAGAAGAAGAAAACAAGTTGTTACTGGAAAATAAGTTCAAGCAAAGTTTCCCATGGCATTACGATCCTTGTGGTTTCATGACAGAAACCAGACTAAGGAACAAAACCTCTCCATATGCTCATGTTCCCAAACCAGAAATTGAGAAGTTCATGAACCAGACAGAGTGGGAGGAGAACACTCTCATAGAAATAGAATAACAACCACCTTCTTCCAGTATTTCACATACTAATACCCCTCAGGGACTAGCAGAGAAAAGACCCAGGAAATATGTATCTCCCTCAGTCACTGAAGTCTCAATAGATGATTTCCATTTTTATAGAAAAATGCCCAAGACCAGTCATACACCTGACAGGTCTGGTGGAGAAGAGACTTTGTCTACTACAGTCATGGAAGGTGAACATTCTCTAATTTCCTCAGGAATCCAGCCAATGATTTCCACCTCCTCGTAGAAGAAGCAGGGTGATACAACATTAACAACCAGAGATTCCCAAGAGCCTACAGGGATGAACCTTTTCGAGAAATATAACCTGATTAAGAAGAAAAATGAGATGCTGACAAATAGTCCCTATGCTCAATTTTTGAAACAAACATCCATAGCTCAGCATAGATTACTATCCATATTTGACACAGAGAAAGGGAGAATGCACATGGCCTACTTGCAGGCACAAGTACCTCATCCCAAAACAATTTTTGTTTATAAAAGGGAAACATTCGAGTTTGATGCTGCAAAAGTACATCCAATTTATCAGATAGATTTTCACAGACAGACTGGAGAAATGATTTTCTCCACCTTGGAAAAGACCTCCACGAATGCAGAAAAGTTACAAGTTTCCTTGAACAATGTCTAGAATCAGCTGAAGCTCGAGTAGGTGTCTTCTTTGGCAAAGGATAACAAAATAAAATGTCTGGAGGAACTAGTACTCAGGATTGGATATGATCCATCCAATATCAAAGCAGCAGAAGAGCTTATAAAAAATAAGAATGTTGACATAGCCTCCCTAAGGAAACAATTGAAAATATCTGCTACTGAAGACCCACAGGCTAAAGAGATGGTCGATACTGAAGGCTAGAAAGAGGAGATGTCGAAGTTAATCATGGAGAAGAATGCTCAGATTAAAGAAATAGAAGCTGAGCTAGACAATCTAGTTAAGGAAAAGGAGAAGAATGTTCCAATGGAAATCATACCATTAAATGCAGTTCCGATCATAAGGGTCAGTACAGAAACAAAAACATCAACCACCATAGGGGAAATTCCAACAGCAACCGGGGTGACAGCTCTAGATGCAGTAGAGAAATTGGCAAAAGTGATGGAAGACATGACTCTGCAAGGGGAAGAAATAAGAAAACTGCATGAAGAGATTCAAAATATCCAAAATATTAAATCCACATTCCAGTCCATCTACAACACTGAGATACATAAATCAGAGAGGCTCAAATAGGAACTGCAATGGTTGCATAAGGAAACAGTCACAACGAAGACACTGTCAGAGGTTAAAGAAAATATTTGGATGGACATCTGTCAATTGGTGACAGAGATATGGCCCCTTATACAAATTATGTTTGAACAACATGAGATGGTGTAGAGAGCCAGACAGGCCATCTATAGGATAAAGGGAGAATTGGGAGAAATTCCTACAGAGGAAAACGAGATAATCAGATTCTTAAATTCTAAATCAAAAGAAGAGTTGGAAGCCCTGAAAATTGAGTATAGGAATGAAACTATTCTCAAAGTCAAGAAATTCTTGACCAAGAGGGGGTTAATGCTACAACTCGAGGAGAGAATTCAGACAATGGATGTTGCGATACAGAGGTTTTTCAGAAAGGATGGTTCTTTGCAGAAGAAAGGTCATCCAAGTTTATTTGTGATCAATAACAAGCTGATTACTCTCTCAAATTACAAAAAAAAGATCCTCATAGTGGCAAAGGATGAGTCCAAGTTTGCAGGCATACAGGGCAACATCATGGGAAAATCCTTCCTGGAAACTCTGCAATTAGACATGAGTATTCAACATGAGATAAAGTATCTTTTCATCAGCAATACCACCTTCCCTAAGTATACAGAGAGAGATGAGGTATACCGAAGGCTTCTCAAAATCACTATTCCCAGTCAATAGAGATGGGAAGACCTATGTGACTTGATCGACTAATAATATGGGGTATACATCCAAGTCATCAGGTGGAGCAGTCAAAGTCAAGTTGATGACTCACCAACAACTTTCCCCACAATCAACATAAAGAATTCGACAGATCATTAGCATTTCCTACAATTCTGTATTTTGTTATCTAGTTAGTTAGATTTGGATTCTACCACATCCTAATCATTAATGACAAGACTGAATTGTAATTTTTTCTATAAATACTTCATACTTCAAAGTATTGAGGGTTGATCTTTACGCCGAAGAAAGATGTAAACTGTAATCTTTTTGAAGAGATCTACCAGTAATAAAAAGGACGATTTGCAGGATTCTCGCGTGTTAGTGTTGGTGATGTTTACTCCTCTTTGTTGAATGGTTTATCTTAATTTGTTATCATTTTGTTTTCTATATATGATCATTTAAAAGAAGTTAAAGTTGCTGAATTTATCTTCGTATACTCTATTTCTGTCTTTTAAATATCTAAATGTTTGTCATATGATATTATGATAAAGAAATTCTTGAATGCTTCTTTATTATAGTTGATTATCTCATATACTTTTGTTATCCATCACTTTAATTCTCAAGGATCCAACATTTACATTATCATGCCCTCTGAAGAAACCTAATAAAATATTTTCTCTAATCTCAAAACTTAACACAGACCCCATAGCCCAATGGACGCGTAAGCAATATTTCAGCCATTTAAAAAAAAAAAACAACACAGTCTTATTTATTTAACTAGACTAATATCTTAAACCTGAAACATATCTAAATCTTACAAAGAGATCCCTCTCTGAAGCTGGAAGGGCTAGATCCTAGTTTCGAATTGGTTGGATAAAGTTACCTCTGATAAATTTCTTCTACCCCTGACAACCTCTGGGAATTTACAGAGCACTAACAAGTGGCTTCCCATGTCATTGTAAATATCATTTTTCTTTTGTTTTTGTTTTTTATAAACGACTCCATAGCCCAACAGCTAAGGCACTGGAACTACTTGTTCTTGGCATCTCACAAGGAGCATGCCATCCCTTGTGGAGCCAAATGTTATCACATGAATTTTTCAGAGTCCTATGGGTTTGTGGTTTCTACCAAAGTCTGTAATTTTGCCGCGGTATCCTTGTTTTCCCAACCCACAGCCAGTCGTCCGAATCCTCGATCATGAAGGCCGCAGCCATGAACACAAAGCACAACTTTCCCAATAGTCCATTTTGGGCTTGAAGCACAAGCATAAGCCAATTTTAATCTTTCAACGATGGAGATCCATCAGGAGAATCGATCGATGGCGTGCATTTTTTCAGAAGGTCAAAAGTTGCGCGCAGTATAGCGCCAAAGAAAAATCATGAAGTCAAAAGGTTGAGTAAAGATTTAATCTGGGTCGTAGATCTCATTAGGAGAGATCAACAGTGGAAAATAATTATGGGAATCATGAGTTTTAAATAGTGTTAAAGTTGTTCGTCAAAGGTCCAAACTCCCGAAACCCGAAATCAGCAAGAGTCGTCTGATTCAGAGGGACACGTGGCACCATATTTGAGAAGTCACGGTTTCATGAATTAGAAGTTTTAGCATGGAGCACGACGCAAGTTTGTGAAGTGTGAAATCACGAAGCACCCAAGAATTGGGCCCATGATCATAGCCCGTGAGCATATGGAAATTGGGACCATAAAGAAGGGTAAGCATCTATTGAGTGATTGAGGACTGGGGTTTTCGAGGAAGTAATTGTGGTCGTCAAATTCAAATAAAGTCTGACTGTCAATTTGAATAAGGCCATTTCGCAATTTCAGGCATCAAGATATTTGGAATCAAGTGAAGTGGAGATTCCCGAAAGACGAAATCCTAAAGCACCTTTGGATATGACCCCCAAGTCATGGACCGAGGTTGCATGCAAGATGGAGCAATGGAGAGGAGCTGCGCCAAAGGCCGAAAGCACCCATATTGGTCACATAAGAAGATCTACATGGACTTGAGGCACCGAGATTGACTCGAAGAATTCGTGGGCACCGTATGGAACATTCATGGGTGTCAGGCCTCGTCCCGATCCCGATGAAGGTAGTTAATGGAAATGGGGGAGGTGGTTGAAACCTCGTCTCACCCCATAAATGGAAAACAGGCTAAAGATGACTATGAGTGTAGATTGACAATCCAAAGTTTCCTTCTGGACGGATTTTCCTGCAAAACACATAACTGAGGAAAGCTTGTGTCTGACATCAGAAGGTCTACACAGTTTGACAGAGAAGGCACCGACTGAAAACTTTAAATGTAGAGGTCTGATCACGCTCCCGGTGGCTGCAGCATTTCTGAGTATATATAGGTAGTTTTAGTATTTTGTTAAGGGTGGATGGTTGAGCTAGGCTCCCTGCTATTGTAATATTTTGATGAAGAACACTGGTTATATGGTTATGTACTTGACTTGAGACTTCTTGATTAATCTAAATCAATTTTCTTACCCCATCTTGTTTTCCTCTGATACTGAGAGAGTTCATGGATGACTGATTCACATGAATTTTTGTAACTGTATTATGATGAATGTTTGATTATACTGTTGTTATAATTTCTTTCAGTTTCTTTGAGATTTGAATTCAAAAGGATATTGCATACAAGTTTTTCCTCCTTAGGCTGTTGGAAGACCTGATGTCCACGACAGACCTCTACACTCTCCTCACCAAAGTATTTCCTCTATTCACCCTTACTTCAACTTAATGACTGAAGTTGATTCCAAACCTCAATTGCTTGTGCATGCTAGTCCAAATTTCTGAGTTAGAACGTTATTATCATTTATTCTTATCAATTTGACCTATTAAAACTCAATTACACTCACATAAACTGATGGGTATTGATCTTGCCTTCTATGCATTCTAAAGGTGACTTCTAGTGCTAATAGAGTGGACAAGTACATTGGCATTGTATATATTCTAAACAAAGTACCACTGGAACTTTCATAATTTGGTATGGAATAATGTTATATATGCAATAATAACTCTAGAATTTGTGGTAAATAATGTTGTACACGCAATAATAACTCCATGATTTGTGGTGCAAAGAGAATAAATTGAACTAAGTGAGTAGAAGTTTCCTCCAAATTTACAGGAAACGTGAAGTTGGGAGCGACAATAATATATATTAAAAAAATATAAAAATATTTTAGATTACAATGATACTTTCAATTACAATGTATAGAGATATTGATACGTTTTAAATCTTATTTCAAAAAAATTGAAGGTCAATCGAGGACAATGTTTCTCCTATTGCAACAACTACAATATTGAAATTACTAATTTAATTTGTGCTAATAATTATATGAATGTATTTAACACAATACTCAAACTTTAATATCCATAAATATTCCATTAGAAAATGAGAAACAAAATTGAAAATACATATATACAATTTTAACATCTTTTTAAAATTAAACTTTACATATATAAACTTCAAACATCTTTGTAAATTTGAAGCATTATTTTTTTTTATTAGAAAAAACAAAATAGTACTACTCTTCTAATATGAAAATATAATAAAAATCAATAATATAATTGATTGATATCGATATAAGTCTAGTCTCTAACCATGAAAATAATGCATTAACAATAACACTCAACGATTGATTGAAATCTACCAAAACTAATATAAAAAATGAGAGAATCGATGTAAGTGGATTCATGTAATCCTTTCCAATGCACCCACTAATAAAGGGTGAGCTTGCTTTATTTATGGTGGTCATTCTATGATCTCTTTGATTTATTTAAGTGGAATATAATAAAAGTGTTGCTTGTTTTATGTTGTTATTTGTTTCATGTTTATTATTAGGTTGGATACATCAACTATTTGTGTATGTTATTAGGAAATAAAAGTAATGGAAAGAAATTTATTTCTTTTATATATATATATAATATATAAAATATGGTACTTGGTTTATTTTGATATGACTAATAGAATAAAAACATATTTTTCACTTTATGTGTGAGGGATATTGAATAAAAGTGATGCTTGCTTTATGCACATAAAAACTCTTTAATAATATTATTGTTTGTTTTATATCCAATGTTTATTACTAAGTTGGATAGTTAGTATATTTTTAATAAACAAAAATTAACAAAACAAAGATAATACTTGCTTTATTTTATAGGAATATTAGAATAGAGATATCCTTGATTTATACACATAGGATCATTAAAATAAAGGTTTAAAGAGTGAGGTTAGTGGAATACAGGTTATGTACTTGCTTTATGTTGATTAGAGCATCAGAATAAAGATGTGCATTTTGATTATGTAAACACAATAATTAGAATAAGAACAAAGTGAAGTGGAAAGAATAAGGTTAGTGAAATAAAGGTGATATTTATTTTAGGCTCGTGATAGTTTTATTGGAATAAAAAAATATTTGGTGTATGCAAATAAGATTATTAAAGTAAAAATGGAAAGAGTAGAGGATGTGTAGTAATTTTTTTTATATAATGTTTAATTTTAATAAATGAAAAATTTTCAAAAATATATTTTTAGATTAAAATATTAAAATAATTTTTTATTAAATTTATTTAAGTCTATCGGTTATAATTTATACTTACCATGGGTGGGGCATTATACTTACCATTGTTTTAAGCCCCCACAAACTTGTAAGTTGCATGCTCACCCCATTCAATCTAGTCTTTCTCCTCTTACCCTGTAATTGCCCCTCTCTTAGCGTGAACCCACCCATGTTGGGGTAGTCACAACACCCAACAAGATCAACCAACCCATAAACAAAAACAGAGCATCCAAGTTAGGATTAAACACCCTTTTCTCATTTGTGGAAAAACATGACAGAGGCAACCTACAAACCAACTTTGAGGCCGTAAACTAGCCTTTCTGACCTGGAGAGGGCTCTCTCTTAAACTTCGTCTCTGTACAGGTTATGGCTTTAAATTGCCAGCTAGATTTAACACTTTTGTACAATATTTCTGATTCTATTGGTGAAAGAAAAGCAGGACCTTGGGCTATGGAGTCAATTTAAGAAAACGATGGAAGCAAATGACTTAGTGATTGAACTTGAGAGGATAAAGGCTAAGTAAGCAACATTATTTCAATTAAAAATCGTTGTGTGTGGCAAGAGAAAAATACATGAAGAAACTCGGAGCACCATTGGGGATGAATTCAGAGTTCACTTAGAAGAAATACATTCGTCTAAATGGTGTGAATCTAGAGCACTGCGCGGTGAATTATAGATTCAAATCAAGTTCTGATTTAGACAAAATAAAGATATGAATATAAAGAACACATGAAATCATGTACGCAAAGAGAGAGTACAATACATCAAACTACTACCGTTAGAATCTTTTCGTCAAAGTTTCAGGAGCTTTTCATTAAGTTTCAATCAAGTTTGAAAGTTACATTCAATATTCATTGTCTACATTGTTTTGCCAACCAACCATATTTACATGAGAATGATCCCCATATATAGAAAACTAATGTCACCCTTGGCTGATAGGGTCAAACTACTCTCTCCTAGAATCATGGATCTAATTTCTTTGAAAGAGAAAAATAACTTCAATAGATTTACTAAAAATAGAAAACCTAACTTTGCCAAATAATAATCGTAACCAAAATATTCTTTAGAATCATCGATCATGATCAAAATTAGACCATATGGTTGTGAGAAGTCATCATGTTCATTTTTGGACACTCTGTCACCCCTGCACAGCAAGTCTGCTACGCAATAGTAACCTACAACAAAACACAGCGGATTGTGCAGCGAACTGGGAAAATAGGCACTAAACATAACATCATATATCACAAATAAAAAACTATTTTTCAAAAATGATAGATTTTTTTTTAGGTAAGATCGTTATGAAGAAAAACCTCTCTTAGTTTCTTGAAATTCGTCTCCAGATGTCCAGAATACATGTCGCAAAAACATGTCTCAGACATGAAATCATGAAAACTGAAAATTAGGGCTCACATATTCCTTCTAATATCCCAAAATATGAAACTATTTTGAAATGTGAGAGAGTTTTTTATTATCTGGTTTGTCCTCGACACAAACCTCTCAAGGATTTTCAAAATTCCTCTCCAGTTGATCAGAAAGTGATCTTTAAGTTGACCACTAAACTAGTCATTTGCGCTACGCGCCCTGTAGCCTGTGCGTAGGAAAATCCTCTGCGCGACAACATCCTCTATGCGACAACATCCTCTTTGCGACAACATCCTATGCGTGACAACATTCTTTTCTTGATAACATCCTCTGCGCGACAACATCCTCTGCACGGAAACATCCTATGCACGACAACATCCTATGTGCGACAACATCCTCTGCGTGACAACATCCTATGCGCAATGAAATCCTCTACACAGCGCACAAAATTTTTTGTAGTGCGCATTTTAAAATGGAAATGGAATAGATAGATGATAAAGTTTCCTTTTGAAACCGACCCTTGGAGATGTTAGGTGATGCCAGGCATAAAAACAATATTGGTGCTAACAGGCATGACTTTGCAAACTACTGACAAACCTCTAACCTTAGTTATGAAAATCATGGTGCTAATAGGTGCCACTCGCTTTTGATTCAAATTTTAAATTTCGTGAAATGCCCTTCAAGACGCACTCTGTTCTCCAAGGGTGTCACTCGCCTTTGATTGGTTTTGGTAGTTGTCCAATTCCTGGAGTCAGCACTCCATCAGGGAAACCATGTGAGAGACTAAGGGCTTATAAGGAATAAGGACCCAGCCTTATTGTGTGCCCCTTAGAAATATTTGTTAGCCGACTATCTCAGTATGCCCTCACGACATCTTGGATCTCTCGAACTAGGTAATCTTTAACCTAAAATTAGAGTCACAATGAGAGTGCTAGTAGGTTTTGACATGGATGTTGCCACACCTCTCCCTCAATATATGGTTGTTGTGCATGGCCCCTTTACTCCTTATGTGAGTCAGATTAGAAAGAAATCGTCAACCTGCATCCATCAAAGAAACATTGCAAATGATCCATAAATAACATCATAATATACCCAATCATATGTCACCTTTGCATAAATGAAATAATCAAACCAATACAATCCACTCCCTGACTCGATTTGGAGTCCAAGGAGGTCCATTGATGCCATCGACATCCTCAATCTGTCAAGTGTCCTACACACTCAGGGGAAACTCGTCAATAGCATATGTTAAAATATAGATATCAAATAACATAACATCATAATCCATCAACATCATCATAAGAATCCATAAGCGAGACAGACAACCATATACTAAAACCGGATCACTTGCATGCAAGTGTCCTCAAATAATAAGTCAATAATATGTGATCACAAGAGCAGGATGTTACATACATCCCCTCTTGTTTTAAACTTCATCCCAAAGTTGTACAGTATAGCAATGTATAAAGCATATGACACTTGATCTATATGTCTAACTATCAAATAAATATGGAAATTGTTGGCGCATATCATATGTGTTCTCCCAGATAGCCGAGTGAGGAATATAATTGTCCCATTGGACCTTGACCTGATCAACTATTCGACACCATAGTTGTTGAATGCAATGGTCAAGAATGCGGATTGGATCCACTGTGAGTGCACCCTCGTCCGACACCTGCAAGGAACTCATGTCAATCACATGTGTAGGATCACTAACATAATGTCTCAAACCAGATACATGAAAAACATTGTGCATATGCCTCAAAGAATCAGGAAAGGGCCCTTTCTTTTCCATAACTTAGAAAGGTCCCAAAAACCTAGGAGAGAGTTTATAACCCTTCCCAAACTTAATCAAGCTCTTGTGTGGTTTCACCCCCAATAAAACTCAGCTGCCAACTTCATAATTACGGTCAACGCGATGCAAATCGGCATAACTCTTTAGTTGATCTTGCGCTTCTTTAATCCTTTGTCTTATCATTTGTATTTCTTATTTTATTTCTTCTATCACTTTTGGTCCTACCAGGACCCTATCCTCAAGTTTATCCCAGATCAAAGGCGTTCGACACGGTCGCCCGTAAAGAAACTCAAATGGTGCCATCTTAATGGTGCTTTGATAGTTGGTGTTGTACGCAAACTCTAATAGTGGAAAGAACTCTTCCCAATGCTTTTGTTGGTCCATCACATACATACACAACATATATTCCAAGATTTGGTTTGTTATTTATGTCTACTCGTCTGTCTCCAGGTGATAAGTTGTACTAAAGTTAAGTTGGGTTCCCAAGGCCTCTTGGAAACAAGTCCAAAATAATCTGGTAAACATCGATCCTTGATCATATATGATCCTTTTAGGCATGCCATGCAATCTCACAATATCACTGATAAAAACTCTAGCTATGTCTGGTGCCTGATATGTCGTACACACAGGAATAAAATTTTCACTCTTCGTCAGAGTGTCAACTACCACGAAAATCGATTCGTGCCTCCTTACCGTCATCAGCAACCCAACAATAAATTCCATCGAAATGGCTTCCCATTTCGATTCTGGAATAGCATGTTTTTGTAGTAATCTTGTTGGATGTTTATGTTCAGCCTTCACTTGTTGACATTCTAGACATATCGCGACGTAGTTAACTATGTCCACCTTCATTCCTTTCCAAAATAATAAGGGCTTAAGGTCTGCCCTCATCTTCATGACTCTTGGATGAGCCATGTACACTGCTCTATGAGCTTCGCTTAAGATCAAACTTATCAAATCATCGTTAGGCAGTACATAAATCCAGTTATTATACCTCATCAATCTATAGTTGTCCAATGTATATCCTTCAAACCTAGGTACCAACATGGTGTCTCGTCTGATATTTTCCTTAACCTCTTTATACCAGTCATCATTGCATTGTATAGTTAGAATATTTTCTCGAAGATTCGTCTAAATAGGTATCATCAAAAATATGCGTTGTCTCTGACTCAATGCATATTCCACTCTATTCACTACTCCTTTTATGTAGGTAATCTCAAAATCGTACTCGCTAAGCAATTCTGATTAACACATTTGTCATGCATTGAATTCACTTTGCATAAAAATGTGCTACAAACCATAGCTTGGTCTATCTTTAGTTCAAATTTCCATCCAATCAAGTAGTGTCTCCACACTCTCAGGGCATACACAATAGCTAATAACTCCAAATCATGCGTGGCGTAGTTCTCCTCATGCTTTCTTAATTTCCTTGAGATGTAAGCGATCACTCGACCGTCTTGCATCAACAATCCACCTAAGACTTACTTGGATGCGTCTGTGCATACCAAGAAGTCATCGTCCATGTCGGGGACCTTTAGTATCGGCGCATTCATCAAAAACTCCTTAAGTATTCGAAATTATTCCGTTCATTTCTCAGTTCATTCAAACTTCTTATTTTTCTTCTGCAATTATGTGATCAAATTTTCTATCTTTGAAAAACCTTCGACGAACTGTCGATAATATCCTGCTAAACCCATGAAGCTACGTACTTTTGGTATGTTCGTCGGCAAAGGAAATTCCATAATAGACTCTACCTTCGTTGGATCCATAGCGATGCCTTCACCAGAGATAACATGCCCTAAGTAATGAATCCTCGATTGATAAAAAAGAGCATTTCAACAGTTTCCCATATAATTTGTTTTCTATTAAACACTTTAGTACCAAGCGCAAATGGTCATCATGTTCTTCCGTCATCTGAGAATATATCAATATGTCATCAATGAATACTTGAAAAAACTTGTCCAAGTATTCGCAGAACACCCCATTCATCAAGATCATGAATACCCATGGGGTGTTTGTCAGTCCAAACGGTAAAAACGTAAACTCGTAATGCCCGAGCCTCATCTTGAATGCGGTATTAGGAATGTCTTCCTCTTTGATCCATAACTAGTGATATCCTTATCTCAAGGCGATCTTTGAAAACAATGTCATGCCTTTCATTTGGTGAACAAATCGTCTATTCTTGGAAATGGATATTGGTTCTTGATCGTGGCCTTGCTCAATTGATGGTAGTCAATATAGAGTCTCCACGACCCATCCTTATTCTGTATGAAAATAACAGACGCACCCCAAGGTGACACACTTGGACGTATACTTGGACGTATAATTCTTAGGTACAACAACTCTTTCAATTGCATTTTCAAATCCTGTAACTCAGGGGTCGAAATTCGATAAGGCGTTCTTGTTATCGGTTCAGTTCCAAGTTTGAATTTGATGGTAAATTCCAAATCTCTTTCGGGAAAAAAACCTGGTAACTCTTCTAGGAACATGTCTACAAAATCTTGTACTATCGGAAGGTTTTCTAATCCTTCTTCCATGCCCTTGTCGTTCAGCACTAAGATTGCATATAGCTTGCATATTTTGCACATGCTCTTCCGTAGTTGTAGGGAAGAAATGAACCTTAAGGAAATTCTCTGGTTTCTTCCTACAATCACTCATCTCTGTCCCTCATCATCGGTCAATCTCAACCATTTTGTCTTATAATTGAGTATCGCCTCATGTGATTCCAACCAGTCCATACTAATCATGATGTCATAGGATCATAAGATCGTGACGTACAGGTTAGAATTATTTTAAAAATATCCCAGGTTAAGGCTATAGTCCATAACCTTTCCTCCAACCTTCTTCTTTCCACCCGAAGCCATTTCCATGTAGCTAAACGCGTCCTGTTCGACTGCCATTACCTTAATTCATTTTAGCACTACACCAGAAATAAAGCTCTCTATAGCATTTGGATATATAAAAATACTAAAGTTCTAGTCAGCGATGGTACCTGATATCTCGAGCACAATAGACTGGTGCTCGTCTTGGTGGTTATTCACCACTGCATGAATCTGATGGGCCTTGCCAAAACCTCCAACTGTAGTGTGTGCGACTGACCCAGATGTTATGACCCTTTCAACCGGACAATCGCACTGGTAATGTGGCCCTCCACATGTCCAACATCTGGTCTTCGATCGAGTACTCTTGGTCCCCAAAGTAGAAGATATTGGCCCACCATCTTGAAACCTCAGTTTGTTCTGTTGAATAGGCATAAATTGTTGCTTCAACGGTCGACGTTGTTGTTGGTGTTGTGGTCCTCTGTAGGGAGTTCACTGCTAAGGAGTTGGTCATTGTGGTGTCATGAACGTGGATCCTCTTGTAGTACCTTGATACCCTAATGAATGTCTAGCTGGAGTCGCATGCTACTACACACTAGATGTCTCCTGTCATGTCGGTCTAGTAGGAATCCTACTCTGACCCCCATTGATCAGATCTTCCTCAACTATGAGGGCCTTCTGGACTGCATCGTGCAACGTCTGAGGCATTAGGATACTCACCTTCACACGAATGATGATGTTAAGTCTAAACACAAACTTGTTGACCTTTGGCTTCTCCTTGCTCAGATGTGGAGCATACCTAAGCAATTCCATGAATCGGGCCTCATACTCAGGAACCGTATGACCTCCCTGTCGTAAGGCGTTGAACTCATTGAGTTGGCGCTCAATGAATTCCTCTAACACATACCTCCCCTGGAACTGCTCCTAGAATAGTTCCCATGACACATCTTTGACGACCATGTTAAGTTGTGGCAGGAGTGTCTTCCACCATAGAAGAGTGCTCCCCTTCAGCTGAAATACTGCCATGTGAACTTTCATGTTGAAGGTGTACTTGTGAAGTGAGAGGCACATCACCATGTTCTCCAACCATGCTTCGTTGATTGTGTTGTCTTTGGCACCCATGAACTTGGGAAACTTAACCTTATCGAGTTCTTTATGAATGTTACTAGTATCGGTTGGGGCGCATTGTGGACCCTCAGAGGGTACATGCACTTTGGCCTCATCTCTATCTAGACAATTAATCAAGGCCTCTAACATCCTCTAAAAGGATCTTGTCAACCCAACCACATCCCCCACAGAAATATGCTCCTGTCTAATAACCTTCTCTTCTCCTTGGGGGTTAGACCCCTCTGGCATGGATGCTACTGGAGGATTCACACCTCCTCCCCCAGCACCACATTGTCTGCCTCCACGACAACCTCTAACCATGATTACCTATAGGGACACAATTCAATTTAATTAGCGATAAATTATTAATCAAGTGTTTAATATAGTGGAAGTCGTAATGATCCCAAGTCACAGGGTTGAACCTGCTCTGATACCATATGTAATGACTGCTCCGTTACATAAATTGAAGCACAAAAGGTAATTTCTTTTTGTTTTTTTAAGGCATTAGGAAATTAACATCAACATTAAAATTCATAGCATCACATAATCTACAACATCATAAGTAATAACGATGCAACCAATGCATCAGTACATAATATCAACATTAAAATTCATTGTAATCAATAACGATGCAACCAACACATCAACATAAATGATGGTGACACAGAAACAAAAATAGCGACGCAAATCAACACATCACAATCAACGTAAAAAAAATTATAAAAAATGATCAACCAGATACTGAATATTAAAATGAATACACGTCCAACCTACCCTACAAGGTTAGGACCTCTAGGACACATAAGAAACTCTCAAGCCTAGGATTCATCTAATTGATTTTGACCATTTAAGGTTGTAGGGCTAGAGAATGTTCCGGGGAACAAGGAGGGGTCTACATCCTGTTAGAAACATTACTTGTCTTCGGCATCGGGATATCCAAGTCTACAGGTTGCACGAGGAGCGCCCAAGCGCAGTGCATAGAATAAGTCTTGTTCGGACTTAAAATCAAGCAAGCGGGAAAAGTCATAGTGTCAACAGTCTTGATCTATCCACATGAGTAGATCAACAGTTCGCGGGAAATCGCAGATAGTGAAGTTGAACTAGGTTAACGCAAGGGATCACACCCATATTGTATGAAGGGAAGAATAACAGTCGTCCGTCCAAGGGACACGTGGCGCGAGATCCATTCGCGTCGGCTTTTCGGCAGTCACGAGTTCGAAGGATGAAAGTTACATATCACTCTGTATCGTGAAACCCCGAACCCCAAAGTGCTGATACTGCCCAAAGTCAGGCCCACAGTATCAAGGGGCAGTCTCAGCCATCCATTTGAAGCGGACACCTGGCGGTCTATTGAGCCCTCTCGGTGTTTCGTCCATCGCAACCCCAAGCCGCAAGGAGCAGCTCCGTCATATTCGCGATGCACGAAGTGCCAGGAGCGTCCAGGAATCAGGCCCACAATATCACCGAGTGAGTTTCAAGACCGTTAGATCTCAAAGGGATGCGTGGCACCAAATGGATCCGTCTCGACGTTTTGCTCATCGCGATTTCAAAAAGCAGGGATTAGCTCCTTCCCATTCACGAATACCGAAAGCACCTTGGGGACAAGCACATGCTCACACCCCATGGTCACTTGGGAAAAGAAAGGAGCCAAAGGCATCGAGGCTAGTCGCCGAAAGGATCATCGTGATCTCCATGCACCTTTCGATGCGATCTCGATCCTGTTTTTCGCTTGGAGTAAATGAAGGCAACAACAGGTGGTTGAAGCCTCCTTTCATTCATTAAATGTGGGAAACGGAGGGTCTGGCAAGCGGTCTGCTCGAAAAGGTCCTGTGTATAGATTTTTCAAAGAAACCATGCCAAAGTCCTCAACTAGACAGAGAAGTTTGCGCACGCTACCCCAACACTTAATGGCTCAGCTACCTTCCCCTTACAAGAGTCATGCGCAATTAGGGTGGTGTATGACAGGGATTATCCGTCCGAATTCGGCTGAAGGGACACCACGCCTTGGATGGCTGAACATGCCTCTGTTAGGTGAATTTTCCTGAGTATATAGACTCAGTCTTTGTATTTTGTAATGGATCAATGGTTGAGCAAAGCTCCCAATTGTAAAGTTTTGATGAAGCGTTGGTCACTCTGGTTAATGTATAAGGCATTTGAGACTTATTACTTTATGGATGTCAACCTCTTTTCCATCTCTTGTATACTGTGTTAGAACAACTCGAAATTGGAGGATCCAGTCGAGTTGTAGCTGTTATAGGATGATGTAGGTTGGATCACTGTAACAGTTACATTGTTTATAACCAGTTCCTGTTATTTTCGTAGCGCTGAACGACTTAGAATTGGAGGATCCAGTTGAGTCACTCTTCAATGCCTTGAATCTCCGAACCAAGAGGATCTTGGCTTCTGATTTTTTCATCCTCAAGCTTCCGAAGGCTTGTCACCCGAGGTAGTCTTTCTCGCCCTTTTCACAAGTCTTCCCCTTGTCATGCTTTAATCCATTTACTAACAGAAGTTGGATCAAGACCTCCCTTGATGCATACATACCAGGCCCAGTCTCCCGAGTCAAAGTTTTATCTTCTTGAGTCTTTACCCATTTGATCACCCCATTTATTTAACCGTGACATAAAAACTGATGGGCGTCGGGCTCTGCTCCTGCAAGCAATCCAGGAGTGACTTCTGACGCTAACATTTCTCGTGCCGTTGTTGGGGACAAAGTTGAAGATTTTCCCCAGGATTGAAAGACATTGAGCCTCTGATCCTGAAGGTGCATCAGGTATCAGAGCCTTTGAAGATTGCTACTAAGCACCTGGTGACTCCATTGTGATGACTCCGCTGTGGTGAACCTACCGAGTTAATTGTGGCTTTCAGAGGTAGACACATGCGGTCTCATCCACAGCTGCCTCTAGCTACACCCGAATATGATCCAGAGGTGGTTCTCAGAAAAGGAAAGGCCCCTGAAGAAGAAGGTTCCATCGCCGAAACAGGTAATTCATCTTCTCCTTTTGTAATAACTCCATTTTCTCCTCAGATTCTTGACCGTCCTCCTTCCGAGGTGTCCCATTTCCTGAATTTTGGGAGTGTTCCTGCTAAGTTTTCCCCTCCTGGTCTGGGATTGGAGGGAGAAACCCTTGTCACTCCCCTCTCCTCAGAAGTTGTGCCCTGGCGTAGACCCAGGACCGCAGAATATTTCCCCACGCCTAGTTTTACCACTCCTACACAAAGAGGAGCACCTGCTGACTTGAGCTCGTTAGCCTTCTCCTTAAATTCCCTCTTATTTCCCACCCCACTTCGGGACTCATTCCCAGTAGCCCCTTCACAAACTCCTTCTCCTTCGAGTTCTCCTCCACCTAATATTCTTATGGCTGGTGCTAATCCCCCTCTGAATAGAATGGACACCATAGTCACTGCCAGATATGCTCCCTTAGTTCTTCCCCATCCTATGAATCCTCTCCCTGCTGGAGATTACTTGAAATACATTCCTAAGTTCACCGGAGAAGGGGATGTAACTGCGGAAGAGAACCTGGATTCTTTCTATAGTTACGTAGACAACCTCAACATTGAAAATGAAGATGTCTGGATGAGAGTCTTCATCCAGAGCCTCGATGGAGAGGTGAGGAAATGGTTCAAAGGATTGGCCCCCGGATCTATTGCTGGGATCGAAGCCCTGGATAGTGATTTCCTGAGGCAGTGGGGCGATAGGAAGGATTTCATGTACTACATGACAGATTTCGGGTCTTTGAAGAAAATGGAAGGAGAGTCTGTCTCTGACTTCTCCAAAATATTTAATAAGATGTATAATAAAATTCATGCAGAAATAAAACCCTCAGAAGCCTCGACCAAAATTTCTTATGCTAGTGCGTTCGGCCCCTATTTATGTCTTTTGTTGAGAGAAAGAAGAGCCACCTCCTTAGCTCAAATGCAAGATGCGGCCATAGAGGTTGAATCCAATGTGTTAGCAGCTAACAGACTGAGGAACAAGGTCGACGCAAACAGAAGAAATGGAAGGTCGGAAACCTCGACTTCTGGATCATCGGTGCCCCACCCTCAAGTGGATGAACAGACCAAGATGGTAAAGTCTCTGTCTGCAGAGATGGAGAGAATGAAGGTCGAGGGGAGGCAAGCATACAAGGGCCCTCAGAATGTCGAAAACAAAGGAGGTTTCAGGAGGCCAAACAATATTAATTCCCCAAATGTGTAAAGAGAGAGGGGAAGAGACAGAGAAGACCAGAAAATTTAGGCCCCTTTTCAAAACAATTTTGTGGCCGAGGGGGAAGAAGGAGAAACAAACAAGCTCGATCCTGAAATCCATTGCTTCGGAGACACTCCTCCTTTTCCTCATATCACTCAATTAGATTACGAGGAGTCTCTCATGGACAATCAGCTGAATGAACTAAGTAAAGGAGACAAGGCTAGTGACAGCCAAAGCAGGTATAACCTGAGGTCCAAGAAAAATACAGCAACATCTGATGTTTCTGAGCAGTCCACTAGAGCATAGAAGCCTGCTAATGAAGTAGCAGACAATCACAGAGGTAAGAAGCACCAATCCCTCTCTCCCATAGTCCAGAGTCATGTTCCCAAAATAAGAGAAATTCCGAAGCTTACATCTTCTTTTAATTTCGAGCATGAAATTCAAAAGATTAGAATTCCTATACCCCTGACCGAGTTGATTAAACATGAAGGATTCAAGAAACACTTCTCTGAGATTTTACGGTCCGAGGTCTCATGCCTTCCCACAGACTTCATCAATTTGCAAGATGAAAAACCTGCAGTTATCCTAGGTCCTATGGTAGAAGACAGGAATGACTTGTCCCCTCCCTTCTACACTTCCCTAAACATACATGACAAGGTGTTGCACAACTGCTTGATGGATTCAGGGGCTTCTCACAACCTCATGCCCAAAACTGTCATGGAAGAGTTAGGGCTAGAAGTCACCCGAGCCTATCATGACCTCTATTCCTTTGACTCCATAAAGGTTCAATGTCTAGGAGTTATCAAAGACCTGGTCGTGACCTTGTTTCAGTTGCCCATGAAAAGTGTGGTCATGGATATTGTAGTGGCTGATGTCCCCCCCAATTTTGGTATGTTATTATCAAGGTCTTGGATAAAACGACTGGGGGGGAATTTGCAGATGGACCTCACATATGCTACTATCCCAGTGTTTGGAGGAGAACATGGGAGGCTGTACAGGGAAGCCCAACTGGCCTATATAATCAGTGATGAAGCCAACCCTACCAACCATCCCATTTTTTCCTTAGACACTGATTTAGGTTCTAGTTTACTTCAGCTCACCCATTCTCCTGAACCTCCTCTTAAACTCATAAAGAAACCCACCATTTCCCTTAAATTTCCTCCCTCCATCACCCCCGTCTGGAAAATGTTCTTTGATGGAGCCTCTTCCAGGGAAGGCGCTGGGGCTGGGGTGGTTTTTGTGTCACCTTCTCATGAAACCACATCTCTATCATACAAATTAGAATTTGAAGCTACCAACAATGTGGCAGAGTATGCAGCTCTTATCCTAGGATTAAGAGCAACAAGGGAAATTGGAATTCAGGGAGTAGCAGTGTTCGGTGATGCAGAGTTGGTGGTCCAACAAATCAGAAGCCCTTACCAAGCTAAGCATCCTCGACTCAGGAGTTACATAAATGAGGTATGGGACCTAATTGACAGTTTCTTCTCAGCATTTAACATTTATTTCATCCCAAGAGAGGAGAACACAATGGCAGATTCCTTGGCTACATCAACAAGTAATTTCAAAGTACCCTTGCCGCCCAAATTCAGATATGATGTGGAAGTAAAATACAGGACCTCCATACCTGACAACGTCAAACATTGGAAGGTTTTAGAGGATGATCTTGAGGTCAAGAAATTCTTGGAGACTGTCGAAGAATTTTCAGAGATGCATATCGACCAAGAATTTGTCTCTGAAGAAGAGCTTGATGGGGGTAATTTTCTGAATAAGATTGTAGAGCGTAATATTGTGTAGCTACCCAACAACCATATTCCAAGAGGACTAGTTCCTCTGGAAAAGCTTTTTGATAGAAACAATGTGTCATTAAAGGGGGAGACCACGGAGGATGACACTGATACTATTCAATGCAACATTGGGACCGAGAATGAGCCCAAGTTTGTCAAATTGTCAAGAATCCTGACAGAGGAGCAAAATTCCGAATACACTGGACGTTTTAGGGAATTCGCTGACGTGTTTTCCTGGACCTACGAAAACCTCAAAACATATGACACTTCTATCATCGAGCATAAAATCCCATTAAAAGAGGAGGAAAAACCATTTAGGCATAAGCTGAGACAGATCAATCCTATGCTACTGCATATCATGGAGAGGGAAGTGAAGAAGTTGCTTCAAGCTCAGATCATTGTACCGTTGAGGTATTCAGAGTGGGTGGCCAACTTGGTGCCAGTAAGGAAAAAGAGTGGAGAGATTCGGCTCTGTGTAGACTTCAGAAACCTAAACAGGAGCTCATGAAAGGATAACTACCCTTTACCAAAGATGGAACATATACTGCAGAGGGTAACAGGAGCTTCCAGGATGTCCATGATTGATGGTTTCTCTCGCTACAATCAAGTCTCTATCCGGCCTGAGGACAGGGAAAAAACAACATTCACTACTCCATGGGGCAGTTTCATGTATGCCAAGATGCCGTTTGGGTTAATGAATGTAGGGGAAACGTTCCAGCGTGCCATGGACATAGCTTTCGTCGGCGAAAAGGATAAATTTGTGGTGGTCTATCTGGATGACATCACAGTGTTTTCAAATTCTGATAAAGAACACTATCATCATCTCAGGAAGTTTTTCCTGAAATGCAGGAGTTTTGGCATTTCATTAAACCCCAAGAAATCTATGTTCACCATGCAGGAGGGAAAATTATTAGGCCACATAGTATCAGCGGAAGGAGTTAGGATTGACCCTAGCAGAGTTGAAGCAATACAGGCCTTATCAATCCCGAGTTCCAAGAAGGAGGTCCAATCCTTCCTTGGTAAGATCAATTTTATGAGGAGGTTTGTGCCTAACTTTGCTGAGGAAGCAAAACTTATAACAGCCATGCTAAGGAAAGGAAGTGAAGTGAGGTGGACTTCTGGATCATGACATTCCTTTGAGAAAATAAAGAAGGCCCTGACTGAAGCCCCCATGCTTATTAGTCCCGACTACTCAAAGGATTTCCTTATTTTCTCCTTTGCCTCTCCTGACACGGTGGCTGTTGTTTTATTACAGACAAACAAGGTCGGACTTGAGCAGCCTATTGCCTATTTCAGCCGAGCATTGAGGGATGCCGAAGTCGGGTATAACACTATGGAGAAGCAGTCCTATGCCTTGGTAAAGGCTCTCAAGACAATCAGAATTTATGTCCTGCAGTAAAAAATCATTGCTTACGTCCCCTCAGTTGTTGTTAAAGACATTCTCATCCAGCCTGACATAGACGGGAGAAGAAGTAAGTGGACTGCCAGGATTCTGGAGTTTGAACTAGAAATAAATCCTACCAAATTGATCAAAGGTCAGGGCTTAGCCAAGTTGTTGGCTGAAGCCAATTACAAAGCTTTGGGGATAAGTTTCATCAACGAATGCTCAGGAATCCAGCAGGGTTGGCTGTCTGAAAGAGAACCTCAAAGGGAGCCCCATTTGGCCCGATGTCCTTGGTATAAGGATGTCATATACTTCCTGTAGGAGTTGCGGCCTCCAGGTGGCCTGCCAAGAAACAAAGCAAGAGCTTTGAAGCTCAAGGAAGTCAGATATTTCCTTATTGATCAAATCTTATACTGGAAATACCCCCTGGGGTTACTGTTAAAATGCATGGATCCACAAGAGGCTGATAGGATCATGTTTGAATTTCACGGCGGCCTATGTGGAGGACACCACTTCTAGAAGGCCATAGCCCACAGAATCCTCAGGGCTGGATACTACTGGCCCGCCGTATTCACTGACGTCTGCAGAAGGGTCCGGGCTTGTATCAAATGTCAAAGATTTTCAGGAAGGCAACGGCTCAAGTCTCTGCCTTTACAGCCTGTAGTTGTTTCGGGACCCTTCCAGCAATGGGGCCTAGATTTTATTGGAGAAATCCAACATGCTTCCAGTGGGTAGCACAGATGGATTCTGACCGCCATAGACTTCTTTACCAAATGGATTGAAGCTATCCCCACCAAGAGTGCTTCCCACAAGGTCATTATTGGATTCTTGGAAGACCTCATCACAAGATTCGGATGCCCACAAAAGATCGTTACAGATAATGCAACCTCATTTAAGGCTGAACCACTGGTTAGGTTCTGTGATCAATTTGGAATCAAGCTGATTCACTCCACTCCATACTATCCTCAGGGAAATGGTTTAGCATAATCCTCCAATAAAAGTCTCATAAGGATCATCAAAATATTATTGGAGGACAACAAAAAGTCTTGGAATTCAAAGCTGAAATTCGCTCTATGGGCTGATTGGGTGACTACAAAGAGATCTATAGGCATCTCCCCTTTCCAGTTAGTTTACGAAGCAAAAGTTTTCCTCCCTTCTCAGCTGGCTATTCCTGTAGTGAAATTCTTCCAGGATCATCAGGAGGAGCCTGATGACATGATCAAAAGGATTCATCAGCTAGTGGAGGTCCAGCAGGCCAGGGAGCAGGCAATGGACAGAATTCAGGATCACCAGCAAAGGATCAAGCAGGTTTTCGATAAGAAGGCCAAGAAGGAGCGGTTCTAGATAGGAGATCTGATGCTAAAATGGGATGCTCCTAAGCAAGATAAGGGAAAGCATGACAAATTTGAAGCCCTGTGGATCGGGCCCTTCAAAATCTTAGAGGTTTTCTTGAATAACACATATCGACTACAGGATTTGGAGGGTGAAGAAGTTTTCAGAAGCCCAGTAAATGGGCATTTTCTTAAAAAATGTTTTGTCTGAGCCTTCCATGGCTCCTGTGTTTGTAAATATTGTTCTTTCGGTTCGTTGTTTCATTTTTATGTTTTGTCTTAGTAAATGACTCCATAGCCCAATAGCAAGGCACTGGGATTGCAAAATGAGTCCTTAGAGCATCACAAAGATGACTCTATCCCCCATGGAGCCTAACGTTAGCAACATTACTTGTCTTCGGCATCGGGATATCCAGGTCTATAGGTTGCACGAGGAGCGCCCAAGCGCAGTGCATAGAAGAAATCTTGTTCGGACTTAAAATCAAGCGAGCGAGCAAAGTCATAGTGTCAACGGTCCTGATCTATCCACATGAGTAGATCAACGGTTCGCGGGAAATCCCAGATAGCGAAGTTGCGTCGAGGTTAATGCAAGGGATCCTACCCATATTGTATGCAGGAAAGAATAACAGTCGTCCATCCAAAGGACGCGTGGCGTGAGATCCAGTCACATCGGCTATTCGACAGTCATGAGTTCGAAGGGTAAAAGTTCCATATCACTCTGTATTGCGAAACCCTGAACCCTGAAGTGCCGATAGCGCCCAAAGTCGAGCCCACAGTATCAAGGGGCAATCTCAGCCGTCCATTTGAAGCGGACACCTGACGGTCGATTGAGACCTCTCAACTTTTCATCCATCACGACCCCAAGCCGCAAGGAGCAGCTCCGTCATATTCCCGATGCGCAAAGTGTCGAGAGCGTCCAGGACTCGGGCCCACAATATCACCAAGTGATTTTCAGGACCGTCAGATCTCAAAGGGATGCGTGGCACCAAATGGAGTCGTCTCGGCGCTTCGTTCATCGCGATTTCAAAAAGTAGGGATTAGCTCCTTCCCATTCGTGAACACCGAAAGCGCCTTGGGGACAAGCATATGCTCACACCCCATGGTCACTTGGGAAAAGAAAGGAGCCAAAGGCATCGGGGCTAGTCGCCGAAAGGATCATTGTGATCTCCATGCACCTTTCGATGTGATCTCGATCCTGGTTTTCTCTTGGAGTAAATGAAGGCAAGAACAGGTGGTTGAAGCCTCCTTTCATTCATTAAATGTGGGAAACGGAGGGTCTGGCAAGCGGTCTGCTCGAAAAGGTCCTGTGTATCGATTTTTCAAAGAAATCGTGCCGAAGTCCTCAACTAGACAGAGAAGTCTGCGCATGCTATCCCAACACTTAATGGCTCAGCTACCTTCCCCTTATAGGAGTCATGCGCAGTTAGGGTGGCATCTGACAGGGATTATTGGTCCGAATTCGGCTAAAGGGGCACCATGCCTTGGATGGATGAACATGCCTCTGTTTGGTGAATTTTCCTGAGTATATAGACTCAGTCTTTGTATTTTGTAATGGATCGATGGTTGAGCAAAGCTCCCGATTGTAAAGTTTTGATGAAGCGATGGTCGCTCTGGTTAATGTATAAGGCATTTGAGACTTATTACTTTATGGATGTCAACCTCTTTTCCATCTCTTGTATACTGTGTTAGAACAGCTCGGAATTGGAGGATCCAGTCGAGTTGTAGTTGTTATAGGATGATGTAGGTTGGATCAATGTAATAGTTACATTGTTTATAACCGGTTCCTGTTATTTTCGTAGCGCTGAACGAATTAGAATTGGAGGATCCAGTTGAGTCACTCTTCAGCTCCTTGAAACTTCGGACCAAGAGGATCTTCGCTTTTGAGTTTTTCATCCTCAACCTTCCGAAGGCTTGTCGCCCGAGGCAGTCTTGCTCGCCCTTTTCACAAGTCTTCCCCCTATCGCCCTTTAATCCATTTACTGACAGAAGTTGGATCAAGACCTCCCTTGCTGCATACATACTAGGCCCGGTCTCCTGAGTCAAAGTTTTATCTTCTTGAGTCTTTACCCATTTGATCACCTCATTTATTCATACATCATCATACATCACATTTATTCATGGCGCAAAATAATTATCAACTCAAATTTTCATGGCGCAAAATAAACATATTCTAAAACAAACATATATTCACACGATTAATGGCACGAGAGTATTCTAGTTACCCAATCAATCGAACATGAAAATACTAAGCATTACCCTCCAAAGAAACAGGGGTTCCAGTAGTATTTAATTCCTAAAGTCTACTTATTTTAATAAATACAACCTATATTAAGTAATTAATTAATTTCAATCAATCCTACGAGTAAACCATTTTTCCTTACTATTGGGTGGTAGGTACAAGGAATCAACATAAGGAGGGATACATGGATTATTAATGTAGCAACTAGATTAGTAGTACCTCTTATTAAAGTAATATAAAGCGCTCCAAAAAAAAAACTAACTTAACCATTTAAATTTTTCTTGCACATTTCACATCATTAAAATAACAATCACTATAGGTAAGTATTCTTACAAACCACAACGTGGAGAGAGATGGTAGAAAAACACATGGGATTCCTCCACATGCAGAGTAAGTACTAGCATACAAAAACGTAGAGAAGATGGTAGATAATCGCAGAGTTTCGTCAGAGAATGAGCTCAGAGATTCACTGATCACTGGGCAGTTTATATGCATGAAACACAGAGAAACTCAAGGGTAAATTAGCAAGGAGAAAATCAAATTTGCTGGGAAAGTGTTGATGTGAAAAACACAGAGGAAAATCATGGAAAGTGTAGGGAAAAAATCACATGTGCTGGGAAATTTTTAATGTGCATTACACAGAGGAGATCAATGAAAATTGCAGGGGATACACCTTTTAAAAATTGCTGAGATAAAAGGGAATCTCGGATGATACACATCATTTTAAATTCGTTTAGGGAAAACAAAAATCACAGATGATACACATTGCTTAAATTCGCTGAGGGAAAGGAGAATCTCAGATGATACACATCATTTTAAATTTGTTGAGGGAAAATAAAAATTGTAGATGATACCCATTGTTTAAATTCGCTGAGGGAAAGGATGAAATAATTATTGGGTGAAGGAACCAATCATAGAGGTTTCAATTGTAAAGGAAACACAGAGGATCAACTTGCAACACATAGGTTAAGGATGGAATAATTGTTGGGTGAAGGAACAAATCGTAGAGGTTTCACTTGTAAAGGAAACACAGAGGGTCAACTTGCAGCACAGAGGTTAAGGATGAAATAACTGTTGGGTGAAGGAAAAAATTGCAGAGGTTTCACTTGTAAAGGAAACACATAGGGTCAACTTGCAGTGCAAAGGTTAAAGATGAAATAATTGTTGGGTGAAGGAACAAATTGCAGTGAACTAAGGTGAAATTTGTTGAGAAAATGAATGAAGGCACAAGCTTTGACTCCTCAAATAAAAATGCAGAGATCTAATGTATAAATTCACTGAGAAATGAAGGAAATAAAAAGCAGATATTACCAATGTTGAGCGATTCGTACAAGGGGAAAAAATGCAAACTAGAGTTAAAAAAAACTCAGAGAATCCAAGAAGAAAGGAGCTGGGAGAATGCACCAACACCGGGTAAATTCCTCAAGGAGAAATGCCGATAATTTACTTGCAAACACATAGGGTTTTACTTTGTAAAAACGCAGAGAATTAATACAAACTTTGTTGAGAAAACCAAAAAATAAAACGCAGGGCGATTTCAATCAAAAAAACGCAAAGGAAAAAATGGGTATGCTCTCGAGACCTCTTCATAAAGGCGCAAAGGTAAATCCATTTATAAACGGATAGGTAATAAATCACAAAGGATGCAAATATTATAAATTTGCATAGGAAGCATTCAACAGTCACACAGCTTCACAAGGCCATCAATCAATAGGCTAATTCTAAAATCCATATATACAATAAAAACTTAATACAATGCAAACTAAAAATAAAAATATCGTGATCGGTGAAGATAAGATTGATGACGATTCTTGGCGACTGGCGTTCCCTTTCCTCATCTGCTTTCTAACCATTGAGACTTCACCGGTACCTCCCATCCAACCCTAGGGGTACTCTTCTTCCCCCTTATCCCTCCGAGCCGCAAAGGGCCCACACACAAACACAACCAGAATCCTCTAGCTCCCAACTCGCTTCGCAAGGTAGAGCCACCACCTTCTCTCTCAAGATGGGTATCCCAACTATCACAAGTAAAACCAGTCAAAATTTATGCAACATAAACTTACTCATAACCTATGTGTTCCATCTCTCAACTCAACCATTTGTTTTATAGAATTTTCCCAACACTTACACAATTAATTCACTTTTCAATTAAAATAATTTAGAATTATCTCCCCCTTACGCTTGTCACCCTTTCCCCCAATTTTCAGAATTAAATCCACATTTTAATTTAATAAAAGTCAATTTCTCTCACCCATCCTAAAAGCGCTCCCAAAATCACTCCTCATTGTCCCTTTATTCCCTTTATTTCCAATTAATGACTAATGTCTTTCTAAATAGAGTTGAGTTAAAATAGGAAACTTCTCCTAGTTAGACTCTTGTTAACTAGACTCTAGATTTCTTTCTATGTATACTCTTCCTTTAGCTTTATTCCAATTTTACCTTAAATTCCAATTTCGTAATTACTTGCACAATGTGTATTAACTCACTCTTTATATTTATTTTATTTTCATTGATTTCTTAAATTGATTTATTTCATCCCCTCGCTATTTAATTTATAAAATTAGATTTTAGTCTTCTCACTAACTTAGACTTGGGCTTAATTAATTTTTTATTTGCACGAGCTTAGACCCTTAGGGATTATGATTAATAAATTCATTCTTTAATTAATTAATTAATCAATTAATTAATTCGGCAATGCTCAATATTTTACAAGGTTTAACATTCACTCAATTTTTCTAGGCCACCTAGATTCTTTGACTCGTTTTTTTTTTTTAAATCCACGATGTGCCTTTCAAGACGCACTATGTGCTCCAAAGGTGCCACTCGCCTTTGATTCAAATTTTTAATTTTGTGACGTGCCCTTCAATACGCACTCCGTGCTCCAAGGGTGTCACTCGCCTTTGATTCAAATTTTTAATTTCATGATGTTCCCTTCAAGACACACTCTATGCTCCAAGGGTGCCACTCGCCTTTGACTAGTTTTGGTAGTTGTCCAACCCCTAGAGTTAGCACTCCATTCAGGAGACCTTGTGAGAGACTAAGGGCTTCTAAGGAATAAGGATCCTGCCTTATTGCGAGCCCCTTAGAAATATTTGTGAGTGAATGTCTCAGTATACCCTCACGACATCGTGGATCTCTCTAACTAGGTAATCGTTAACCTACAATTTGATCCATGGCGGGACTGCTAGTAGACTGTGACAGGGATACTTCCACACCTCTCCCTCAATATCTAGTTGTTGTGCATGGCCCCTTTACTCCTTATGTGAGTCAGATTAGCAAGCAATCATTAGCCTGCATCCATCAATAAAATACTGACAATGATCTGTAAACAACATCATAATATACCCGATCATATGTCACCTACGCATAAATGAAATACTCAAACCAATAAAATCCACTCCCTGAATCGATTCGAAGACCAAGGAGGTCCATTGATGCCATCAACATCCTCAATCTTTCAAGTGCCCTACACACTCAGGGGAAAATTGTGAATAGCATCTGTCAATACATAGATATCAAATAACATAACATCATAATCCATCAACATCATCATAAGAATCTATAAGCGAGACAAACAACCATATACTAAAATTGGATCACTTGCATGCAAGTGTCCTCAAAGAATAAGTCAATAACATGTGCTTGCAAGAGCGGTATGTTACAAATGATTTGAGTGATTATTTTTGTATAATCGAAGTGCCTCGAGGGTTTTTCAGCATGTTGAATCCATTTATGCATTCAGAAATGAATTTTAAACATCAAAAAATAGTGATTTCATACAGATTTATGTCGTCGACTTCCAGCAAAATAAAACATTTCCTAGAACAGATAGACAATGCCCTTTTACCAAATTCTCTTATCCTCCATAATTAAAACATACTTCAAAGCATAAGTTTCGAACTTAGAATCAATATAATTTTCCCCTTTCACAACTCTCAACTTTTTCACATAGTAAGAAAAATGCTTAATATTTGTACAAGAAATAATGAGAATGCAACAACATTCTCATTAAATCACTAAGTAATCAAGTCTTCAACTAATTCATCATGAATTTTTAAATGAATTAGTCTCTGCCGAACAAGTTTAAGCTGCAACTGGTAGTCTGGGGTAAACTACAATTGGTATTGCTACTCGTTGCACTACAAAGTCAACTCTCAATTCACTGAATTTTCTATTGAAACTACTCCATGTCTCGCAAGTCTACATCTTTTCTAGATAGTAAGGCGAAGCTAAAAACTCACAAGTCTCATAATCACTCGAATCATAAGCATCATCGAAGCTATACCTCTAATCGTAGTCAATCTTCGTAAGTAGTAGAAGTATGGCAAGTCTCTAAATAAGGGGAAGGTTGCTCGTAACCAAAGAAAGACACTAGTAACCGTAATTAGAATTCAATTGCAACTTAATTGATAAATCAATCTACCTTTAAGGAAACAAAGACTTTGTTGAAGACAGAGAAAAAGAGCTTGTAGAGTTAATTTGGCATAAATATTTTTAATTTTGGAATAATTTTGTAGATATTTTTTTATATCTATATTTTTTAATTGTAAAAACTATATTAGAAAAAAGTCAAAATCATTTCATATAATATAATACATTTGTGTTGAATAGAATTTGCTTTGTATTGAATAGCATAGTTTTTGGAAATGTTATATATATATATATATATATATATATATATATTAAATGTTTAATTATTTAGATTTTTTAATAAATTAAATATTTATTACGCCGAAAGGCGTACATCTATTGACAATGGGCACAATTAATGATCTTTTAACCTTATTAAACCTTAAACCCTAATCTGATGGCTATGCATTGAAGATGTTGGCATATTCTTAGTCGTCCTCCAAAATCAATGGATCAGATTCATTGAACATAACTTTCTTGCATTTATCAAGGCATCCGTTAACATGTTTACTTTTTAACATTTACCTAATCACATTAAAAAATTACTGTAAAGATATGTAATTGCCACGTTTAAATGATTAAGTAAATGTTAGAATTAATGATTATGTTGAGTTGGAGATTGGTTTGAAGATTTGTAGGAGGATGTTGAGATATTCTCTCAACCTATCCCTCCAAGAATGGAGTTAGTTGGATCAACATCCAGCTTTATATATGTGTATTGTGTTGTGTCTATTAAGCATTAATACAATCTATTTTTCTGTGTGTATTTCGTGTGTCTCATTGCTCTCATGTTTTCCAACTTGGTATCAGAGCCTGGTTGGGCTTAATCCCTTACGAGAGTGCCCAGGATGATGTGAGAGCCGTGGTTTAATGAGTTGTAGGAGTAGGTTAGATAGTTCGCTGCTGTAGATGTGTTATTCCTGTTGTGCCAATCCATGCCATGCATATTGTTTATGGAGGAATCGTTTGCAAGTCAGATCCACTAATTCATGTGATAAGAGGAGCCTGTGTGCGTGTAAATGCGAGCCATCATCCAAACAGAAAAATCCGCCATAGATCTTCAGAAAAAATCCGACATATTTCTCTGTTGTTTGTCGTGGAGATCACTGCACAAAGATTGTTGTACAAGAGAACCACCTATCCGCCTGCGTGAGTTTGAAAGGAAGTTGTTGTGTCTGTATGTGACATCGCTGATGAAATCCGCGTTTCAGGTCAATCAATCCTTAGCGCCTTTGGGGTTAGTCCCCACCCTATCTAGCCGGGCTTTGTTTTGGTGGAACATACCTATCCAGAGATCGAGTTACAGATTCCTCGCGGATTGAAAGAAAGGCTCGGAGGACGGATTGAAAGCTAGGCTCGAGACGACGACCAGTCAAGGCGCCTAAAAAGATGTGCAATTGTGAGGGGAAGGATTCGTGTGTCCATCATTGGAGGAAAGGCTCGAGACCACGACCAGCCAGGGTGTTTTGTGGAAGATTTTAACTGTTCACCTGAATTTCAGTTCAGTCATGTATTCGTCCTCTCTCATCTGGAGAAGGATGCGGTAGAGTATAATGAACAAATAAGCCCCTCTTCGACAAAGTGTGCTTAAAGTTTTTATATATTTACGTGTTGTGCAAGTATGTGTGAGTTACAGTTTAGTGAGTTTGAGAGATTATGAATTCAATGAATATGCATTGAATATTGTATGAGATYTTGGAATTTGAAACATATTGAATCTAGTCAAYTCAATGTGTAAAGAGCAAAGATTGTTAGAATTGACTACTCTAACAAGTTGCAGGTGCAGAATGAAGATCCAAGATGATGAATTCAGATCTTGTGTGAGTGCTACTTATGTTGTAAAAGAAAGTAGGAACTCTTGTATCTTGATATAAGTTGGCAGCCCCGATTTCAAGAACAATTGTTCTTATTGGAAGTCACCTGGTATAATTGAATGTTGAGGACATTCCGTATCCAAACTGCTCTTCTAGAAACTGAAGGATAGCTGAAAGAAAAAATCTGATAGATGGAGGCATGTTCATAGAATGCATCAATAATTGACATCTTTTATCACGGAAGCCCCGATGAGACGAGTTGTCAAATTGTCCATTGTACAAGTTCATGAATGATGGTCTGAAGCATTTATGCTTTAAATGAGTTGAATGGCAAGCTCGAAGAAGAGTAAGAGAAAGAGCGCAGTCCAGAGGCATCAGAGTGGGTGTAGGAGCTGATGAAGACCAGATCAGACAGAGATCTATGTTGTGATTTGAGAATTTTAATATGTGATTTATTTGTAATGTAATCATTAAGGGAGGGTGTTAGAATTAATGATTATGTTGATTTGGATATTGGTTTGAAGATTTGTAGGAGGATGTTGAGATATTCTCTCAACCTATCCCTCCAAGAATGGAGTTAGTTGGATCAACATCCAGCTTTATATATGTGTATTGTGTTGTGTCTATTAAGCAATAATACAATCTATTTTTCTGTGTGTATTTCGTGTGTCTCATTGCTCTCATGTTTTCTAACTGTAAAATTAAATGGTGGCATCTAAATTAAGGCATCTTCACCTGTAAAGATATGTTTCATTTTCCCCACGGATTTTCTCAACAGTTGTCCGCCCATTCTCTACCGCCCCGCGTTTCAGCTGTCTGCCCATTCTCTACCGCCCCCACGTTTCATATTATCCTAAAAACGTGTATTAATTGTGCAGCGTATATCCTTAGCGATCAACTGTTGGAGCCTTTTGAATTGCAAACGAAGCGAGCTCTCGATATCTGTGATCGATATGGTTTAATAGCATATCGATATCGATACTGAAGCGAGCTCTTAATATCTACGATCGATCGATATGGTTTAAGAAGAGCAACCAGGGGATATATCAGATTTTATTTACAGTTAAAGGTAGGTTTAATAAATTAAATATGCCTTTCGGCGTTCATCAGCCATATTAATTATGTGGCTGTGCTAGTTTATATATATGTTGAGAAATTGATTTTTCTCAAAGAATAATTTTAAATTGATTTTAGAGATGATTTGTAGTATTTATTATATTTCTTGGTTTATATATAAAATAAAATTTAAAAAGGTACGTCAGTGCCAGTGAAATTTGTCCCGTTGGTGAAAAATAGACCCCGAAGAATAACGGCTGGCTCAAACACACAACTCGCCACCAATGTTTCCACCCATGTCACCTTGTTAAGGGAGCCACAATGCCCTGAATCCAATCGAGCTAATGTTCTCATAATTCTGAGAACTATTTATGAATCATGAGGCTAATATGGCGTGTTTTCATACTAAGCGCTTCACTTTAAACGCCAGTAGTTTTACTTACAATAAGCTTAATGGCGTGTAATAGATTAATTATAATTCCAGTGCAGGATTTTAACCAGGCGCTTAACTATTATGTGTGTTATGATTAAACCAGAATCATCTAGTTGGACGGATTACATGTTTCTACTCATCTATTCTTTGTGCTAAATATTATTATGGAACAATGGTACTGCAATATTCAGTCTAATCATAATAGTCAATAACAAGAACAGACATGAAACAACTTAAAGAGTATTTAAGTTAATGATGAGCTCGTAGGCATAAAATAGACACCAAAGAATATCGATTGGCTCAAACACACAACTCGCCACCAATGCTTCCACCCCTGTTAGCTTGTTAAGGGAGCCCCAATGCTCTAAATCCAATCCATTTATGTTCCCATATCGGCCATAGGTTAGAAATTGATAAATCTATGAAATAATTAAAATCTTGGAAATATGAGAATGTCGTACTAATTCAAAACATAAATAACATAATATTTTCATATGGTAACCACTTGTTTCCATTTTAAATGGAGATTTTATTCACTAAGTTCATGTAGTAACATAAGCCTCGTAGCAAGATGACCTAACCCTGCAAAGGATGATGACGTGTTGGTGTTGGATGACAGGCATGAAAAATGCTCCTCATGTGAAGGTAATCGCCAGTTGGGGCTTTTAGTATTTGCATGGTGAGTACGTTGCATGCTGAACAACTCCAGGTGACCCTTCATTTTGTGCCAAAGATATTAGATCCTACAACGCCTTCTTAGCTCAGTATATATCTTACCCAGTCGAGCGAAGCCCAGTAACTATGATGTTGAAGCAACTATTCCAGGGAGGAGAAAGCCAAGCCTTTGGTTGTCTAGATATTTCACATAGTGAATTTCCTCTATCCATATGCCTCAGTCTATGATTTGAAATGACAGGAAAATATCTTTAACATGCAATGGGGAATTCCAGGAATGCAGATGACATAGTTCAGAAGGAATGCAGATGATACAGTTTAGAATCAGTAAGAGAAGTTCTAATTAGTAATGATCGTAAGCTAAATCCATATAGAGAAGCACATTGATATGCAATTCAATTCATGTCCAGTCATCATGTCAAGAGATTATTAAAGGTATGTAACAACAGATGGTCAAGACCCAACGAGTTAGGGAGATGCCGAAGGTTAAGCATGCGAGGGTTCGGGTCATCCATTTGAATTGGTTCATCATTTCAGTCAACCTAAAGTGGATATGGAACCTGTTAGCGCAAATTCTTGAAAGATGGTGTTTTCCTTTGGTTTCGGGCCACTGGTGTAAATGTACAGAAGAGGGGTTTGAAAACCGGTCAAGTGTGTTTTATTCAAAGGCCGCAGCCATAAGCGTCGAGTGCAGCCCACAGAAGAAGTCCATTTCGGGCTTAAATTCAAGCGAGCGAGCAGTCTGATTTCAACGGCAAGGATCAATTGACAAAGCAGATTGACGATCGGCGGGTGATCGCGGTTCACCGAGTTGCGCCAGGTTTAGCGTGATGGCTAGCACTCATTTTACCAAAATACCTTAGTTGTTTGAGCCAGGGAAGGGTGGCATGAGATCAGGCCATTTCGGCATTTCGACGTTCGGGAGTTTGAAGGGTGGGAGGTTCTTTGGTCATTTTGTATTTCAAAACCCCGAACCCTGAAACGTCGTAAGCGCCCAGGAGTGGGGCCCACGATCTTGGCATCCGTTCACAGGAGAATGGATCTGGGAAAAGGGCGTTGGCGCACATCATCTGATAAGACAGGTTCAAAAATGTCGACGTAAGCTTAGCCATCCATCCAAAGGGACGCGTGGCGCACGATCAGGCCATGTTGGCATTTCGACATTCGAGAGTTCAAAGGGTGAATGGTTTCTCGTCATTTTACATCTCAAAACCTCGAACCCCGAAATGTCGAAAGTGCCCAGAGTCGGGCCCAAAGTCATAGCGCTCAGTCACAAGAGGAACGGACCTGGGAAAAAGATGTTGGTGTGCACCATGTGATGGGACAGGCCCCAAACCGTCGACGTCATCTCAGTCGTCCGATCTAGGGATGCGTGGCACAAGATCTAGTCACGTCGGCATTTTGGCATTCGAGAGTTCAAAGGGTGAAGGGTTTCTCATCATTTTACATCTCGAAACCTCGAATCCCGAAACGTCGAAAGCGCTCAGGAGTTGGGCCCACGGTCTTGGCACCCGGTCACAGAGGAACATGCCTGAGGAAAAGGCGCTAGCGCACACCATATGATGAGACGGGTCCCAAAACGTCGGCATCATCACAGCCGTCCATCCAAAGGGACATGTGGCGCACGATCAAGCCATGTTGGCATTTCAGCTACCGGGACTTCCAAGGGTAAGGGGGTTTTACTCTTCCATTGCATTTCAAAACATCGAACCCCGAAACGCCGAAAGATCCTTTAAGGATAAGTGCAGGGTCACATCCCATGGTCACTTGGGGAAATAGAAAGAGCTGTGTAAAAGGGACAAAAGAGCCAGGATTAGTTGCAAAAGGGATCACCGCGATCTCTAGGTGCCAATCTGACTCAGTCTCAATCCTGGTTCCTGCTAGGAGTAAATGAAGGTGGGAGGAGGTAGTTGAAGCCTCTCCTCACTCATTAATTGTAATGTATGGAGGATCCGACAGGTAGTCCATCCGAGATGGTCCTGTGTGCTGTTTTTTTTTAGAGAAGCCATGCCGAGTCCTCGACTAACCAGAGAAGTCTGCACACGCTAACTCAACATTTAATGGCTCAACTACACCCTTGCAAGAGCCATGCACAGTTAAGGTAGCGTCTGACAAAGGAGTTCAGACTAGATTTGACCGAAGAGATGCCACGACCTGAAAGTCGAGGACGCCTCTACTGGGCAAAGGTTTAGGAGTATATGTACTCAGTTTTTGTATTAGGAAAGGATGGATGGTTGAGCTAGGCTCCTGATTGTAAAAGTTTTGATGAAGCATTGGTTGCTCTGGTTATGTATTGGCACTTGAGACTTCTTGCCTTATGAATGTCAGCTTCTTTCCGTCTCTTTGTTTACACTGTGTTAGAACAGCTCGGAATTGGAGGATCCAGTCGAGTTGCACTGTTATAGGATGATGTATGTTGGATCACTGTAATGGTTGCATTGTTTCTAATCAGTTCTTGTATTTTCCCAACGTTGAATGATTTAAAATTAAAGGATCAAGTCAAGTCACCCTTCAGTTCTCCGAAACTCAGAACCAAGAGGATCTTGCATTCTGAGATTTTCTTCCTCAAGCTGCTGAAAGGCCTGATGCCCAAGGCAGTCTTGCTCACTCATCTCATTAAGTCTTCCACCTACCCATTTTACAATCAACTCACTGACGGAAGTTGGATCAAGACCTCTTTTGTTCTTTACATACTAGACCTGGTCTCCAAGTTATAGTGATTCCTTCCTGGGTCTCTACCCATTCGATCACCCATTAAATTTATCGTGACATAAACTGATGGGCGTTGGGCTCTGCTCCCATCACAATCCAAGAGTGACTTCTAACGCCAACATTTCTGGTGCCGTTGTCGGGGACGAAGTTGAAAATTTTCCCTGAGATTGAACGACATTGAGCCTCTGATTCTGAAGGTGCATCAGGCATCAGAGCCTCTGAATATTGTTGTTGTGCACCTGGACACTCCATTGTGACAAATACACTATGGTGAACCTACCGTTTTAATTGTGGCTTTCATAGGTAGACACACGCGGTCCCATCCACAACTGCCTCTAGCTACGCCTGAAGTTGAGTCACAGGCAAATTTCAGAAAAGGAAAGGCCCCTCGAGGAGAAACTTCCACCGCCAAACCAGGTAATTTGCCGTCTCCTTCTGTAGAAACCCCTTTTTCTTCTCCTCAGCTTCGCAGCAGACCGTTTTCTAAAGCCTCCCATTTCATGAATTTCGGAAGTGTTCCTGCCGAGTTGTCTCCTCCTAGTTTTGGACTAGAGGGAGAAACCCTTGTCACTTCCCTTACCCCTGTAAGCTTGTTTCCAGTATCCCTAGTTCAAGATCCTTCCCCTCCGAGTTCTCCTCCACCTAATATCCCTATGGCAGGAGAAAATCCCCCCATGACCAGAATGGAGGCTATTCTAGCTACTAGGTATGCTCCCCTTGTGTTACCTCAGCCTCTCAATGCCCTTCCAGCGGATGGTTACCTCAAAGAAGCTGCACAAGTTTACAGGCGAGGGGGACATAACTGCAGAAGAACACCTTGAAGCCTTCTACAGTTTTACAGACGATCATGTTATCTTGCATGCAGATGTATGGATGAGGATTTTCATCCATAGTCTTGAAGGTGAGGCTAGAAAATGGTTTAGGGCCCTGCCTCCTGGATCTATTGATGGGATTGAGGATTTGGATAGTGCCTTTTTGAGACAATGGGGAGATAAAAAGAACTTCATGTATTACATGACTGAGTTTGGGTCTTTGAAGAGAAAGGAAGGAGAGTCTATCTCTTACTTCTCCAAAAGATTTAATAAAATGTACAATAATATCCCCACCGAGATAAAGCCCTCCGAAGCCTCTGCAAAGATCACTTATACCAACGCTTTTGATCCTAATTTCTGCCTCCTGCTGAGGGAAAGGAGAACCACCACTCTAGCTCACATGCAGGAGCAGCCGTGGAAGTAGAGTCCAACATATTGGTTGTTGACCGACTCAGGAATAAGGCTGACAAAGACGTATCCAGGAGAAGAACAGAGGCCTCCTCATCCCATTCCTCTCCCCTTCCCCTTCATATGAATGAGGTAGCTAAAGTACTGAAATCCCTTTCGGCTAGGATGGAGAAGTGGGAGTTAGAGGGGAAGCCCACGTACAGAAACCCCCAAAATACTAATAACAGAGGTTTCAGGAGGCTTGGTAACAATATGCCACAGACTTTGCCAAAGGAACAAAGAAGCAGAGATAGGGATGATCAAAGGATTCAGACCCCTCTCTAGAATAGCCTAGTTGCTCATGAGGAAGGGGAGGAGATGGATGAACTCGACCCTGAGATCCACTACATCGAGGACACTTCCCCTTTTCTTCGTTTGACTCAATCTACATATGAAGAATCCCTTATCAACACTCAAATCAATGAGTTGAGTAAAGGGGAAAAGGCCAGAAACACTCCTAACGGATACAATCTCGGGTCAAAAAGGAAAGAAGGGAATTTTGATAGCCAGGATCAGCCTCTCATAGTGGAAAGGCCTACTAAAGCTGCAGCAACCACTACTAAAGAAAAGAAAACTCATAATGTTTCGTCAGCAGCCAAGGAACCTGTCCCCAAGGTAAGAGAAGCTCCTAAGTCTCTCTCCTCCTTCAGTTTTGAGCATGAGATTTAGAAGATTAGAATTCTTGTACCCCTATCCGAACTAGTTAAAAATGAAGATTTCAAAAAGTCCCTCTCCAAGCTGCTACAATCTGAGCCCCCCTAGCCTTCCATGGACTCAATAAATCTCCAAGATGAAAAGCCAACAGTTGTCCTAGGTCCCATGGTAGAAGATAGAGATGATTCATCCCCTCCTTTCTACACATCCCTGAACATACATGATAAAGTGTTGCATAACTGCCCCATGGATTCAGGGGCTTCCCATAACCTTATGCCCGAAATAGTAATGGAAGAATTGGGACTAGAGGTGACAAAGACTTATCATGATTTGTACTCTTTCAATTCAAGGAGGGTGAAATGCCTTGGATTCATCAAAGAATTGGCGGTCTCTCTGTTTCAGCTGCCAATGAAGAGTGTGGTCATGGACATTGTAGTGGCCGACATTCCTCCCAAGTTCGGCATGCTACTGTCAAGATCTTGGATTAAAAAGCTTGGAGGAACATTACAGATGGATCTCCCATATGCTACCATTCCAGTCTTTGGAGGGGAACACAGGAGGTTGTACAGAGAAGCCCAGTTGGCCTACATTGTTAGCGATGAGAAAAACCCTACCAATCACCCTATCTTTGCACTGGACACTGATTTGGGATCTAGTTTGTTACAACTCACTGATGCTCCTGAACCCCCTTTCCAAATCAGAAATCAACCCTTATTTAATCATGGGACACCTCCTCCAACCACCTATGTTTGGAAAATGTTTTTCAATGGAGCTTCTTCTAGCGAAGGCGCTGGCGCTGGAGTGGTCTTTGTGTCACCTTGTCAGGTAACCATATCCCTATCATACAATATTGAATTTGAAGCAACTAATAATGTGGTAGAATATGAAGCTCTTGTTCTAGGTTTAAGGGCTGCAAAAGAAATGGGGATTGAGGAAGTAGCAGTGTTCGGAGATGCTGAGTTGATTATCTAGCAATTCAAAAAAACTTACCAGACTAAGCATCCTCAGCTCAGAGCTTACAGAGAGGAGGTACGGGACCTGATTGACAATTTCTTCTCAGCTTTCAACATCTCTTTTATTCCAAGGGAGCAAAATGATTTGGCCGATTCTTTAACTGTTTCAACTAGCCAGTTCAAGATCCCTCTGTTGTCTATGGTCAAATATGATGTTGAGACAAATTATAGGCCCTCTGTACCGGACAATGTCAAGCATTGGAAGGTATTCAAAGATGATCTTGAAATCAAAAAAATTCTCCAATCCGTTGATGAATTTTCTGCATTGCACATTGATCAGGATCCTGACCTTGAAGGTGACCCTTACCCTGAGGTGTTTTTAAATGAAATTGCTAATCACCAGATTATTCAGCTGCCTAGCAATCACATTCCAAGGGCACTAGTCCCTTTAGAAAGATTGTTCGATGGGAATGATGTGGCAGTAAAGGGTAGGGTTTCATATGAATATGCTGACACAGCTGAGTGCAACATTGGCACATAGGAGGAGCCTAAGTTTATCAGGTTTTCGAGCAGTTTAACCAGAGAACAGAGGGCCAAATATACCGAGTTATTAAGAGAATTTGCTGATGTGTTTGCATGGACCTATGAAGACCTCAAGACATATGACACATATGTCATTGAACACAAGATCCCACTAAAGGAAGAGGCTAGGCCATTTAGGTAGAAGCTAAGACAGATAAATCCCATGTTGCTGCCTGTCATGGAAAAAGAAGTGAAGAAGTTTTTAGATGCCCAAATCATTGTCCCCTTGAGATATTCTGAATGGGTGGCCAATTTGGTCCTAGTAAGGAAGAAAAGTGGAGAAATCAGGCTTTGTGTCGACTTCAGGAATCTGAACAGAAGCTCAAGAAAGGACAATTACCCCCTACCTAAGATGGAACACATATTGCAGAGGGTAACTGGTGCATCCAGGATATCCATGATTGATGGATTTTTTGGCTATAATCAGATATCGGTCATGCCTGAGGACAGGGAAAATACAACCTTCACCACTCCTTGGGGCATGTTCATGTATGCCAAAATGCCATTCGGGCTTATGAATGCAAGAGAAACATTTTAGCGAGCCATGGACGTAGCCTTCATCGAAGAGAGAGATCGGTTTGTGATGATCTATCTGGATGACATCACAGTCTTCTCCAGGTTTGATAAAGAGCACTGCTATCACTTAAGGAAAGTTTTCTTGAAATGCCGAAGGTTTGGTATTTCCCTAAATCCCAAGAAATCTTTGTTTGCTATGATGGAGGGAAAGTTGTTAGTCCATATAGTATCAGCAAAAGAAGTGAGAATTGATCCCAGCAGAGTAGAGGCAATTCAGACCCTATCACTTCCCAGGTCTAAGAAAGAAGTTCAGGCCTTTTTAGGAAAGATTAACTTTAGGAAACACATCACAACCATGCTCAGAAAGGGAAATGAAGTGAAGTGGACCGTTGAACCCAGGGAATCTTTTGTCCAAATAAAAAGGGCATTGACTGAGGCACCCGTGCTGATCAGTCCTAACTATTCCAAAGACTTCCTAGTTTTTTCTTTTTCTTCTTTTGATACAGTAGCAGCGGTCTTATTGCAGAAAAATGAGGAAGGGCGAGAACAACCCATTGCCTTCTTCAGTAAAGCATTAAGAGATGCAAAAATTAGGTATGAAATCATGGATAAGAAGGCCTATGCCTTGGTGAAATCTCTCAAAGCTTTCAGAGTCTATGTCTTGCACTCAAAAGTGACCACATACGTTGCTTCAGCCTCTGTGAAGGACATCCTTGTACATCCCGACATAGATGGGAGAATGGGCAAATGGATTGCTAAGATCCTTGAGTTTGACCTAGAAATAAATCCCACCAAGTTGGTTAAGGGGCAGTGTTTAGCCAAGCTACTGGCTGAATTCAATTGCAGAGCCTTGGGGGTTAGTCTAATCAATACTTTCTCAGGAACTCAACAAGATGAGTTCCCCAGCCAAAGTTCTCAAGATGACCTGCCACTAACAGAATGCGCCTAGTATCAAGACATTTTGTACTTTCTGCAGAAGTTGAAGCCCCCTGATGGAATGGGTAAAAGTAAGGCAGGATATTTAAATCTCAAGGCGGTCAAATATTGCCTCATTGACCAAGTCTTTTACTGGAGAGACCCTCTAGGGGTGTTGCTGAGGTGTCTGAACCCACAGGAATCCTAGAAGGTTATACTTGAATTCCATAGTGGCCTTTGTGGAGGACATTACTTTTGGAAGACCACAACTGACAAAATTCTCAGAGCTGGGTACTATTGGCCCACCTTATTCACCAATGTCTGCAGAGAAGTCAGAGCTTGCATCAAATGTCAAAGGTTCTCAGGAAAGCAGTAGCTTAGAACACTGCTACTGAAGCCTGTAGTAGCTTCGACACATTTCCAACAGTGGGGGCTGGACTTCATCAGGGAAATCCATCCTCCCTCAAGTGGCCAACATAGATGGATCTTGACTGCAACAAACTATTTCACCAAGTGGATAGAAGATGGCCCTACCAGGAGTGCATCACACAAAGTAATCATCAACTTCCTGGAGGATATTGTAGCCAAATTTGGCTGTCCTAGTAGGATTGTCACTGATAATGCTGCTTCGTTCAAATCTGAGCCTCTGATTAAGTTCTGTGAGCAGTTCGAAATCTCACTAATTCACTCCACCCCCTATTATCCTCAAGTAAATGGACTGGCAAAATACTCCAATAAAATCCTAATCAAGCTCATTAAAATATTATTGGAAGACAATAAGAGGGCTTGGGACTCAAATCTAGAATTCTCTCTATGGGACGATCGAGTGACAACGAAGAAGTCCCTGGGCACCTCGCCTTTTCAGTTGGTTTACGGAACAGAGGTGGTTTTTCCCACTTAGCTCACCTTACCTGTGGAGAAGTTCTTTCAAGATTATGAAGGAGAGTCGGATCATATGGTCAGAAGGATTCATCAGATAGTGGAAGCACAACAAATCAGGGAACAGGTGATGGACACAACTCACAGTCATCAACATAAGGTCAAACTGGCTTTTGACAGGAAGGTCAGGAAGAAGGAGTTTGAGATCGGGGATTTGGTGCTTAAGTGGGATGCACCCAGACAGGATAAAGGAAAACACAGCAAGTTCAATGCCCTCTGGATCGAGCCCTTCAGAATATCCGAGGTTTTCCCAAATAACACGTACAGGTTGCAGGATCTAGAGGGTGAGGAGGTTTTTAGTAGCCCAGTAAATGGGCATTTTCTGAAGAAATCTTTTGTTTGAGCCTTAGACGGCTCCTATGTTTGTAAATATTGTCCTTTTGGTTCTTTGTTTATTTTTCGGCTTAATAGATGACTCCATAGCCCAACAACAAGGCACTGAAGTTGCAAATGAGTTCTTAGAGCATCGCAGGGACGACTCTATCCCCCATGGAGCCTGACATTAGTGCAAATTCTTGCAAGATGGTGTTTTCCTCTGGTTTTGGGCCACTGGTGTAAATGTACAAAAGAGGGGTTTGAAAACTGGTCAAGTGTGTTTTATTCAAAGGCCGCAACCATAAGCACCGAGTGCAGCCCACAGAAGAAGTCCATTTCGGGCTTAAAATTAAGCGAGTGAGTAGTCTGATTTCAACGACAAGGATCAATTGATGAAGCAGATCGACGATCGGTGGGTGATCGCGGTTCACCGAGTTGTGTCAGGTTTAACGTGATGGATAGCGCTCATTTTACCAAAATATCTTAGCCATCCGAGCAAGGGATGGGTGGCGTGAGATCAGGCCATTTCGACATTTCGGCGACCAGGAGTTCGAAGGGTAGGAGGTTCTTTGGTCATTTTGTATTTCAAAACCCTGAACCCCGAAATGCCGTAAGCGCCCAGGAGTTGGGCCCACGGTCTTGGCACCCGGTCACAGAAGAATGGGTCTGGGAAAAGGGTGTTGGTGCACATCATCTGATAAGACAGGTTCAAAAATGTCAACGTAATCTTAGCCGTCCATCCAAAGGGAGGCGTGGCGCACGATCAGGCCATGTCGGTATTTTGGCATTCGAGAGTTCAAAGGGTGAAGGGTTTCTCGTCATTTTACATCTCAAAACCTCAAACCCCGAAACGCCGAAAGCACCCAGAGTCGGGCCCACGGTCATAGCGCTCGGTCACAAGAGGAACGAACCTAGGAAAAAGGTGATGGAGTGCACCATGTGATGGGACAGGCCCCAAACCGTCGACGTCATCTCAGTCGTCCGATCCAAGGACGCATGGTGCAAGATCTAGTCACGTCGACATTTCGGCATTCGAGAGTTAAAAGGGTGAAGGGTTTCTCGTCATTTTACATCTCGAAACCCCGAACCCCGAAATGTCGAAAGTGCTCAGGAGTTAGGCCCACGGTCTTGGCACCCAGTCACAGAGGAACAGGCTTGGGGAAAAGGCGCTAGCGCACACCATATGATGAGACGGGTCCCAAAACCCCGACATCATCGCAGTCGTCCATCCAAAGGGACGTGTGGCGCACGATCAGGCCATGTCGGCATTTCGGCTACCGGGACTTCTAAGGGTAAGGGGGTTTTTCTCTTCCATTGCATTTTAAAACCCCGAACCCCGAAACGTCGAAAGTGCCTTTGAGGATAAGCGCAGGGTCACGGCTCGTGGTCACTTGGGGAAATAGAAAGAGCTGTGAAAAGGGGCCAAAAGAGTCAGGTTTTGCTACAGAAGGGATCGCCGCGATCTCTAGGTGCCAATCTGACTCAGTCTCAATCTTGGTTCCTGCTAGGTGTAAATAAAGGTGGGAGGAGGTGGCTGAAGCCTCTCCTCACTCATTAATTGTAAGGTATGGAGGATCCGACAGGTAGTCTGCTTGAGATGGTCCTGTGTACTGGCTTTTTTAGAGAAGCCATGATGAGTCCTCAACTAACCAGAGAAGTCTGCACACACTAACTCAGCATTTAATGGCTCAACTACCCCCTTGCAAGAGCCATGCACAGTTAAGGTGGCGTATGATGAAGGAGTTCAGACCAGATTTGACCGAAGAGATGCCATGCCCTGAAAGTCGAGGACGCCTCTGCTAGGCAAAGGTTTAGGAGTATATGTACTGAGTTTTTGTATTAGGAAAGGATGGATGGTTGAGTTAGGCTCCCGATTGTAAAAGTTTTGATGAAGCACTGGTTGCTCTGGTTATGTATTGGCACTTGAGACTTCTTGCCTTATGAATGTCAGCTTCTTTCTGTCTCTTTGTTTACACTGTGCTAGAACAACTCGGAATTGGAGGATCCAGTCGAGTTGCGTTGTTATAGGATGATTTATGTTGGATCACTATAATGGTTGCATTGTTTCTAATCAGTTCTTGTATTTTCTCAACGCTGAATGATTTGGAATTGGAGGATCCAGTCAAGTCACCCTTCAGTTCCCCGAAACTCAGAACCAAGAGGATCTTTCATTCTGAGCTTTTCTTCCTCAAGCTGTTGAAAGGCCTGATGCACGAGGCAGTCTTGCTCACTCATCTCATTAAGTGTTCCACCTGCCCATTTTACAATCAACTCATTGACGAAAGTTGGATCAAGGCCTCTTTTGTTCTTTACATACTAGACCTGGTCTCCGAGTTAGAGTGATTCCTTCCTGGGTCTCTACCCATTCGATCACCCATTAAATTTATCGTGACATAAACTGATGGGCGTTGGGCTCTACTCCTGTCACAATCCAGGAGTGACTTCTAACGCCAACAGAACCAATTGTTAAAGGATGTTGGCACTAGCATTGTAATCAGTTCAAAGCATCTTCCTAGAGTTACTTACATTGAAAACAACCTAAAATAAGAATAGAGGGCTTAAAAAGGAGAGGGGGCACTCAATCGATAGAGAAGAAGATGATCTAAATAAAATCCACTCATATCAGTTAGTTTAGAACCTCAAATAAGGATAATTGAATCTTACTTCAACATGCATAAGGTAAGGGTATTCTATTTCCTTGTCCGAGTCCAGCCGGTCGGGTTCTTTCATCCCAATTCGAACATGGTGATCGACCATCTCGATCTGTAGGCACTGGGGAACAGAGACTATAAGGCCACCAATTTGTTTGTACCTATGTACAAATCCATAAGGTAAAAATCCAGTTAGCTAAGAAGTTGATTCCACAGTATATTCAGGTGATGAAGTAGTAGGACCAACATCAAGAGAAGTAACATGACCAATAACAGAAGTAGAAGCTGGATTGGGTAAGTACGGGTTTCAACAGAAGGGAATCGATCTTTACATGCGAATGTGGTTGATTCTCCTGTGCAGAGCGGTACATGATTGTTGAGGCCCTCTCGTGAAGGCAGTGTTGTCAAGGACATGAAGGTGGTGTTGTGAAGGCGTTGGAGACGGTGGCCGCAATTTTTAAAGCCCTAGCATACACCAATCAATCAGTCAATCAATCGGTTTCGGTTTGATGGTGTTTTCAATGCCGCCACAATTTTTAAAGTCATGGCATACACATAACGATTGATTTGATAGTCAATATAATGCAAATATTTGTGTGTCTAGATTTCCAAGTAGTTAGAAATCTGTGTCAAGATTTCCAATAAAACATTAGGCAGTCAATATAATGCAGATCTTTGTGTCAAGATTTTCAAGCAGCTAAAAATATGTGTCGGGATTTCCAATAAAACATTACAAAGACATTAGGAAAAGATAAAAATAAAATGTTGAGAATAGCATTTTTTTATTATATAAAAAATAAAATTTTAGTTCTCTATCTGAAACATTAGAACATTAGAGGTTGAAAACAAATATATAGTCAAACCACATACTAATAAAAAGTCAATGGTAAATCTAGTTGTTTTCCTTAGATAGAGACATATATATAGTCAAACCACATACTAATAATAAGAAGTCAATGGTGAATCGAGTTGTTTTCCTTAGATAGGGACTAATAATGAAAAATGGTATTGTCCAACAACAAAGTCATTAAATCATTGTGTAATCATCTAATTCATCATGAATTTAGAATTACTATAATTTATTAAAAAAAAAATGAAAATTTTGATAATATTCAGACAAGCTTTACAACAATCTAATATCAGAGAAATGTTGTAACCTAATCTGAAAAGGTTTGCCTATTGATTTAACAAAATTAATTAACATAAAATAAAAATCATATAATATCCACTTACCATTAAAATAAATATATATAAAATTAAAAAAATATAAATAATTTTCATCACAATTTGTATAACTTTCAGGCTTTACATTATCTTACTTGCTTTTATATATATTTATATATATATATATATATATATATATATATATATATATATATATATTTAAAATATATAAATAATACCTTTACTTTACTTTACTTTACTTTTATATATATATAATTAAAAAAATATAAATAATATCATCACACATTTATATACATACCTTTCATTGCTTTACACTATTTTACTTGTTAATGTTTTAAAAAGTAGTACGTACATTAACAAAAATTAGCTCTGCAACGCTGGTCTAAATGCTTCGTAGAGTTCAACATGAAGCACAAAGTCCGAGAGGAACCTTCTAAACTCCGATCAAGGTTTATCGTTAACTTTTCTCTTTCGCTTAACCTTCCAATTATTTCTTCCAAGCAAGAAAGATTCGCTTCAACTAATCTCATTGCAAGTTCCTTGGCGAGGTGGATTGAACGAAGGGCTCCTATGCTAACTCGAGACACAAATTCAAAGCTAATGGTCGCTCCAAGGATTTACATTCTAATCGGCCATTGGGGTCATCGAGCTCATAGGACTGTCGAAACGACATGATCCTATAGTTTGCAATGCAATTATGCCCTTGGGAGCTAAAATTTTCAAGTTCACGATTGAACAAGATACTCAATTTGTGAAACTTAGTGAGAAGGGGGACATAATGATAGAGATGATTCCTAAGCTTTACTACATTGGATAAGGAATCTAGGTAGGGTTGAGGTAAAGAAAAGGAATGTAGGTAGGGTTGAGGTAAGGGAAAAATGAATAGGTACAGCTTGTTGGTCAAGGTCCATATGTCTTTGGGATCTAAAAGTTTTAAGTTCATGATTGAACAATATATTCAATTTGTGAAATTCAATAAGAAAGAGAACATAATGATAGAGATAATCCCTAAGCTTTGTTCCATTAAATTAGGAATTTCGGTGGGGTTTAAAAGTTTTAAGCTTATGATTGAATAAGATACTTAACTTGTCAAATTTAGTGAGAAAGGGGGACATAATGATAGAGATAATCCCTAATCTTTACTCCACTAGATAATGGGGTTGAGGTATGGGAAAAAGGAATAGGTATAACTTGTTTCGCAAGGCCATCATGCCCTCGAGACCTAAAAATTTCAAGTTCACGATTGATAAGATACTCAATTTGAGTTCAATTTAGTGAGGAAGGATGATAGTGATAATGCTTATAGTTTACTCAACTGGGAATCTTGATGGGGTTGAGGTAAGGGAAAAATGAATAGGTAAGTTGTAGGCTTCAAACTAACCAAAATCCCTTCAAATAAGCTTCACAAGCAATCAAAGCAAATCATAAGGAAAATCGAGGCCATCAATAAGGAAACTTGAGGTTATGACCATTTTCAAGGGTATCAAAACCTTCACTTGTTTATGATTCAAGACATTAACACTGAAATTGTAGGTGAGAATGTTTTTGAATTGAATTTCCTACCATTTCTCAACTTCTACTCTATTTTTAATGCGGTCTTACTTCTACCATATTTTTTTCTTCTATTGGACACCTCAAAAGTGGTGGAACACTAGACCATTATAGAGTTCAATCCCATCTACATTGAGCAAGATATATTGGATTGGATCATGGACTTCAAGATCCACCCTCTAGTACAATGTACAACTTTAT
>JZKD02S0263182.1:118504-143863 GCA_000966675.3 Picea glauca
CTCCAACATACCCTTACAAACTTTCCAGGAGATTTAGATCTACCCTTAGACTTAGATCTCCCACTTGAGAAATTAGATCTATTTCTTTCCTCGGAATGTCCTCTTGCAAATAATGCGTTTGTGCTATGTCCTTCCATATTCTTTCGTCTCATATCCTCCGACAACAAGGATGAGACCACTTCTTCAAACTTAAAAGAAGTTGTATTACTACCTATGGCCACAACCAAACTATCCCACGAGTCTGGTAAAGAACACAACAAACTGAAACATTTATCTTCATCTGAAATTTTAATCTCAACAGATACTAACTGAATTACCATAGTATTGAAGGCGTTCAAATGCTCTTCCACCGAGTCTCCATCTCTCATCCTCAAGTTATACAGCTTCTTTCTCAAGAAGAGTTTATTTACCAGGGACTTAGACTGATACAACTTCCCCAACTTTTCCCATAAATCCTTGGTTGTAGCTTCCTCTAACACATTCAATAATACTGAATTGGAGAGACATAGTCGGATTGTGCTCTTTGCCTTCCGATCCATCTTTTTCCAGTCATCTGCAGAAGTTAATGTAGGTGCAGTACCTGGATCTACTGCAATCCACTGATCTCTATCCACCAAAAGATCTTCCATCTTGAGCTTCCACAACTCAAATCTTTTCCCATTAAACTTCTCGATCTCCATCTTCGAATTGCTTGCCATTTCTTTTCACCTGAAAAATAGTACCGCAGACCTCCCATTGTAACAAGGCTTATCACAGTCCCGAGCCAAACCCTTGACCACAAAGGCATCCCCCTAAAGCCAATAAATATCTGATACCAAATGTAAATTCTAACCTTGTACAAGGTTAGAATTTACAATGTCAACCCTTGAAGAAAGTCTGGTAGCGAATTCTAGTAGCACAATGGTTTGGGTAATGGACCCAAGTTTTTTTTATGGATAAAGGTATGAGTTTTGATATATTTGTAGGTAATACTATTCCATATGGATAATACATGTCATGCCATTTCCGGTGGTATTTGGAACTTCACATAACTCCTCATGGTTAGAGAGTTATGGCCATATGAAGTTGGAGAACCCTCATGAGTCATCTAGAAGCCCCTAAAAGTCAAAGTGTTTGCAAAAGAAGTTATTCAAATAATAAAATAAATGGAGAACTCCCTAAAATAAGGAAAGTGGAATGCTACATGAAAGTATAAATAAGAGGCAAGGCTCTCTCATTTAATCACACTTGAACACATTGAACATCTTTTGTTGTGTAAGGATTATTGCAAGTACTCATTGATACATATGAAGTTGCGGAAGTCTGAGGTAGTATGAAGGGTTGACGGCGAAAGTTTCAGAGTTACAGGGAATAATAAAAAACCCCTAATTTTTGAGGCGTACGCGGGCTGATAGTGTATTAGAGTGCGTAAAATGTAGAAACATGGCCTAATCTTACTAGTCCTTAATATGCAAAATGTAAAATGTTTGGTAACTTTTGTAAAAATATTCAAATTTCTAAAGATTTTATATGGTTTCTATAAATTTTTGGCGATTTTTAAGGTAAATTAATTTTATTCTATGGAATTTGGGCGAATCATTTTTAAGAAAAATGGAAATTGGCGAATCATTTTTTGGGAAAAACCATGGAAAATTAGCCCATTTGTGAAATTTAGCCCCTAAAATCATCTACGCCGTACATATGCAAGATGACAATGTATTATGGTGCGTACGTACGTGGGATGGCAGTGTATTAGGGTACACACATGTTGGTAAAGTCGTGGAAACTTGAGAAGATGAAGAGGTTCTAGATTCTGAGATCAAGCTCCCAGGAAGGTCTAGAGTGCTCAGATACATCAGATCTATCCATTGGTTCAAAAGGTATGTCTTATTTCTATGAATAGTTTGATTTTGATGTATGCATGAGAAATGGTTATAGAGATTTGAGGATTCTCCCTAGAGAGACTAGTGGCTGCATGGGATCTTATGTATAAGTCAAAAATACAGTGTTGGTATATTTATCATTGATACTTCTTGTTAGAATTGAGGCACATCTTGCATTTCTTGGCATATGGCTAAGGGTTTGTGGTACATGGTTGAGAGCTTGTATTTGTGAAGTGGTTGATGTATTGAGAGGCTGAATATCAAAAAGGGTTTGATGACTAAATCATGTGAGGGTTATTATACCTGTTCATGATTACACACACCTATATGGCACATGACTAGAGAGAGATATATATGCTTTGGGTAAAGGTTATGTATGATGATTCATGCACAAGGTACAGTTACAATATGGATACAGTGACAGGTTACAGATCTATGTGAAAAAGTTACAGAGGGTCAGAATTTTTCAAGAGAAAGAAAACCCTATTTTTTAGAAGGCATACGCAGGTTGCATAACAGTTTGGTCGCGTACATACGTGGGTTTCATAACATATAAGGCACGTACATACGCGTGTTGCAACACTACAGGTCGCATACCTGTTGTATTTTGTTGATACATGTTCAGTTTAGGTATAGATTGATTACAGGCTAGTTGTACATGTTGGTGCGAGTTGATTGGTACAGGTTTACTACAATATATCTCATAGTGATAGTGTGACAGTGGTTCCATCATTCTACTTATATGTTAGGGCGGTTAGACGGGGCAAGGATAGGTGGTTGTAGCCACCCTCCGGTTGTATCCGGAGAACATAGGGGGTTGTAGCCTCCTTCTGGTTGTAGCCAAATAATCAGGGAGTTGGAGCTTCCCTCAGGTTGTAGCCTGAGAAACTAGGGGGTTGGAGCCTCCTTCCAGTTGCAGCTGGAAAACAAAGGAATTTGTTGCTTCCAATGAATGTAATTCTTCAAGACATATAAGAAAAATCATTCCATGGTTTTCACCCACTTTGGGTTTCCACGTAAAAACACTGGTATACTATGTATGTGTATGATTGTTCATTTGTTCATTTTTTATTTGCTCTGCAAATATTGGATGATAATTCTACATTGATATAACACTTGCATTATATGGTTAAAAATGATTAAATTGCTCTATTACTGATTCACCCCCCTCTCAGTAATCCAACACCATGTTCGTCGGAAGTAAGAGAAAAATTTATACCCCATCCCTCAAAAAAGTACTTAGGGGTCGGGTGTGTGACAGAGTGGTATCAGAGCAGGAAACAACACTTGGCCTACTTGGGCTCACGAAAAAGTCAAATTACTTTGTTTTCTTAGAAATATTTAAGGGGGAGGGAGCCCTACCCTACCCTACATAGTAGATCATTACTCAAACACTAGGTCTGGATGGGCCAGAGAATAGTCACAAGAATAGTTTACTAGGGCTAAGATGAGCATGTTGATAGATTTTACTATCGCAAGAAGATTATCTGCATAATCTTCTTGAGGAGAAGGATTGCAGATTGAAATTTCGTTGGTAATTACTCAACAAAAATTTAATCCTACTAGATTGTAGTAGAAGAATCATATTTCTACCTTCGGGGAATGATAGCCACTCCTAGAGGAGTGGGATTATGATGATAGGCTCTAATAGAAATACTTGGATGTGAATGAACTGAATAGGTTACAAGGTTGCCTACAAATGTGGGCTTATGAAGCCTTTGGTAATCATAATTTCTTCTTAAATAAGAGTTTAGGCCTTGTGAGTATATTTCCCAATGTCTAGAAGCCCTATGGAGATATGTGAGGTCAACTTACTTTTACTATCTTAATTGAAACTTGTTAACACCTTTAACAAAGTAAAAAGTATCCCTATGGGATGAGAATAACCTTTAGGAAATAAGTAAAGTGACATGAGAAAGTTCAGGAGCTCATGGATGTGCTAAGGGAGTGTATATCCCTAATAACTTAAGGGTGTGCCTATGCAATAGGTAAGCAAGTGGAATATGTTTGCACTACATGCATAGGTGAAATGCTTGGTCGCAAGGATATGCTAGAATCCATATGGAAAAATATTAAACATACAAATTAGGCATATTATAATTTACGGTGGGTTGTAAGGTATGGTCTATTGATGGACCTTTTTGTTGGCATGTTTACAAGTAGAGTGTGCTTGTCATTGATGACAAGAACAACAATGGCGATGATATGTTTACAGGCAAGAAAAGAAGCAATGAGGAAAGAAATAATGATGACAAACAAGGAGCGCATAAGATCATGAGGAAAAGTGAATATTATGCGGAGACGATAAATCTCAGAAAGGATAGCAGTTTCCAGAAGCGCAGATGAGGTCCAAGTCATTAGGACTCGCATATTGATCAAAGGTCGAGGCCTTTGACACTTATACATTCTTCCAAGTCGGGAGGAAGTGAAATCTCAGGAGGAGGAGCGAGAGTGGTCGTCGGATCAGTGTCCATATAGGAGGAGCACGTAGAAAGATCGAGTCGTCGATCTAAGAACATGATCGATGAACAACGTTTAGTTCGGGTCTAAAGATGCGAGGAGCTTACACTCAGGCAAGTTTGAGATTTGAAATCCCTGGAATGCGAATTTTTTTCAGCAGTCGGATCAACTTCAAGTGGAAGGACAGGATAAGCTAGCAAAGCTACACCGCGAAAAGATCAAGTCGTCGATCTAAGATACTGATCAAACCAACAACATTCACTTCAGATATAAAGATGCAAGGAGGTTATGCTCCTGAAAGTTTGAGATTTTAAATCCCTGGAATGCGAAGTTCCGTCAGCCGTCGGATCAATTTCGAGTGGAAGGACAGGATAAGCTAGCAAAGTTGCATCGCAGAAATATCAAGTCATCGATCCAAGATCCTGATCGAACAAACAACATTCACTTCGGATATAGAGATGCGAAGAGGTTATGATCCAGAAAGTTTGAGATTTGAAAAACCCAAAGCCCGGAAATCCGAAATGAATAAGGACCGTCGGATCTGGAGATCAGACAATTACCATTAGATCAGGGAGATCTACGTCAGTATATTACGTCAACAAATATCGTCCTTAAGGACATGTTGCAGACCACATCAGCAAGGACACATGGAAGACCATGTCAGCAAGGACACATGGCAGACCACGTCAGCAAGGACACATGGCGCAATCAGACAATGACAAGTGTCAAGTTGATTTTTTATTTCAGGTACGTGGTAATAACAAATCCAAGTGATACATGGTAGCTTCTTGGATCGTGACACATCATTGAGTGACACAAGAGTTACGTCACTCCGGGAGTTTTTCTTCGAGATTTTTACCACTAGTACTCACCCAAGGATCCGAAGTCCCAAATGCCGAAGACCCTAAGTGGATACAAGTCGTCTGATCTAAAGATCACTTTGGGTTTATTCTCGATCGTTGATCGTGTATCATGATACGTGTCAATGGATCGTGAACTCCGAGCGAAACTTCTCTGGGAAAACACGAAGAAGAAATGTTTGAGATTGCCGAAGGCCAAAGTCCCAGAGTGGAGGATAGTCATTGGATTAAAGAGGACACGTGTCAGTATATTGTCGACTCCGGTAAAAAGCAAAGGAAGGATGAAAGAAAGTTGAGAGTTGAGATAGTCGAACCCCGAATACCCGAAGGGTTTGTGACCGTCGATCCAAAAGGGACACACGTCGTTCGATCATGGACTCCAGGTGAAATACTCTGGGAGCAAATGAGAGTTTGAGAATTGAAATCTTCGAAGTCCGGAGACCCGAAGGAGATCTCGACCGTCGATTTGAGAGGGACACGCATCATTGGATCGTGGATTCTGGGTGAAATTCTCCAGGAGCAAGCGGAGTTTGAGAATTGAAAGGCCCGAAGGCTAGAATCACGGAGGAAATTCTGATCGTCGATTGAAGAGGACAAATGTCAGCATATCTTCCATTCTGGAATATATCCAGTCAACAGCAACAGGGTTTGATATTTGAAACTCTCGGAGCCCGGACCATGTAGGAAATCTCAACCGTTGAAGGTGAGATCTGGTCCACAGACTTGATAGGACAGATATGAACCGTCTGTTCAAGAGCATCGTCAAGATCGGGTCCAAAACATGCTCGAGTCTTAACTTTTCGTGAGTGGGACACAATTGAAACCACGGTTTTGGAGAAAGGATGCGTGGAGGCTTGTAGTGAATTGTGGGGAGAAAAGTGGGTTTTCCTCAAACCGCCTATAGACCCGCTCGTAATTGCGTGATCACATGAAATCATCACCTAAGGTCATATCTAGGGAAGAGATAACACGTCGCTAAGCTCCACTTCGTATTTCGGGAGATCGAGAGTTAGGAGAGTCGGGGTGACGCACGACAAACGACCCGAAACGTGAAGTCCCAAAGTGATTGGCCCCAGGTCACAGCGAGCGGTCACGAGAAGGAAGGGGCATAGGATCCAAAGGAGCCAAAACCGCCTGACTGTAACTATCAGAGAGGACGAAGAATTGGGACTCACAGAGCAACAAAGGATTCTCAGGATAACTGGCAGAGAAGCCAAAGAACCTTGAATAACGTCCAGAGAAGATGAAGAGTTTGTATGATGATCAAGTAGATGACTCGATGTGAGAAATACATTCAGAACATAGAAGCAAAGGTATTCAATTGGGTAGCCATGCAGTCGTGAGGATGAGATGAAGTAAACGACCTGTGGGGAGAACTGTGACGCGGTGAAGAGGCGCGACATGAAGTATGCAGAAGGTGCACAGAGAGTATAAAAATGCAGAACAAAGAAGAGATGGGGGATGTTGTTGAGTGTGATTCATGCAGGTAGAAGCATGCAGTGTGCAAGAGCTGAAGCGCACAAAAGAGACATGGTGCATAGAATGGAAAGAATACATAGAGAATAAAGCGCAGAAGAAGCAAGGAACATAAATGCATATCTGAGAGAAGAACAGAAAGAGCAGTAGACACGAGGAGAGAGACATTGATGCAGGCAGAGCAGAGCAATGTAGTAGAACAATGATGATACTGGTAAGCCATAGATAAATTATGTATCATTGTGATAAATTCAAGAAAGAAAATATTTATATTTCAAGGTTGTAGGGAGGTGCTAGGGAGGATTGTTGTCCTCGGAGTTTCAAGTGGGTTCTTGAACATAGGGAGTTCTAGCTTCCATCTGGTTACAACCAGAAAAACCAAGGTGGGAGGGTGGTGCAAGGGAGAACTATTTTTCTCTGTTAAACAGGTCAGTGCCTGTGTGACTGGAAGTTGGTGCTGGAACACTTAGGGAGTTGGTGCTTCCTTCTAGTGGGTGCTATAGAAACCAGGGAGTTGGTGCTTCCTTCTAGTGGGTGCTAGAGAAACCAGAGAGTTGGTGCTCTCAACAATTTGCATCTTGCAAAACATAGGTGGTAGTCTCACAATGAGTTGGTTCTCATAAGAATGATAATGTACAGAAAATAAAGATTACTTATCATATCAAGAAGAAGAGGTTTTTTCCTGTATGGTTTTCCTCAGGAAATATCTGTCTCTGTATATTTCATGTGTGTGATTGATGTTGAATATTCTATTGCTTACCTCCCTGCATTATTTTGATTGTCATTGAGTGCTTTGTAAAGAGTTTAAAATAAGCATAATTGTTTAAGCACATTAACAACTGATTTACCCCCACCTCTCAGTCGTCCAAAACTATCACTTATTGCCTACACAGATGCAGATTGTGCAGGTTGCATTGATGACCGATGAAGCACCAATGGAGCAGCGTTCTACTTGGGTGAGTGTTTAGTATCATGGCTAAGCAAGAAACAATCATCAATATCTCTATCTACAGTCGAGGCAAAGTATATTGCAGCAGCAACATGTTGTACATAGGTTCTTTGGATGAAACAAACTTTGACAGATATACAGGTGAGTATGATGAGCCCATTCCAATATATTATGATAATACAAGCGCCATCAATATCTCAAAAAACCTGGTGATGCACTCCACGATGAAGCACATTCCAATCAAGCATCACTTTCTATGGTAACAAGTTGCAGAGAAGAACATCGGATTTGAATATGTGGGAACAAAAGAACAAGTGGCATACATCTTTACAAAACCTCTTCCATGGGAAGCCCTTGAGTATCTTCACCAGAGACTAGGAGTAATTTCTACTCCAAAATGAGAATGACCCCCCTCCCCCTCTCAGTTTTCCAACACTTTTAAATGAGAATGACCTTATGTCAAAATGAGTTAACAAAAAGAATGAAATTTTGATAATGTTGTGGCCTATTACCTTATTAATATAGGACTGTAAGGATTAATGAGAGACCAATGAAAGGTCTAATTAAGGGGGTGTCAGACCACCTTTATATCACCAGTGGATCATATTGACATCCATAGATGGATTGTAGCCACATGGATATGTCTTGGTATACTCAAATAGAAATAAGAGGGAGTTTAGGAAAATATTATCATGTAGAGATACGTTGACCAAGAATGAATTGAGGAATGAAGAAGAGACTAGAAGTGTTTATCTTACTACCTTGGGTAATACAATAACTACCCATCTAAATTATGATTTATGGAAGGCTTTTAGAGTAGAAAGATAAAAATTGGTCCTTGTTGGTTGTTTCCATGTAGAGAGGGAAACATCAGTATGAGTTATGGCTATGAGACTAGTCATACAATTGACTATAATCTCTCACTAAAGAACACTAATATTAAAACTAAAATATTAATGTGAATGAATGAGATAAAAAGGTGCAAGCAATTCACCTACATATATATAAATATATGTATGCATGCTTAAAAGAATAATATGTCTGCCTGATCAAGTAAGATGGGAGGAAATATGTGTACTTACCATATCTGAGCAATTCCATGGATGCATGGTTAACCCTATGTTGGAGGGTCTGATTATATTGATGAAAACAATAGCTTGAAGAGGATGTGTCCCATTTCCTCGAGAAAAGCTAGAATAAATTGTTGAAAGAATAATTGAGCAAGGAGGCCCTGTTGTCATGATAAAAGGAGACATGATTATGCCTGTGAGGATTGCATGAGAATGATTGTGGAAAATCATGAATTAAATGATGTTAAAGTAAATATGCATGTGATATGTAAAGTACACCTATGATAGACACATATAGGCTTATAATGATGCATGTGGTTAAGTGCATTATGATTGTAATTTAACATAACAATGAATATGTGTGGATGAACAATATGGATGCATAATAAATATGTGTTCTTATATCCCTTATGGAATTTTGAGTAAACCTATGAAATAGTGAAGTTAAGGCCACTCCAGATAATGATGGGTGTGCAACGAAAGAGTTGCATGCTGAAGGAGTTCCCTGTGGAGGAACTGTGTAAACACTTTGTCAGGAGAACAAAGTTACAACCTTAATTATTGCTGAGAATTGGGTAGTGGGACATAATCCTATATATATAAGAATCCTATATTACATTATAAAACATAATGCATGAATGGAAGACCAACAAATGAACGCTGACTATTCTGATGTCTAAATAGTAATGTGCAATATGCACATGTTCATAATTCATTGTGAACAAAAATATTTATATTGTATCATGTTGAATTATCTAAGAATCTTAAGGTGAACCTAACCAATACTACTCAAGAAAAAGAGAAGAAATATCCCAGCAGGGAGTAGATTATAGAAGAAAATAAGGAGAAAAGGAAGAATGTTTCTCACTTTAAAACTCTGAATTGTTTAACAGAGTTGTAATCCTTAAAGCAATAGTTGTGGAAACAAGCATAAACTTGGTTAAAGACGTGAATGTGTAAAGGCAATGAGACCTTGGGAATAGTTCAGATAAGTTGAAAGTCTAGACTATATAGAAGGAGTTGGAAAGAGGGAAGAGTCACTTAACTCCTTTTTTCTTGTTGTGTATTTTGTTTCTCTAGGATAACAAGATGATATGATGTTGTGTTTGAGTGTTTTAGCATGAGAATTGTGATAAATGTGTGACTGTAGAGACAACTAGAGACTTGAATATGTTTTCACTCGTGAAAACATTGAGGTTAATGTGATACAGTTCATATAGATATGTTGGGGCATATCTGAAAATGTTTTACTCATTTAGATACATACATCTTAGTTAACATGACGAGTGCCATAATTTTGAATATGATAATGCATGTTTGTGTAGGAAATTATTGGAGTTGTTGGGAAAGGATAGGTGCCAATGGTAGACATCCTTTGGTAAAGGATAAATGCAAGAAGGTTGTTGATGAAATATTGTTGAAGGGACTTTGGGAGCCCCATTGAGAACTATTGATGAGGTAAAAATCAGAAAAAGGGTGCTAATACCCAGAACAAGTATAAAAATGTTCACGCCTATGTGGCATAAGGTATGAAGGGATTTGGTAAGAATCACCTATGAAGTACTTTAATTTCTTACTAATAAGAAAATAATTTTGAGTGGTTATTGTATTCCATTGAAACCCAGGCAGGGTAAGATTCAGGAAAGAAAAATCTAAATAATAGAGAGAGGAAATCCATGACAGTCAAGGATGATTAAGAATCCTTGAAAGAAAATTCATGAATCAATAGTGTCATGGGTACATTGACCAATCAAGAGTGATTTGGAACAAAAGTACTCATATGCAACATTGAATTGAATGCATTGAGAAAATGCATGCTTGCATAAGAGGGCAGACAATAGACTTCCCATTAAGGAATAAGGACCTTCCAATACTCTACCTAAACTGTAAGGGTGTTAAATAAAGGGAGTGGGTGGCCATGAGTATTGGCACCACTCGCTACCAGTAAGGAGAAAAGTGTTTAGATGCAACCATATGAAACTTAGGTTTCATATTATAATATGTTAAACTAAGGACATGATCAATTTCTAGCAGGAAGCATAATCTTTCTATAATAATGAACGAGAATGAATAAGCCATATGGTGAAGAGTTTGGTTGAGCTCCAATGCACCATGGTAAAGTGCTCGTCATAAAGTGTGGAAAAATTGAAATCAATGCAAGGGTGCATTGGGTAGGAATGTGGCCATGAACATTGGCACATTGATTAAAGTAATTTAATATTTGAATTGCATTTGGAAAATTTGGTACGTTGAAATTTTGCATGCGTAAAAAATGATATTTCATTTTCCGTTATATCATTGAATAGATGAAAATGATTTAACTTTTAGTATGCATAGTTTGGAAGATATAATGTGCATGATAACTAACAACTTGTTTGGATATGTGAATATGGAGTTGCAAGAATAAGGGTCTTAGATATGGCAGCATAAGTAAATCCCATAAGGAAGACCAACTTCTATTGAGCCAAATTGTTATGAGAAGAAATATCTCATATTTGTGAATATGGTTCCTGTGGGGAACATATCTGAAAACAAAAATGTGGAATTTGGAAATCTGTGGGTGACGTATTTGAAAGAAATTATAAATTGGAATTGATGATAACATCTCATGGTTATTGTATGTATGTGACATAGGTGGGATGAAATATATGTCTGGGAGGGACAGATGATGGTTGTCAAGTTGGAAAAGCATAGAGAAAGGTTATTGTTGTGACATGAGAACCCTGTGATAAGACATGATCTCTATAGAAAATTTTGTGTTGTGGTAACACGGGTCGGAGGGACGCCTCGAAAGATAAATTTAGAGGGACGCCTCGATTGTAAGACTCAATAAATTCTCAGAAACGTTTCTTATGCGAGAAAGCCTTGGCAAGGAAATATGGATCACCCGAGGGACTGTATAACACAAAAGGGGATTCTTGAGCCTGGGCCTAGAGGGTGAGTGACCGCAAGGAAGAGGAGACTTCAATAATCCTTGTAAACTATTGGTTGGAATCATGCACACAATGGGTATGTCAAGGAAACAATGGGCCAAGTTAGTAATACAACCAAGTGGATGTGGATCCATAAAATTGCACAGATAAGTATTGTGCAAATATGGATATTCCTCTTGAGTTTTAAACAAAAATAAAATGTTTTTGCATGAAATTGTGATTAATATGCTTATTGCTTGGAATCATTGTAGGCATGTGAAAAAGGCCAAGAGTATGGAAAAGACCGGACCAAGAAAGAGGAGCAACACTACTAAAGAAGTTGAAAGAAGAGGACATGATTGGAGTTGATGAGATACAAAGAACACCGAGGATGGTGTTCCTTTAATGGGGAGGGTATTGTAATACCCTTGTTTCCACCAGCTTGTAACTGTAACTATATTTTTCTAAAAGGGTAATGTAAATATTTATGCTACTAATGTAAAACGTAAAGTGTTCCATAATTGCTAAAGGGGTTTCCAAGGTAGATCATGATGCATGAGAGGAAATCAAGGAGGAAATTTTCCCTTGCCAATTTAATAATCGAGAAAAATCCATATTGCCCATTTTTCTAGAATTGTGGTTAATGGAGGGAGTAGGTAGATGAACTATAAGCTTCCCACATTTATGAAAAGGAATGGGTGTTGTACCAAAACTACCTGGTCTTAGAAGCATTGGAAGAAAAGTACTCATCTAGGGGATTTTGGACTGACCCACGAATTTGGGGATTTGACCCACAAAAATCTTACTGAAGAAGCCAAGAGATAAGGAAAAATGGAGAGAAGAGAAGAGGGGAGACAATTGGTTGAGTCTGGGAGCCATTTTCAGAGTAGAGAGGATGTAGAGGAATGAGTCTAGTGACCATTTTTTGAGGAAGGAGAAAATGTGTAGCTCTCTGGTTCTGAAGAGAAATGAAAAATGAATTTGGTTTTTGGGTACAAGAATTGTTGGGCACCATTTTCAATCCAAGTTGATGAACGGTTTTGCAGAGAAGATGAGTGATGAGTGACTGACTCGTTGCAGATCCCCTTGATTGGTGGAGAGAAAACCGATCTGTCAAGTTCCTATGGGAAGAGGAGAGTGATTCTTCGTCCCTGGTTTCTGTTGAACAGAAGGAAGAGTCTCTCTCTCTCTCAGAGCATCATGATATAGCTAGGGGGTGGCCAACGGTAAATCTGTCTAAGATTTTTTGTGCCTATAGTTGGGAGGAAAAAGGCACCCCTTTCAACAACTGCATCACTATCTGGTTTCTATATAAGTATATTTGGTGAAATCTCTGTAGTGTTTAGATCAAATAAAATTTAATACTATGTTTTAGAACTATGTAAGTTTAATTTCTGAAAAAAGATGACTTGAGAAATTTAAGCAAAATAAAGATAATGTCTTAGTTGAAGATTTTTTTATTTAATTTCTTATCTCTTGACTATCTGTGTGCTAAAATAAAATTTCTGGGAGTCGATGTTGTGGTTGACTATGTTGTACCATTTAATACATGCCTGGGAATTGATGATTGAACAGTTAAAAATATCTACAACACCTCTGAAAGTGATTGAGTGATTTTTCTACGTAATAGTGCTCCATTTTAGTATGTCCTCAAATCTCATGCCAGAAAAGTTAGAGAATATCATATTTGTGTGGACTTTAGGAAATAATCCCAAATATGGGAAAACATTAAAAGTCCTTATAAATAATTATTGAGAAAAAATAATTAGGAGATAAACATGAAATTGGTCTAAATGAATTAAAATACAAAAGTTCTCAAAATTCTATTTGGGGCATAAATAAATATTTATGTTTAAATTATGTTAAATCTCCTAAATTTGGGAAGAATCCCCTTAAATTTTGGTGGGCAATAAATCTTGGTAGAAACACCGAATTTACTGTGGGGGTAAATCTTTGTATTAGGTCCATTTGCCTTAAATTTAGTAAGAGTAGTAAAGTACAATAATAAGGAAATAAAATTCTACTCATTTACCCACAAGAAGGGTGAGAAATTTATATTTATCATTTTCTTATTTCATGTAAGAGAGAATAAATTTATTTAAATTCTCCATGTAATAAAACCATATATATATATATATATATATATATATATATATATATATATATATATATTATTAGTATTATTAGTATTATTATTTTATTTTGAAAATGGAGGCGTGATAGACCTAAGACCAAATAGAATAGGGAATAAACGGTGACTAAATGAATAAACCTTCTCGTAGTCTTCGGAACTCCGGGAGTTCGGAGCTCCGGGGATCCGAGATGTTTGGGGTGATGGAATTCACAAACCAAAGTCGTCGAAGGCCCGAACCTTATCTTCCCTATGCGAGGTTGCAAAATATAAGAAATATAATGAATTGTATAGTATGGTAATTAAAATGATTCATTAACGTAAATTAATATAATACACCTTTATTACAACATATATATAATATTATAATTCAAAATAAATCATTGTATTTATATTACGTTGTAATACCAATGGGTATTTATGTTACGTTGTAATACCAGTGAGAATTTTGAGAGGTATAATATAATATATTATATTATATTAATATTTACTAAAATGGTTACACGCGAACAAAGCCAACCCTTTTTAAATATTAAATAATGTGGAAACATACATAATTGGGGCCACTTCGGGGTTCCGGGACTCCAGGGCTCCGGGAGATTTGAATATAGAGGAGGTGTTGGAGAGCCGAAGTAGATTAACTTGGAGAACACACTCTCTCTCTCTCTTTTCAATCATTAAATATAATATTGGAGAATTTTAAAACCTGGGCGTAATTTTCGAGGAATATAAAATAATATACTATATTATTTTAAGGTTCATTAAATTAATTACACGTGAATGAAGCCAATTCCTTTGAATATTAAATGGTGTGGTAATGTGTGCAAGTGGGGTCACTTCGGAGCTTCGAGACTATGGGGCTCTGGGAGAATTGAGTATAAAGGATGTGTGGGAGATCCGAATGTGATTGACCCAAAGAATTCTCTCTCTCTCTCTCTCTCTCTCTCATGTCAAATATTAATAAAATATTGGAGACTTTATAAACATGGGCGCATTTTCCAAAAATGTTATTATATTATATTTTAAATAATTTTATTATGATATTGGTACGTAATAAAGTACCAACTCCTTTTCCCTTTTTAATTTAATATTTAATGTGAAGTCACGTGTAAGTGTGAGCCCTTCGAGAGTTTGGGGCTCCGAGAGATAGGGAGTCTGGAGCTTCGAGACTCCAAGATGTTTGGAGAAGATAGAGTGTAAGGGAAAAACGGTCGAAGGCCGAACCTATTTTCCCGCTTTCCAATGTTATAATATTATTAAACAAACAAAATTATATTGTATGATAATATAATTACTCGTATTGGTATAAAGGCATAATAGAGGTGGGACCCTCTCTGTAGCTCCGACATTCGGGAGATTTAGGCATACTCATAAAAACCTGATGAGGAATCTTCTCTGAAGTCCGGAGGCTTAGGTATTAATGTATATTAATAATCATAAGTGCTCCTTTGATATAAATTAATCATATTATAATATAATCAAATAGAATTATATTATAATATAATTAATAAAATGACAATTTGTAATAATAAATATCAGGTTGAATATAGTTAATTATTTTCCCAGTAAATAAATAAATATGCATATATATATGTGTGTGTGTGTGTGTGTTAAATGATGTGAAAATTCAGCATGGAGTTGTGTGTCATGGAGGAATTGAATTATATACCTTAATTGAGGTTAATCAACTTAAGTACATTATGGAGAAATTAACATTGTTGTGCTATAATATAATCACTCATAATTATGATATGAGTAATTTATTAAGTTAGTGCTAAACTACTTCTAAGGGGGAAAAGAGAAAATAAAAACCTTTGTAATTACTAGGCCATGGGTATTAGGCTAAGCAAAAATTAACTATTGGATAATTAGTTGTGGAGAATAATTATCCTTAGTGAGGTTTAAGTAATTAACTACCAAAGAATTATATTATATGAAATATTAATTAAGTATTTTATTTGGACTATAGGAGAGGGACAATTTTCATCCTCTAGTCGAGCAAGCCTAAGCACCCTACGGTGACATGGCGAATTGTTGCTGACTAAGAACATCAATGTGATGGTGCATGTTAATCTTCAATGGGTTGACGAGTTGAGTGGGTTCCAGTAGGATTGGTGAACCTTAGGTGCCGAATGGATCCTAATCATAGTTCGGGAGGTCTAGCATGCATCGACACTGTTCATTGAGAGAAAGGGAATAATCCTCGATACCATGTTCATTGGAAGTAAGAGAAAAATGTATACCTCATCCCTCAAAAAGGTACTTAGGGGTTGGGTGTGTGACATCACTTAAGAATTTATTTAATCCCCACCCCCCCCACCATCTAGACCATCATCTAGCAGGCTCAATATTTCAAAGAACACTAAACATGCGAACTCATTATTGGGGCTCCCCTTTCTTTTTCCACCACTTGGAATTTTGGGTTCCCCTATTATGGTTATCTTGAACCTTCCAAGGTTGAACATAGGAATATTAATTATTTTCTCTCCCATCTAGTTCAACCTAATCCCACCCCTCCATTTTCACACAACATTACCTTGATCCTTTCTCCTCCTTTCCAACTTGATCATAGGTTAACACCCCAAAAATCCAAAGTAGTAACCAACCAACCACCACGGGGAAACATATAGGTAGGCAAAAGGAAATTTCAATGGTCCTTAGCACATAAAATGTTCACAAACATGATATTCAAGAAAAAACTTGTACTTCATTAATTAAAATCCTTAGGGTAGGGAAATATCATACAATTAGCCTTTTATGAAACGATTAACTGCCATCAATTTACTCTTTGAGGGGGAAACCTTCCAATGAGTTAAGCTCCAATATAATAATGTTCCATTACATGATCCATAAAAGGACTCAAATTTATATCTAGATAGAAAACCCTAACCATAATCAATTGTTAACCACATAGTGGGCCTTCTTTAGTGAGGTGACATTATATTTACTCAATGGTAACTACATAATGGGCCTTATTTAATAATAACTAACATTGTGGACCTAGTCCACTTTACATTAAATGGCCACCATACTTATCCTATTATTAACTCTAATGGGCCCATAGGCCACTACTACACACATAGGGAGGATCGCACCATTCCATACCCCTTCGATAAGCATTTTCCTCAATGCTTGTAGCAATGATGTACAACCATAAATCAGGACCCCATGTATAGGCATTCACCGCAATGTTGTAGTAGTCTAGGAAGCTCACGCATAAGGTAGGGTTCAAGTAAAGGCACTAGCCTTAATTGTCAAGTAGTACAAGAAGCTCATCCATAAACCTAGTTCCCATGCATAGGTGCTCATGCTAACTCCCAACAAGTAACACCTTAGCTTAAGGAAAAACTAAGTGCTATGTGTCAAATTCCCCCCTCAATTATGTGGATCCAAATAAATATAACCATCCATAGAAATAATAGCAATCGTATATCCACAAAAGGGTAGTTGTGGAAGGAACACTATAACTATAGAACAATCATACCTTAAACTAGTAGTCGCCACATGTTAATGTCTTCCTTCATTGATGTGAACCTTATATGGAGGGGTAGAGTCATCAAAGAGAAGCTGAAAATAGTTTCCGTCCTAAAAATGACCATTTTCCATGTACCATTGGTCACAATCATCATCAAAATAATGCCATGCAAATAGTTCTTTGACATATTCTTTGGTACATTCCACTTTGATGCTAAATCTGGCATTGTCCTCTTTAATATTTTCACATAGATCCAGAATTTTATTACATTGTTGGATCATGTTCTCTATCATTCAGTTCTCTTCTACAATTTTTCTCAACTTTCCCACCTCTTCCTCCATAATTTGTAGTATCATTTCCCTTCTTTGGTTCCACTAAGTTTTGGGGGGAGTTATTTGTAGAGGCTATAACACATTGAATATTGCTCTTGAGTATATCATAATATAAAAAATCAAAGTCCCAAAAGTCCTCTATTGAATGCAATTGGTTTGGCTGCAATATGGTCACTCTATCAAAATATATATACTCTAGAATAGTTGTGGCCATCATCGACAAGTCCTAAAAATTAGCAAATTTTCAAATTGCAATATCTCCTTCATTTGAAATTTGATTTGAGTGACCTTTTTTTATAAATCACGTTTACTTGGGAGAATAATATATATCTACAATTGGCTCCTCGAAATTCTGTAGAGAATCACTAAGAAACATATCCAAGTATTGCAACTTGAAATTTGGAAAAATAACTAAAAAGTAGAAAAATAAAATTTCATCGTGCCTTGGAAAGTGCTATGATACCACTTGTAATGATCCTTAACCCTTGAAATTGGTAGTAATGTTGGGGAAATTTCATTTCCAAATATTTATACACCTAGACAACATAATAATGAAACACTCACACTAGGACTAAACACCTTTGCACCATTTATGATGTGGTGGGTCATTATACTTACAATTTTTTTAAGCTCCCAAAGATTCGTGAGTTGCATAGTCACCCCATTCAAGTCTAGTTTCATTCCTTCTACTTTTCTACCACCTCTCTCCTAACATGAACCCACCCATGTTGGGGTAGTATCAAAACTCACCAGGGTCAACCAACTCATACATGAAAATGTGGCATCTGAGTTAGGTCTAAACACCCTTATGCCATTTGTAGATTGGGTGATCTTATACTCACCATTATTTTAACCTTCCAAAGATTTTTCAATCTCTTGTTGCTACCTTGCATTAACCTCTTTTAGTGTGAAATAATTTATATTCATGTTGAAGCTCCACCTACTCCTCATTTCAATGCCCCATATACCTTGGCCCCTTAATTTTCACAACACCCTTACAACTTTGCCCCATCACTGCACAAACTTTCCTTCTGACATTGTGTAATTACATCCAATGGAGAGTTTGCACATCTTCATTCTCTTTGATTATGACATTCCCTCACAAAATCTCCACATACTATGATCATGTGCCACATTTGGTGAAAGATAATTTTTCCCTTTATTATTTTTCACACCAAGTCAATCCCTTTGCAAATGGACTGTGTGGCCACTCCCAACATTTACACACAATCTTCTCCAATTGAGCACATGCCTTTGGATTCATGACCAACTTTGGTCCAATTAGGCTTAAATATTGAACCATAATATTTGACTATGGGGGATTTTGAGCCACTCTCTACCCCCATATGTCCTTTTTTTTTCTTTTTACTCACATTTTCTTCCTTTCCCTTGGGAACCATTGAGACACCCTCCTCTTCCCTTGGCAAGATTCATTATTTTTCCCCTTTACCCATGGGAGTAACTGAGACACCCACCTTCTCCTTTTGTTAAGGTTTTCAATCTCTTATACATGTATACTTTCCCATTATCTTACCCTTAATGAAGAGTTCTTCAAGGTCGTAGGTACCCTAGACAGTCCATGGGATGAACTCCTTATTTTGAAGCTTAAGATCCAAGATTAATTATGTTTCACATGCCCACATAAACTTTTCCATATCAAATAATAAAATCTCATTAAATTTATACATGTAGATGCAACAAGATTAACTCATCATAGATCTTCTCCTCGACCAAAATCTTGATAAAGTGGGATAACAAGGCCTTCACCTAGCTTACCAATATCTTATCACGTTCATTCATAAAAGGGGTTTTTAAATTGTGAAAAACAGAGTCAATATATTGTAGGTATTGGGGGGTATAAAAAGTGGTATCTAGTAAAAATAGGTTGTTTTATTATTAATGGAAAGATGTCTTGGGAGGGGGGTTCAACAAAAGGATACTGGGAGGTATTTATCAATACAATGAAATTAGAGGTATTCTTTAATATCCCATGAACACACATGTTCACTAAGTGGAGTCCCCATGGGCGGGATTCACTCCTTTAATCATGCTCTTGTCCTCCATGATTAAAATATACTTCAAATCATAGGTTTTGAACTTGAGATTAACATAATTTTCCCCTTTCAATAATTTTTTTCACATAGGAATAAAAACCCTTCAAATGTTTGTACAATAAATAATGTGAACACAACAACATGCTCATTAACTCACTTCATTATCAAGTCTAGTCATAATTCACCATGAATTTCAAATTGATAGATAGAGAGATTTGTACAAGAAATAATGGGAAGTTGAATTATGCATGATTCATAATGGATCATTACATAATTTATCATCTATATTTGTACTCTCTAGGTGGATAAATTGGAGGAATTGGCTTGTAGTGCCCATTCCATTGGCAAGTCCCAATTTGGAGATTTGGGGTTTGGAACCGTCGAGAGTTGATTTGAGGAATCAAATGACACTTTTTGGGGTCAAAAAATTGTGAGAAAAACTCATGGTCCCTCAACATTGTTCTAGCAACCCACTACTAGTTGCTTGACTTGTTACTAGTCGTTAGAACTATCATTGTGTTCCTTGGAAGTGAGAATTGGATCATTGCACGTTGTCAATGTATTTCCCCTCAAATTTAGGAGAATCTCTCATTCTACATCCCTAATTAGATTTTGATTAGTAAAAATTAGGTATATTCTTGTTATAAGTTAGATTGGTGTGTCTATTCTCCTCATTATAATTTGGGCTGTGAAGAAGAGTTATTATCATTATAATAGTTTTTTTTTTCAATTGGGATGATAGATCTAAAAATAAAGATTACCCATATTTTGTCTAATTTTAGGATTCTTCATAAATGAGGGTAGTACTATGAATTCAACATATGACAAATATTAAATCAGTTCCATTCAATCAATCAAATATAAATATGTTGTCGTTTAGTTTTTTTTACACTGAGAACTTTCCAGTGGTTTGAAAATCACCTCAATAAGAGTTTGTATACGAAAGTTATGCCTCTCGCTAGTTGACCTACCTTGCTGACCCCCGTGGTATGAATAGATGTAACATCAACCACCATTAATTATGCGTGGAATTTTAAGAAGATTCTAGAAGGTCCAAAACTCTAACACTAATTGAGAGTTGAGGCATGAAAAACCCTAACCCTAGATTACCATCATGATATGTTAAACACTAGATCGTTAGGAAGAGAAGGGGTTCCATTTTTTTAGTATTGTACTTGTTCCATAGTTGATCAGAGCATATAGGAGTGGGATATTAGAGCATAACAAAGGAGGTATAACCTTCTATAGTAGCCATTCAAGCCACAGTGTCAAAGGAAACTCCATAGTCAGTGCTCTTTTCTTTGTACTTGCATTTTCATAACCAAAGAAAAGAGAGCAGAGCATAAACCTCACCTTCTAGATGGGTTTTCTCCCATATTAGATTTCCCATAATAAATCTTGTGTTCATTTGTGTGGATGGTGTGTTCATTTTCGTATTCTTTTATTTTTAGATTTCAATTATTTTCATAAATTCGAGCAATGAACTGGTAATAATAAACCTGAGATTTTCAATTGGTTCTAACTTAGGTGGTTGACAGGAATGACTGTTATCCTCCCCACCTAGGTTCAATTCTCACAAGTGACATGTTTGAGATCTTAATGAGTATATTGTTGTAATGAACTTAAGCATGTGTTGACACAAACTAGAGGTTTTGTGGAATCGGGTTTATCGTGGGTACCATCCTTGAAATGGGGGGAAGTACCCAGTGGGTTTCCCTAGGATATATTTAGAAAACAAAACTAATAAACCTAAGATCTAAGGAATAACCTACATACTAAACGATTTCATAATATTACAAGATCTAAATACAAAGACCTAGTCTTACCTAGTCTTATGTTCGAATTGTTTCATGCATTACAACTAAATTGATCCATAGTTTGAAAAATAAAAATTCAAAGTCTCCATTGACATTCAATGCATTCATATAGTTTACCACCTTTGTGAACAAATGGAATGACAAATTGGGCCAAGCGAAGGAAACCTTAGGAGTGAGTTAAAGAGTTGATAAATTCAACTTTTTTTCAGTGAGGCAAAGTTCCCACATGATATACTCAATTTTTTGGAAATTTCGACAATCTAGATCTTTTTAAAATCATTTAAAATCTCTAACAAAAAAGTTTCATGGTCAATTTTTTTATCAATTGAAAATGAAATTATATCTTTCAATAAAATTCTTGCCAAATTTAAAAAAAAAAAAATTCAATAAAAAATTGTTAGAGTTTATCCACTTTTTAACTTACTCTAAAAATCCTATCCCAAGTGAGTTGAACTATTTTGAAAACAAGGTTTGTAATAGTTATGTTCAGTATCACTGATATCTAGAACCTCGATCACTTTTCAAGTTAAAATTGCCTCTTTTCATTTCGAATTCCCTCTAAGGGATCTACTTGATAACTCCAAACATTATATTTTTTTTTTAATAAAGAAATATTTTTTTCAACCGTGCTCATTGCAAGTTCATTCTCTAGGTAGATTGAGCAAAGGAATCATATGCTAACTTGAAACATAAATTCAAGGATGTAATTATTTCAAGGTCAAGATGGAAGATATTCCATTTGTGAGATTGAGAGAAGAATGGTTTACATAATGATATGTATAATTCCTAATCTTTACTCCACTTAATAAAGAATATGGTGGAGTTGATATAGGAAAATGTTATAACCCTTTACTCCACTTAATAACCAAGCATAATCCTTTCAAATAAGCCTTGTAAGCAATTAAAGTAAGTTATAAGGAAATCTAGTTAGAAAATAGTTTTGAGGAAATTCAAACCTTTATTTTAAGGTAAATTTAAAACAATTTTATCAAAATTGTAGGTAAGAATATTTTTAATGAATTTTTTTTATATTTTTTAATTATATATTATTTTTAATGTGAAGTTGTTTTGATCATATATTTCTTTTTTGACATCTTTTAGATCGCAGAGTATTTGACCATGCATAACTTAACCATGTCTACATTGAGTAGACATAATGAATCTAATCATAAACACTAAGATCAAAACCACCTTCCATTAAAACATAGAACAACGCAAACAGTTTACAACAACTTTTTCACCAATACAAATTGTTATCGTTTACTAGGAACCGACAACTTTTTCACCAATACAAATCGTTTACTAGGAACCAAATCGAATAGAAATTTGCACAACTAAAAGAATAAATTAATGCAATGGGTATCATTACTACCATAGAGAAAAGGACTAACCAAATAGGCTTTCAGTCAAAAACCCAAACAACATGTTAGATATACTAGGAAGATGCAGTATTTGATCAAATGGGAAAGAACGAGATAAATAAGGTTATTCTTTGTTTTCTAATTGTTCTATGTTTTAGTTTTTTAGTTGGAATCACAACATCATGAAATCACAATATAGAATTACCCAAATCACAATATAGAATTACCCAAATCACAATATAGAATTACCCAAATCACAATAAAGAATTACCGAGTCAAATATACAAATTCAATAATTTTTTAATAAATTTTTATCCAATTTTGAACAAAATTAAAAAAAAATAACCAAGCCATTCATGAACTTTGATGACTAACAATTGCTTTAACAATAAGACCGACTGCCTGTATAATTTTGAGGTCAAAATAATGACATGGTATGGCAGCTTGCTCACACCAGCTGATCAATTTAGGCTAGTACATAGATTATTGATATATTTTCGATACGTTCATCTAAGATTTAATAAGACCAGGGTTTCAAAATTCAGTAAATCGTCCTTTGTTTTTCAATCATCTACATTTCAATTTCAGACCTTTCAATTTCTCTTCCAATGCTTCAACCTTTGCAAAATCATTTTCATCCAACCATTCTTCTATGCCATTTAACATTTGCTCAATATCTTATGAATCTATGATGTCTCCCTTGGTTCTGGCCTCTTCCACTCTGCTTCTCATGTTGTAAACACAATTGGCCAAGTTCTCTTTGGCAATATGCTTCTTCTTGGCCTCTTCATTCTCTCGTCCGAATCTCTCTGCATCAACCACCATTTTCTCTATCTCCTCTTTTCTCAACCGACCACTGTCGTTGGTAATAGAAATATGATTACTTACCCTGCTTCCCTCGTCCCGGGCTGACACTTTGAGAATTCCATCCACATCTAGTTCAAAGACAACCTTAAGTTGTGGCACTCCACATTGGGCTGCAGGTATTCCACAATTGCAAGGGCCTTTATCCTTTCATGGCAAGGGACTTTATCCTTTCAACTGTGCTCCGGGTGGTTGCTTCCCTTTGATCCCTTACATCCTACAGAGTCTTGGGCACTGTGCAGAGCTCTAAGTCTACTATGTGTTGTTGTATCTTCTATGCGTTGTTGTAGTTGTCCCGGCAACAGAACCATTTGTTGGCACAGGGGCAGACCCAGGGTTCAATGCTACAACAATGCACCAACAAAACCCTAACGATCGGCCCTTTCGGCAACACCTGCGAAGCAGATGAGGTCTCACCCTAGGTAGAGGCAGGGGTGGTTGCAGTAATCCAGTGTTTGCAACCTTATATGGGACACAAATATGTGATTGTAATACTTAACAAAGCACTTAGCACCGACAATTCATCAATATTTAACCACTATCTACTCCGCAGATAAAATAGAGCATTGCATCATTCATTCAGATCTGACGTATCTAAGCACTTAACATAGAGAGATAGATTAGATCTAGCAGATTCAAGCACTAATCACATTCACATAGGTCAGATATAACATCCATATACATTGTTAGCACAAAGCATAAATAGATCTATCTATCTATATCAAAGCACTTAGCAAGTAAAGACATAAATACATCAACACATCACACAAAGCATAGAAACACAACATGTACGTGGTTCACCCCCACCCTGGGGCTACGTCCACCAACTCTTCTTCTTTATTATCTTTGTCAAGCTTCTTACAGGAAAATAGCATCAAAATGCTACTCCGCAGAAGACAGGAGATCTGTGTGCACTTCGTCAGATCCTCCTTCTTCGAGATAGGGTACATCACCAAGCCTTCTTACAATTAATTTCACGTAGCTCTACAAGTCTCACACAGTATGCACAAAGAAAGTATTTAGCACTTAGCACTCTTACAATCCCTTGATCACACAGATTGGATCTCTAGCACTTAGCACTACTTACCACCCACCTTATTACATTGCCTAGTCTTCTATATATACATTACAAAAGTGGGCCAAAGAATGGGTAAACCCATGGGCCGACATTCCCATACCTGTTACATAATCCCAAAACCCAAAAATCCCTAAAAAGGGGACGAGATCCCGCGATCTCTACTTCGTCTTGTGCCCCTCTTTCGACAGCCTGTCAAAGTCCCAAAAATAGGTGAAACATGACCAAGAATCCACAAAACCTGGTCAAGGGACAACACATGTATATCCACCACTCTGTCCAATCCCGATCTTCCTTCGTAGCACAATCCATATCTAGCAGTGCCACACAAATACCCGAAAACCCTTTTTATTGTTATCCAATGCTCCTTCCCTGGTTTTGACATATACTTTCTCAAAACTCCCACTCCATATGCAATGTCTGGTCTAGTATAGACCACTGCATACATCAAACTACCAACTGCACTCGCATATGGAACATGAGACATGTCCTCCTCCTCTTCTTGTGTCTTGGGACACTGATCCACAAATAAATTTACCCCAACAGGAATAGGAACCTTGACCGGTTTACATTCCTGCATATTAAACCTCTGCAATATTGTCTCAACATATTTTCTCTGATTTAACCAGAGTTTCCTCTTTTTCCGATCTCTTTTAATTTC
>JZKD02S0263182.1:161412-174194 GCA_000966675.3 Picea glauca
TTATGTTTGGTCGGAAGCAAAATGCTTTTATTAGTCAGCATGAAAACAAAATGCTTTTGTTTTCAATTAAAAAATAATAAATTAATTTTTTTAATTTTATGCTTTTGTAACTTTGGACCGAAGAGGAGATCTTCAGAACTTGCTTTTTTTTTCCATGGAATTCACTTTACGTCGTATCAAAGGTGAGGGGATCGGACTTCTTATGGACCACGCAAGATGGTGAGCTATGGCTTTTTACAGGATTGGACATGCTTATGAACCACGCAAGATGGTACGCTACTTTTTACTAGTTTATTTTACTTTTTACTAGTTATTTTAAAAATAATAATTTTTAAGTTTTTTATTAATATATTTTTGTAAATTTTCAATTTTAAATATTAATATTTTAATATATAAAAAAATAATTTATAAATTAAATTTTTTTATAAGTTATAGTAAATATGTAATATTATTAACCAGGTATCCAGCCATAGATTTGTCGTTTAACTACGTATTAGTTGAGGTTGACCAAATATTTTTGAGTTTTTATCTAAAATGTGAAATTAGAAATAATTTTTTTATTTTTTTTCAATTATTTGTTATCCGATTGGTTATCAGGTTTCGGCGAACCACCTTTTTCATGCTATAACAATCCACCGGGTCGATAAGTAAATACAGGCACCAAGCCACCAGGACACTGAGGCACCGGGGCACTGGACTTGAACTCTGCACTTATGTGTTAGTCCCGATATGTTTGGATTGGGTTAGGTTATTGATCTCTACTCCTTCTCCACAATGGTCGTTGATCTCACAGTGTAATGAGCGGTCGAGTCTCCTCTCACCATGATATCGTTGAGACATTGGATCATCATTGATCCTTATAGTGATCAACGATGAATCTCTCCCATACTCCCCTTAAGATTTCTAACCTACAAATCTCAGCTCTCGGCTTTACACACACACATATATAAATATTCACACACACATGGATTCAAACTCATTAACTTAACATTGATTTCAGTTACGATCACAGGAAAGCGAAATACAAATAAAATACACTGATTTATATTAAAAATCAAGCTCGTTTAAACGCATAATATGGTCTCTATGGGTCAGGCCAGGCCACCCTCTCGTCTTGTCTTTAAATTGTGTCGGCCTCTTCTTTCACTATGCCGATATATTCCGTGTATATATTAAAGTGATCTGATTGTGTATATACCACCAGTCACAATATTGAATGCTACCTAGTAGGTTGCTTTGCTTATTGCTCGTTTACAAAGATGCCCTATTTGATAAAAATGAGATAACCATTAACGATAAATCTAATCAATATATAAGGAGAATACATTCATCGACGTTGATGGCTTTTGCTTTAACAATAAGACAGCCTGGGTCAAAATAATGACATGGGGTGGCAGCTTGCTCACACCAGCAGATCATATTAGGCTAGTAAATAGATAATTGATATATTATCATATTAGGCTAGTACATAGATTATTGATATATTTAAGAAGACCAGGGTTTCAAAATTCAGTAAATCGTCCTTCCTTTTTCAATCGTTTGCATTTCAATTTCAGGCCTTTCAATTTGTCTTCCAATTCTTCAACCTCTGCAAAATCATTTTCATCTAACCATTCTTCTACGCCATTTAACATTTGCTCAATATCTTTTGAATCTGTGATGTCTCCCTTGTTTCTGGCCTCTTCCACTCTACTTCTCATGTTGTAAACACAATTGGCCAAATTATCTTTGGCAATATGCTTCTTCTTGGCCTCTTCATCCTCCCGCCTGAATCTCTCTGCATCACTCACCATTCTCTCTATCTCCTCTTTGCTCAGCCGACCACCGTCTTTGGTAATAGCAATCTGATTACTTACCCCGCTTCCCTCGTCCCGGGCTGACACTTTGAGAATTCCATCCACATCCAGATCAAAGACAACCTTAAGCTGTGGCACTCCACATCGGGCTGCAGGTATTCCACACAAACTAAATTGACCTAGCAAATTGTTGTCTACAACCATAGCTCTCTCACCTTCATAAACTGGAAAACACGCACTTAACTGATTATCAAACCTTGTACTGAAATAGCTCTCCTGTCTGGTCGGAATTGGAGTATTTTTGGGAACAACTACAGCCATAACACCAGCGCTATTCTCAATTCCGAGACTCAAAGGCGTAACATCAAGAAGGACCAAGTGGACGACTTCATTGTTCAAAGCTGCCGCCTGAATTGCAGCACCATATGCAACAGCTTCATCGGGATTTATATTTTTGCAGAGTTCCTTTCCTCCGAACATTTGCTGCAATAATTCCTGTACCTTTGGAATGCGAGTAGAACCTCCCACTAATACAACTTCCTCAATTTGCTCTTTGATCATCTTGGCATCTTCCAGACATTGCTTCACGATATGCATGCACTTTTCGAACAAATCGGCGTTGAACTCCTCAAACTTGGCTCTAGTAATCTTTATATGGAAGTCTACTCCTTCGTAGAGAGAGTCAATATCAATCACAGTCTCTACAGCAGAAGACAGACTTCTTTTTGCCCTCTCGCATTCTGAACGGAGTCTCCAAAGGGCTTTGGCATGTGTGGTCAAGACCTTTTTGTTTCTTCTTTTGAACTGTTGGACACAGTAATTAAGCATTCTATTATCAAAATCTTCCCCTCCCAAATGCATGTTCCCTCCAACAACCTTCACCTCAAATYTACCATTCTCAACCGTAAGAATGGAGACGTCAAATGTTCCTCCACCCAGGTCAAAAATCAGGATTGTCTTCTTTTCAGTGCACCCTGTAGAAAACCCGTACGCTATAGCTGCAGCTGTGGGTTCGTTCATAATTCTCATGACATTAAGACCCGCAATGACAGCAGCATCTTTAGTGGCCTTCCTCTGAGAATCGCTAAAATAGGCGGGCACTGTGACCACGACATTCTTGACATCAGATTTGAGATATTCTTCCGCTATCATCTTCATCTTCAATAAGACCATAGAAGATATCTCCTCGGCTGCAAACTCCTTCCTCTGGCCTTTGTACTCAACTTGGATGAGTGGCTTGCCATTGTCTCCAGAGACTACAGCGAAGGGCCATAGTTTCATGTCTTTCTGCACATCGAGATCGCTGATTCGCCTTCCAATGAGTCTTTTGACATCGAAGACGGTGTTGTGAGGATTGGTTGCGATCTGAAATTTTGCACCATCGCCAACGAGCCTCTCAGAGGGTGTGAAAGCAACAATTGAAGGAGTGATTCTGTTCCCCTGATCATTAACAATAATTTCAACTCTATCATTTTGCCACATTGCGACGCAACTATAAGTTGTACCCAAATCAATGCCAATAGCCTTTTCCTTACCGTCGGCATTCATATCTCAGAGGTGTGATCGCAATGTTTCTTGGTAGAGAACCAGAGATGTTGCCAATTATTATCAACTAAAAAAACTCCAAGCTTGAAAGCACTCCAGTGGAGTGGAGTAATTTTAATTGTTAAAATCAAGAAATAGACTCAAAGAAATTAATTTTAATTGTGCTTATTACTGTGGTGAGCATAAGTGGCGTGTTCCATAAGCATAACCCCAGCCATAGTGAAATGGGTTTTATCGCAATGAAAATGGAGACGGGCTTTATCGTTGTACAGTGGGCGAATCTAAAAGCACTGTTATCTAAAAGCAATTCGTCCTGTGGCCGGAGAATACGATGCGTTCTGCTAATCAGTTGTCTTTTCCTTTACGCCTTTACACTGGATTCGGCCACCTTTACTGAAATTAAGTGCCTCCGCCGTCAGGTTTCGCCATCGAAGATTGCAAAATATAATATAAATATTGCAAAATAAATTTATGATATTGTTTGTTTTATATAGAAGGTTTATTATTAAGTTGGTTGATGTTTTATATGGAATGCTTATTAGTGTTTGATGTGGTTGTTATGCATTTGCTTTTTATTTGAGTAGGCTATTCTCTCAATTACTTTTAAATCATTCAATAGCAAATTTAAATAGGAGAACTTAACATCTCAAAAGATATTAGTGTTCATCTACAATAACAAAGACATATGTGGATGTTATAATGGTTTTCATAATCAAGTTATAAATTTTCACAAATTATTAATCTTCATACATATAATTGTTATAGTTCGTTCCTAGGTGTAGGTTCTAAATTTGGACTGACAAACTAGCATAAGATGTACAATGGGATGATTTTAGGGGTTAAATTTCAATTTGATTGGTAAATTCTAAAAAGCTATACATACCCTAAGCTATACATACCTTACCCTCCTCTAGATTTGAACCTGTAACCTCTTAAGAGGAAACACATGTTCTTAACCATTATAATTGATATGAAAGAGATCTCAAAATTGAAAAAAAATTGAAATGAGATATAATGAAGTTCTCTATGTAAAACTGATTTTATATTTCTATTCCATAAAAAAAAAATAGGGAAATGCTTTCGTAACTTCGAAGGGAAGGATAGCCCCATGGGCCTCCGAATATAAACTCACTTTTATATTTCCATTATATGTACGAAAAGCAAAATACTTTTATAACTTTATGTTTTGTCGGAAGCAAAATGCTTTTATTAGTCAGCATGAAAACGAAATGCTTTTTGGACTTTATATCGAAGAGGAGATTTTGAGAACTTTATTAATTAAAAAATAAAAAATTAATTTTTAAAATTTTATTAGTCAGCATGAAAACGAAATGCTTTTTGGACTTTATACCGAAGAGGAGATTTTGAGAACTTTATTAATTAAAAAATAAAAAATTAATTTTTAAAATTTTATGTTTTTGTAACTTTGGACCGAAGAGGAGATCTTGAGAACTTGATTTTTTTTTTCCATGGAATTCACTTTACGTCGTATCAAACGTGAGGGGATCGAACTTCTTATGGACCACGCAAGATGGTGAGCTGTGGCTTTTTACAGGATTGGACATGCTTATGAACCACGCAAGATGGTGAGCTGTGGCTTGGTGAGCTGTGGCTTTTTACAGGATTGGACATGTTTATGAATTAGGTATGAGTAGATGTCACATCAACCACCATTACTTATGTGTGGAATTTTAAGAAGATTTTAAAAGGTCTAAAACTCTAACATTAATTGAGGCTTGAAGCATGAAAAACTCTAACCCTAGATGACCATCATAATATGTTAAACACTAGGTAGTTAGGAAGAGAAGGTGTTTTAGTATTGTACTTGTTCCATAATTGATCAGAGCATATAGGAGTGGGATATTAGAGCATAACAAAGGAGGTAGAGCATTCTATAGTAGCCATTCATGCCACAGTGTCAAAGGAAACTCCATAGTGATTTTTTTTTTTTTTTGTACTTGCATTTTCATAACTAAAGAAAAGAGAGCACAACATAGGCCTCACATTCTAGATGGGTTTTCTCACATATTGGATTTCCCACAATACATCTTGTGTTAATTTGTGTGGATGGTGTGTTCATTTTCTTATTCATTCATTTTTAGATTTCAATTATTTTCATAAATTTGAGCATGGAACTGGTAATAATAAACCTAAGATTGTCCACGGGGTCTAGCTTAGGTGGTTGAGAGGAATGACTGTTATCCTCCCCACCTAGGTTCAATTCTCACAAGTAACATGTTTGATATTTTAATGAGTATATTGTTGTAATGACTTTAAGCATGTGTTGACACAACTATTTTGAAAACGAAATTTGTAATAGACATGTTGAGTATCACTGAGATCACTTTTCAATTTAAAATTGTCTCTTATCCTCCCCACCTAAGTTCAATTCTCACAAGTAACATGTTTGATATTTTAATGAGTATATTGTTGTAATGACTTTAAGCATGTGTTGACACAACTATTTTGAAAACAAAATTTGTAATAGACATGTTGAGTATCACTGAGATTACTTTTCAATTTAAAATTGTCTTTTTTTATTTCGAATTTCCCTAACTAATGCTTGTGACATTACTCTAAGAGATCCACTTAGTAACTCCAAACATTATATTATTTTTTTAATAAAAAAATGTTTTTTTCAAAATTTATCATTATAAGTTCCTTCTCTGGGCACTTTGAGCAAATGAATCCTATGCTAACTTGAAACATAAATTCAAAGTTAATTTCCTCTCAAGGCAATTAGAATCTAATTGCCATTCCGTTGGGGTCATCACTTGGTAAGCCCATCACACCGTGGGGACGTAATTATTTCAAGGTCAAGATGGAATAAGATATCCCATTTGTGAGAGATTGAGAGAAAAATGGTTTACATGTATAAATCCTAATCTTTACTCCACTTAATAAAGAATATGGTGGAGTTGAGGTAGGGAAAATGTCATAGGTAAGTTTTAGGTTTATAAGGAAGCATATAATCCTTTCAAATAACCCTTCCAAGCGATTAAAGTAAGTTATAAGAAAATCTCTTTAGAAAATAGTTTTGAGGGGATTCAAACCTTTATTTTAAGTGATGTAGATGATTTAAAACTTTTTTATCAATTTTGTAAGTAAAAATGTTTTGTTTTTAATGATTTTTTTTATATTTTTAATTATATATTATTTTTAATGTGAAATTGCTTTCATCACATAATTCTGTTTTTTAACATCTTTTATAGATGGCAGAGTATTTGACCATGCATAACTTAACCATATCTACATTGAGTAAACTATAATGAATCTAATCATAGAACAAAAATAAAAAAAGGTCAAAACGTTTGGAATAATTAGACTAAGACCATTCCTGGACGGTGATAACTAACAATTGCCTGCCTGTATAATTTTGAGACCAAAATAATTACATATGGTGGCAGCTTGCTCACACCAGCAGAGCATATCATATTATGCTAGTACATAGATTATTGATATATTTTTGATACGTTCATCTAAGATTTAAGAAGACCTGGGTTTCAAAATTCAGTAAGTCGTTCTTTGTTTTTCAATCGTCTGCATTTCAATTTCAGACCTTTCAATTTCTCTTCCAATTCTTCAACCTCTGCAAAATCATTTTCATCCAACCATTCTTCTACGCCATTTAACATTTTCTCAATTCCGCACAGATCAAATTGACCCAGCAAATTGTTGTCTGCAGCCATAGCTCTCTCGCCTTCATAAACTGGAAAATACATCTAACTGATTATCAAACGTTGTAATGAAATATGTCTCACGTCTGTTCGGAATTGGAGTATTTCTGGGAAAAACTACATCCATAACAACAACGCTATCCTCAATTCTGAGAATCAAAGGCGTAACATTTTTCTATTAATACAGAGAGGTATTAATAGAAAAATAGAGGTATTAATAGAATAATAGAGGTAAAGTTATTTCGACAGAGAGAAGAATCCAACAGATATTATTCCACCACGGACCTTCCGACCTGAGGGAGCTGGAGACTACTGAACAGTGGTTAAGCCTGGGGCTGTAGCCGGTGAACGCGATCTTATTACACCAGGAACTGTGGCCCTATGTAACTGCACCAACTAAACCACCTTAAGAACCTTGATAGATGCGCATGATCCGGGTTGTCCTCTCTTTGTGCGACAAGTGGCAGGGATTTGACGGGCGAATCCGACGGCTGGAGCCGACCCACATGGAGGCGATCTAACGGGCAGATCCAACGCATGCGCAGAAGACACTTGGCAAAAATCTAACAGGAAGATCCGACAGATGGGCAAGAACCACGTGGCAACAATCTGACGGGTCGATCTCATGGTCCAGAATGAGTGACTTGGCAAAAATCTAACAGGAGATCTGACAGACGGGCAGGAACCACATGTCAACAATCTAACGGGCCGATCTCATGGTCCAGAATGAGTCACGTGGCAGAAATATGATGGGTAGATCCCATGGTCTAGACTAAGCTACGTGGCAGAGATCTGATGGTCTAGAATGAGCCACATGACCGAAATCTGATGGGTAGATCCCATGGTCTGGATTAAGCCATGTGGCAGAATCTGACGGGCAGATCTGATGGTCCAAAATGAGCCACGTGGCAGAGATCTAACGGGCAGATTCCATGGTCTGGATTAAGCCACGTGGAAGAGATCTGACGAGCAGATCTCATGGTCTAGAATGAGCCACATGGCAACAATCTGACGGGTAGATCCTGTTAGCACTTGGTAAATTTCCTAGAGGTTGACAACAGAAGAAATCTACTAAGGTAACTTTATCCAACCACTTTTGAAGCTGGGATCTAGCCCTTCCAACTTCAGAGATGGATCTCTCTATATGATTTAGCTTTGTTTATAATTTTAAATATTAGGCTAGGTAAATAAATAGGTCAGTTTTGTTGTCAAAGAGTTTTTCGAATTGGTTGAGACAGTCTACACATTCATTGGGCTATGGGGTCTGTGTTTTAATAAAATATGAAATACAGACTAGAAACGCAAAGGGAAAACTTTCACAGGGCGAGATAATATAGTCACTGGATATTTAGTAGCTTAAATGATGAACAACAGAAAAGGTGAGAAAGATAATTTCAACAAAGAAGCAGTTAAGAATTTCTTTATTGAAAACACCAGAAGATAAAACACTAAAATCTTTTCGAGTCAGAAACAGGGTATACAAGATAAATCCTGCAACATTCGTTACTCTTAAAGATTAGATTCAGAAAACAGTATGATAACAAAGTGAGAATAACATTCAACTTAGAAAACATCACCAGTGAATACACGCAAGAATCCTGTAAAAGTGCCTCCTTTTTATTAATGGAAGATCTCTTCAAAAATATTACAGTCTGATAGCATCGGGGTGTGAAGATCAACAACCCTCAATACTTCGAAAGGTGAAGTATTTATAACTCAAATTACAAAGATCCTGTCATTAATGACCAGGACGTGCTAAATCTATTTTTAGCCTAACTAACTTAACAAAATTCCTAAATCTAGGAACTGCTTGATGATGTGGTGCAACTGCACGCTGATTTTTGGGTGGGCCGTTGATGAAGCTTTTGCACGACTTCATATGACTGGACAGCTGACTGGACCGGGACAACTCATCTTCTAATCGATCAGATCACAGAGCTCCTCCCATCTAAGATGACTGGGCACGTTGACTTTGAGCAGTCTTCGATACACTTCGTCAATTTCTGTGTACTTGGCAAATGTCGGCTTTGTGAGGAAGATGTATCGAATCTCGTGTTGGATAATGATGTCCCACTAGAGGGCATCTAGGAATGCCTTGCCAGTGATGCTCCCTTGAATGCCTGCAAACTTTGAACTGTCCTTAGACACTTCAACTAATCTCTTCTTGTAGTTTGGGAGTGTCATCAATTTATCATTGATTACTTTCAGACCAGGAAGACCTTTCTTCTGGAGAGATTCAATCTTGCTAAAGAATTTATGTACCCCCAGGTCCATGGCCTGAACCTTTTCTTCCAACTGAAGCATTAATCCCCTCTTGGTCAAAACTCTTTTGACCTCAAGAATGGTCTCTGTTATGTCTTCAATCTTCAGTTCTTCTAGCTCTTCCCTGGTCTTAGAATTGAGGAACTTGATGATCTCGTTTGCCTGTGATGGCATGTCTCCCAATTCTATTATGATCTTTTCAATGGCTTGTTTTCTTCTCAGCACCAACTCATTCTGCTCAAACATGATTTGGATCATGGGCCATATCTCGTTTATGGACATAGTAATGTTTGTCCATACATTCTCTTTAACCTCAACCAAAGTCTTCCCTACCACTGTTTGCTTCCGGAGCTGCTATAGCTCCTGCTTGAGATGCTCTGTCACCTCCTTTTCCTTGGAGAGGCTGGTCTGGAAGGAAGTTTTGAGTTCCTGAAGGTTTTCAACTTCCTTTTTAAGCCTGTTGATCTTTGTTTCCTGCAGGTTCATCTTTTCCATGGACTTAGCCAGGTCGGTTGTCTTCTCCTGTGATGTCAATGGAGTCGCAGATGAGATTTTTGTTACTGACACTGTGCTTGCTCCTAAAATTGGGATAGCACTCAATGGAATGACTTCCATTGGCTTCAATTGCTCTTTCTCTTTTAACAACTTCTCCATCTCAGCTTCCATTTATTTAAGCTGTGCATTCTTCTCCATGAGCAGCCTCAACATCTCATCTTTCTCTCCTTCTTTTTCTGCTATCTCCTTCGCCTGTGAATCCTCTGTGGGCGGGAGTTTCAGTTGTTTTCTCAAGGAGGATATATCAACATTTTTCTTCTTTATCATTTCATCCGCTGCTTTGACGTTCGAAGGATCATAACCAATCTTGAGGACCAGTTCCTCCAAAGTCTTGATCCTATTGTCCTTGGCAAAGGACGATATCTTCTCCATCTTTAATTGTGTTTGAACATTGTTCAGGGACACATGCAATTTCGACGCAACAGTAGAAGCATGTGCCAGAGTGTAGAAAATCATTTCCCCTGTCTGCTTATGCAGACCCATTTGATCGGTCGGATGCACGTCATTCGTTTCAAATTCGAAGGTGGCCCTTTTATAATCAGTGATCACCTTGGGATCTGGTACTTGTGCTTGGAGTAAGGCCATGTGAATTTTGCCCTTTTCTGTGTCAAATGCAGACAACAGCGTATGCTGCGTGGTCGACGTCTGATTCCAAAACTGAGCGCAAATACTGCTGGTAAGGGTCTGGTTCCTTTTCTTTATCAGCTCGTACTTCTCGAAAATACTCAGCTTTGGTCCCACCTTGCCTGGCTGGGTGGTCAATGGAGGATTTGTAGATTTTTCCATCACTGCTGAGTTTATGGCCTTATGGAGGCTCGAGCCGAAGGGTGGCCTATCAACCCTGGTCGATGTTGTAGACGGGGCTTCTTTTTCTCCAGTCGGGCCAGGAACTGAAATTGTCTTGGGCCTCTTAGTATGTAGCTGGAACTCTTCGGACAATACCTCCATGACAGGCGGAGATAACTCTTGTTGAGGCCTTTTTTCCTTAGGGACCTGTGGCGTGGATGTTTGAGATACAGTGCCCGGGGGATCCTACTGTGGTACTTCAACCAATGTGTTAGGCTCCTAGGCTGTTTGATTTGCATACTTCTCAACTTCAGGCCTAGACACATGAACATAAGGGATGTTTTTGTTCTTCACCCTCATCTCTGAGATGATCCCACATGGATCATAATTCCATGGGAAGCTCATGGAGAACTTCATCTCCCTCAGCATCCTGTCTTCTTCTTCCCTAGCTCCTCGATTGTTGCAGATGAAGGAGCCAATCTACCCCTTGATTCTAAGCTGCTGCTTTTTCTTCAATGATACAAAGTGGATATCATCGAAATTTATAATATGCCTTATATATTCTAAAGCAAAAATCCTGACAGGCAGATATTTGGGCAGCTTATACGGTGCTAACTCACACCTGTATACTCTGATCTCGGTGTAATCCTGGTATAAATACCAATCACCCGTCTTTGTGTTATCCGAGAGGTGCAGGATCCTATGGACTTCATCGTTTATCCGAGGCTTGGGCCTGGCGCCTAGCATACTGACCACAGGGTGGTAGAACTGATCGATGAACTCCTTGAAGCTGTACTCTGTGGAGTTGTGCTTGAGCAAGGAGGTCCACGTTGTTACTGCCTGAGGTCTACCATCTCTGTCCATCTTCTGCATGGAAAAGCCAAACTTATCTTCCTGGAAGAAGATGAATAAGTATGCTAGTACCGATGAGTATTTGAACATGCCTTCCATGCCGAAATTCACGAACTGTTCGTGAATATTGTCTGCCAAGAATGTGCTGAAATCAAACTGGGTGGTGGGATTTTCGTCGGTAGAGAAGATGTATAGAAAACCCAGAATGGGTTCATCTACCCACTGATCAGAATAGTATCCTAACAAAGCACAAAGGGATGAGATGACCTGGTTTCCCTTTGTGGAGAACATGGAAGATGGATAAGGAGGATTTGTGGAGGGAAATTGAGCGGATGGGGGAAGGAAAAGCTCGAATATTTGAGCTCTTTGGAGGAAGGTCATTTTCTGGTACAATTCCGTGAGAATTTCCAGGCTGAAGGGAGACGCAGAGTCGGCTCGAGGAATTTGCATCATCTGGTCTATGGATTCAGGCATGATGAGGAACAGGATCTCTCCGGACGAGGAGATGATGACTCTTTGTTCGGGAATATAGTGAGCTTGACATTTGAGAGCGAACTCGGGAAAATGGTGGATCTGAGGGAAAAGGTAGAGGGGTAAATTGGACTCCCAGAGTCCAATTTCATCACTCTGGTCCAGGAAAACTTCCCTGAGCCACGACTGGAGTTCTGAGAAATCAAAATCGCATTTAGTATCCACGATCAATCAGTCTTTGTCGACCAGTGGGATCCTGTCCAGGTCTAAAGGAGGCGGGAGAAACAGATTCTCCTCTCCTTCTGTTTGTTTGGATTTTGGCGCCATTTCTGCAACAGTACCTACAATGAAACACAACGTTAGTGGGGGCGACTGACTGTGGATGAGGACAACAGACTATAACAGAGGAGTAAGCGGTGAATTTATTTGGTGCGATGGGTGAATGGCGACAATAAGGGGGAATAACGGTAGTTTTAAGTAAAATAGGGGTCAGTTGGGCATGGGAGACAGGTCAACTGGATAACGGATAGATTATCCAGTAATAAATGGCCAACAGATCACTTTAAGGATGAGATGGCGAGTGACGGTGACTGAGGGATACAGATGGGTGACGTGGAGGCAATCAATTGGAGGTAAAAGTCGTAATAAGGGGCTTTCCACGAGCGAATAGGGGGGAAGGACTAACAACAGTTATGGGACATGACTAGTTCGGAAAAGGTGGAAGGTGACGTCCAGAGGTGACGAAGGTCTGTCAGATAGCAGATGGTGATGGGACTCGGGGCAATATATTGACGCCACGTATAACAAGGGACCCTCCAGAGGAAGAAGACCATTCTGG
>JZKD02S0263182.1:174302-190111 GCA_000966675.3 Picea glauca
TTATCACTCATTCCGGACCCCCCCCCTTCCATTAAAGGTAGAATTGATGGGTGGGTTCGGAATCCAAAGTTGACCGTTGATTTGAGTGCTCAATCTTGAGCCATCCAGATGAGTGTGAGTCTTATCATCGATTCCGGACCCCCCCTGGTTAAAAGCAGAAAGGTCGGGGGGGGGGTCCGGAATGATCTGTCCACCATAGATCTCGGCGCCACGATCAGGAACGTTGATATGTGCAGGGAGCATAAGTGGGGAGTGGAAAACACATGCGCTGGAGAAAAACTTAGTATAAACCCATTTTATGGGTTTTTCCCCAAACTTTTCAAGTAGACACCACCATGGGGCTCGACCAAACGATCTTCTAAGCATATGAAACCTGGTGCAACATTTACATCAAGCTAGTTTTATTAAAATGAAGCAACAAAGCAACTGATCTACATTCTAACCTATCTTCCTATGACAATTAACCCAGATTAGACTATTGGGTTAAGAAATTACTCTACCCTGGGGCTATCTGACCAAGATTAGATTGTCTGGCCAGATTTATTCATTGATCTAACCTAGACACTTTGGCTAAGATTAAACTGTTTATCCAAATTCATTCACTACCCTATCAACATCAAATTTAAAAAGAACTTGGCCATGCTTGAAAGGTATGGATCAAGTTGCTATTATTGCATGGGGATTTTATTGAAATTCTTTTATGCCCTCTTTTCTTTCCTTTTTCTTTTTCTTTTCTTTTCTTTTTTCTTTTTCTTTTCTTTTTTCTTTTTCTTTTTCTTTTTTCTTTTTATTTGCAGAATGAAAAATCATTTGTCAACAAAAACACTAGAAACAGATAATATCCCAGTCACCAGTTGATCCTATAACTTATAGGGTGATAACAGCGGCTCCACCTGGGGATGGTACTTGCCCTGTGAAGTGCCAAGAATCCTGGTTCCTGTCATTCTGAAAATTTCTGCCTAGTAGACTTCGTTGGTTTTATTCTCAAAAATTGGAAAAATAGTGGTCAGCAGCTTAGGGCCTTCTCTTCGGGCTTCAACCAACTGACTAATGTTCTTCACTCAGAAAATGCAGGCGAAAAATAAAAATAAGAACGGTATGTACAATGGAGAGTGAAAAATTGAGTTTCTACTGAGGTGGCACATAATGTTTCAGCATTCTTCCATTTATAGGGCCTCCTGGAAGATCTATCCCATCAGCGTTGTTTAGCAAGAAAGCGTTATTCCCCTTGAATGCTTGAATCATGTATGGACCCCTCCACAGACTGTCAAATTTTCCATGCTTTCCCTTGTCTTCATTTCTGGCGTCCCATCTCAGCACCAAATCTCCTAACTCAAAATCATCTTCCTTAGTTCTTTTGTCAAAAATCTTCTTGATGTTTTCTTGGATTACTTGAGTCTTGTTGAAAACTTCTTCCCTAGATTGCTACAGATGGATCATCTGGTTGATCCTTCTCTGTGAGTCATTTGGCTCAGCTTGTACATTTTGAAGCAACTTCATGACAGGGACTCCTAAAGAAGTGGGGAAAACTGCTTATGTGCCATAGACCAGCTGGTATGGTGACATACCAATTGACCTTTTGGTGGTCAGTCTTTCAGCCCATAACGCGAACACCAATTTGTTGTGCCATGATTTCTTGTTTTCTTGCAATGTTTTCTTGATAATATTTACCAAGGTTTTGTTTGAAGATTCCGCCAGCCCATTCCCCAGAGGGTAGTAGGTTGTGGAATGCCCCAAACCAATGTGATATTGGTTGCATAAATCTATGAGCTTCTTCGACCGAAAAGTAGCTGCATTATCAGTTATAATCTTTCTAGGACATCCAAAGTGAGACAAAATATTATTTTCAAGGAATTTGATAATAACAGAGTCAGTGGCTTGCCTGCTTAGTACTGCTTCGATCCATATGGTAAAATAATCGGTGGCAGTGAGAATCCACCTGTGCTGGCCTGAAGAAGGGGGTTGTATTTATCCAATGAAGTCCAGTCCCCATTGTTGGAAAGGGGCTTCAACTGAGATCGGTTTCAGGGGAAGAGGAAGGAGTTTCCTTTTGCCTTCAAACAACTAACATTGATGACATGCAGTCACTTTATGATGTACATCGACGAATACGGTGGGCCAATAGAATCCAGCTATGAGTATTTTGTTGGCTGTGACCTTCTAGTTCAGGTGGCCACCACATTCTCCAGCATGAAATTATTGTAGCATGTTATCAGCTTCATCTTTCAATAAACAATTTAACAGAATGCATCCAGGATCTTTCCAATACAAATTGCCTTCTAGAATACAGAATTTTAAGGCTTTCAACTTTAAAAATCTAGCTTTAGTCTTAGTAAAACCAGGGGGAGCTTGTAAATTTTGCAAAACGAATATAAGTTCTACGTACCATGGAGAGTTGAGAAATACCTCTCTCATGCTTGGAGTCGCCATCTCGCCCTGTTCATCTGCTGCAGCTAAAAAGTTAATGTCAAGAGCATGGAAATTTGATTCAACCATTAATTTTGCTAGGCCTTGACCCTTGATTAGTTTTGTAGGCTTGATCTCTATATCGTATTCTAAAATCACAGCAATCCATTTTCCCCTTCTTTCATCAGGGTTGTCCTGGGTCAAAATGTCTTTTACTACCGCATTCAGAACATAAGCTATGGTGTGGGAATGAAGAATGTAGACTCTAAAGTCTTTTATGGATTTTACCAAGGCGAAAGCTTGTTTCTCCATTATCTTGTAATTCAGAGCAGCGTCTCTCAATTCTTTACTAAAGAAAGCTATGGGCTGTTCATACCCTTCGATGTTCTTTTGTAGTAAGACCGTTGCTATAGTATGTTCAGAAGCGAAAGAAAAAAAGATAAAAATCCTTAGTAAAATCAGGACTGATTAAGACAGGGGCCTCTGTGAATGCTCATTTGACTTGTTCGAAAGATTGTCCGGACTCAGAGTCCCATTTTATTTTCACATCATTTTTTAGCATACTTGTAATGTTTCTAAGGAGCTCGGCCAAATTGGGAATGAATCTTCGTAGAAAGTTTATTCTCCCGATGAAAGACTGTAGTTCTTTAAGGTTTCTTGGGTGTTCTAATTTTTGTATGGCCTCAATTCTGCTGGGGTCTATTTTGATTCCATCCTTGGAGATGATGTGTCCTAGCAGTTTGCCTTCCTCTAGCCCGAAAAGGCTTTTCTTAGGATTTAAAGAAATCCCAAACCTTCTACATTTCTCGAAGACTCGTCTAAGGTGTCGCAGGTGCTCGTCATCAGATCGAGAAAACACAGTTACATCATCTAAATAGACGACAATAAACTTACCCGATTCTTCCACAAAGGCGATATCCATCGCTCTCTGGAATGTGGCTCCTATATTCATTAGACCAAAAGGCATTTTCACATACATGAAAGTGCCCCATGGTGTGGTGAAAGCAGTTTTGTCTTGGTCATCTGGGTGAACTAGGACCTGATTGTAACTCGAGAAACCGTCCAACAGAGAAATCTGACTGGATCCGACCACCCTTTGCAAGATGTGGTCCATTTTCGGCAAGGGGTAATTATCCTTCAGGGAGACTTTATTCAGATTTTGAAAATCTATGCAGAGTCTGATTTTCCCAGATTTCTTACGTGTAGGGACCAAATTAGAGACCCATTTGGAAAAACGCAAAGGGACTATGATTTTGGCATCGTACATTTTTTTGATTTCCTTTTCTATCAGAGGGAGCAACTTGGGATTTATCCTCCTAAGTTTCTGTCTAAACGGTTTTTGGTCTTCCTTTATTGGAATCCTGTGTTGGATGATGCTAGTATCATAAGCTTTCAAATCCTCATATCCCCAGGCGAAGACATCCGAATATTCTTTGAAAAACTCAATGTATTTGAGTTTTTTCTCTGGGGGTAATGATTTAGACAATTTGACTATCCTAGGTTTCTCTTCAGTTCCTATATTACAGTCTTCTACCTCTTGTCCATGTGCTTCAATTTTGGGTTTTTTGGCTACGTCGTTAAAATCAAACAAGTCCTTTAAAGGAACTAGACCCCTAGGCAAAACATTGCTTTTCAAATGTAAAACATCGGCATCCATTTCGTCATCGCCTAATTCTCCTGAATCTACATTATTTACACTATCAATTTCAAAATCAAATCTATTTACATTTTCATCTTTGTTCTCTAAATCTATATTTGTACATTCAAAATCGTTTTTGCACTGCAGAAAGTCTTCGATTTGATCATCATTACCAAACACTTGCCAGTACCTGATATTATCGGGAATGGTTGGTCTGCATTTCACCTCCACAGTGTACGGGCGAGTCGGGCGGAAAGGAATCTTACATGTGGCTGCTGACGTAGCCAACCCATCCGCAAGAATGTTTTGTCCCCTCGGCATTACCTGCAAGTCAACTTCAGTGAAACATCTAAGGGCATCAAGAACGACATTCCTATAAGCTCTAAGACGTGGGTGTTTCGCAGCATACTCACGTTTGATTTTCTTGATTATTAACTCAGAATCACCTCTTACCATAATCTGTTTAGCACCAACTCTTTTCAAAAGCTTCAGACCGAGCATCAAGGCTTCATACTCGACAATATTGTTAGTGCATTGGAAATTTAATTTGTAAGAATTGTTTTCTGAATACCCGTTTCTGTGATTATGCAGCCAAACTCCTGCTCCAGCTCCTTCTTTGCTCACTGCTCCATCAAAATCCATGCTCTAGAAATCTGCCGGTAATTCCTCAGTTATCACGTTTTTCATCCTTGGTACCTCAATGGTTTCTTGGCCTTCATCTTGACTAGATGTATCTTCTGCCAGCTAAGTATCATGTCCTCTTGTGTCACCATCATTGTACAAGATAAAAGAATCCAAGTCGGAATGCGCAGAGTAAAGAGGATAGTTGTGCGGTTTTTCTTGGCTACTGACCATGTATTTCATCAGTGTTTCTCTGTATAGCCTTCTTTGTTGCCCGAAAACTGGGATAGCGGCATAAGACATGTCTAGCTGTAGGGTACCTCTCAGTTTAGCCCCCCAAGACCGGGATAGCAACATTCCATATTTCGGAGGGATGTCTGCAACTACCACATCCATTACCATGCTCTTCACAGGAATCTGAACCAAGGTGATGCATAGGTCCTTGATCAAACCAATACATCTGACTTTATTGGAGTCGAAAGAGTGTAAATCCTTGTAAGGTCTGGTGACCTCCAGTCCCAGTTTCTCCATTACTGCTTTGGGCATCAGATTATGGGAAGCACCTGAATCAAGCATAGTGTTATGCAAGATCAGGTCATGTATATTTAGACTGATGTAGAAAGGAGCGACATCACCAGTATCATCTCGACCATCTACTTCAGGTCCGAACAAAAGTTTGGGTTGATCGTCAGTAAGGTTCACAGTATCTGAATGATTGGTTGATCCGATGGTTAAGGCCTTCGTGCTTATGTTAGGTTCAATGGTCAGTGCTTTGATCACATGTGAACGATAAACGTCTTTGTTCATCAACTCTGAAAGTGGGATGGGAATTTTTACTTTGGCTAATTCTCCCTCAAGGCTAAACGGTGTAGGAGCTTTGCCTTGGCTCATCAATTCTGGTTTGTCCACCATGCTCTTCTGGCCAGAAGTACTTGGTGGGTCAATAGGTGAAACCTCGGGTTGTGATGATCTTTTCAGAATAGTAAGGTTTTTCTTCGCAGGAGCTGCGGCAATACTCTTCTCAGGAATCTTCTTGGCAGATGGCTCAAAAGTCTTCTTGGTTTCGGTCACCTTATTCGTTTCAATCATCTTTTTTGGGGAACTCCCTTCTGTCTTTTTACTCCGCAGGTTATACTGCCGGTGTACCTCCAAAATGGCATTTTCGAATGCCTATTGTTCTGCATCTTCGTCTTATTTACTTACCTTCGTTTGATTGAGAAGGAAAAGTTCTTTCTCTTCTTGGGTAAGGAAAATAGCTTCGTTATCGTGAACGCCCATGAGATTTATGTGAGTATCCTCTAGTTCCTCAATCACTTCCTCCCCTTCATCAGCATAATTTTCTTGCAGGGGAGGTCTGATCTGCTGATCCGGACCTCTCTGCTCTCTTTGATCCCTAGGATCTCTCTGTCTGATTTGAGGAGGATTGCTCCTGAAGTTTGGATTCTGAACCTAAGGAGCTGGTGGGTTTTCTCTTGGAGGATTTCTATCTGACACAGTAAGTCTTTCCATCATTCTTTCCATTGCTCTGGCCAAAGAATCCAATTTGGAATCTGAGGTTGATGTGGAAGGTTCTTCTTTAATTGTGAATCTCCTCTCTGACCTCTGATGTGCCCTTTTTGCCAACAAATTGACCTCAACACTTATTGCACTTTTCTACATGTCTTCCAGGGTGGTAGAATTTCTTTCCCTTAGTTGGTATGACATGTCAGCGTCAAAGCCATCAGGGAATTTTATCAAGGCCAAACCCTGTGGAGGTTTGATTTCAGTTGGGATTGCGTTGTACAGGTTATTGAAACGAGTGCAGTAATCTTGCACTGTCTCACCTTGATTTCTTTTAATACTTTAGTATTCTGACAATATTTGGAGAGGTTTTTTCTTTACCTCCCATTTGTCTAGAAAACTCCTTTGGAATGCGGCAAGGTCAAGGAATGAGGCGGCGCGGAACCCTTTGTACCATTTTTTAGTGTCACCTGTCAAACTTTGGGCAAACAATCTCATTTGAATGTCAGCTTCGTCTACTTCATGCAGATCATAATAATCATTCATTTTATCTACGTGCTGTTGTGCGCTCAAAGGTCCTGTCGCATCGAACTGTGGAAGTCTCGTTTGGTAGTCCTGAGGCATGGAATGAAGAGGTGGATTCAACACCAAGGGAGCATATCAAGCTGCCATGATGGGTGGAGGAGGTGGGACGACAACCTGGATGATCGGCGGGGTAGCGACTGAAGACGAGGATGAGGAGGGATTGGATAGCACGAAGGGAGTGATTTGCAGTTTCGCAGTGGGAGACAGAACTTTAGGGGTTCGGGGTTGTAAAACGGTTGGGTCGAAAATGATTCCAGTCACAAAACTATGAGACCGTGTTCTAACCAGGCTTTGTTGTGAAAAGGTGTCAAGATCAGGGTTTTGCAAGGTAATGGGTTCCCCTGAGAAGGAAAAGGACTTATGCAAGGGAGTATGACTCACTGATCTTTCAGCCACAGTCTTTTTTTTGAGTAATTGTTCTGGGTTATCTGTCACTATCGCAGGTTCTGGGTCTGGATGAGATCGAGTATAAACTTTCTTAGGAGCCAGATTTCTTTTTTATTTTTATATATATTTTTTAGTTTTATGAGTCCGAAAATAATATGTACAAATTTCAATCAACCTCTAAACATTACTTAATTCTCAAATTTGCAATATCCAGGAACAAACTTTTATTTTTAAAGAAAATGTGAAAATATAAATTTATGTTCTGTCCCCAGTGGAGTCGCCACTATGTTAGCACTTGGTAAATTTCCTAGAGGTTGACAGCAGAAGAAATCTACTAAGGTAACATTATCCAACCACTTTTGAAGATGGGATCTAGCCCTTCCAACTTCAGAGAGGGATCTCTCTATATGATTTAGCTTTGTTTCCAATTTTAAATATTAGGCTAGGTAAAGAAATAGGTTGGTTTTGTTGCCAAAGAGTTTTTCGAATTGGTTGAGACAGTCTACACATCCATTGGGCTATGGGGTCTGTGTTTTAATAAAATATGAAATAAAAACCAGAAACGCAAAGGGAAAAATTTCACAGGGCGAGATAATATAGTCACTGGATCTTTAGTAGCTTAAATGATGAACAACAGAAAATGTGAGAAAGATAATTTCAACGAAGAAGCAGTTAAGAATTTCTTTATTGAAAACACCAGAAGATAAAACACTAAAATCTTTCCGAGTCAGAAATAGGGTATACAAGATAAATCCTCCAACATTCGTTACTCTTAAAGATTAGATTCAGAAAATAGTAGGATAATAAAGAGAGAATAACATTCAACTTAGAGAGAAAACATCACCAGTGAATACATGCAAGAATCCTGTAAAAGTGCCTCCTTTTTATTAATGGAAGATCTCTTCAAAAATATTACAGTTTGATAGCGTCAGGGTGTGAAGCTCAACAACCCTCAATACTTCGAAAGGTGAAGTATTTATAACTCAAATTACAAAGATCTTGTCATTAATGATGAGGACGTGCTAAATCTAATTTTAGCCTAACTAACTTAACAAAATTCATAAATCTAGGAACTGCTTGATGATGTGGTGTAACTGCACGCTGATTTCTGGGTGGGTCGTTAATGAAGCTTCTGCACGACTTCATTTGACTGGACAACTGACTGGACCGGGACAGCTCATTTGCTAATCGATCAGATCACAGAGCTCCTCCCATCTAAGATGACTGGGCACGTTGACTTTGAGCAGTCTTCGATACACTTCGTCCATTTCTGTGTACTTGGCGAATGTCAGCTTTGTGAGGAAGATGTATCGAATCTCGTGTTGGATACTTATGTCCCACTGGAGGGCATCTAGGAATGCCTTGCCAGTGATGCTCCCTTGAATGCCTGCAAACTTTGAACTGTCCTTAGACACTTCGACTAATCTCTTCTTGTAGTCTGGGAGTGTCATCAATTTATCATTGATTACTTTCAGACCAGGAAGACCTTTCTTCTGGAGAGCTTCAATCTTACTGAAGAATTTCTATACCCCCAGGTCCATGGCCTGAACCTTTTCTTCCAACTGAAGCATTAATCCCCTCTTAGTCAAAACTCTTTTGACCTCAAGGATGGTCTCTGTTCTGTCTTCAATCTTCATTTCTTCTAGCTCTTCCCTGGTCTTAGAATTGAGGAACTTGATGATCTCGTTTGCCTGTGCTGGCATGTCTCCCAATTCTACTCTGATCTTTTCAATGGCTTGTTTTCTTCTCAGCACCAACTCATTCTTCTCAAACATGATTTGGATCATGGGCCATATCTCGTTTATGGACTTAGTAATGTCTATCCATACATTCTCTTTAACCTCAACCAAATTCTTCCCTGCCACTGTTTGCTTCCGGAGCTGTTGTAGCTCCTGCTTGAGCTGCTCTATCACCTGCTTTTCCTTGGAGAGGCTGGTCTGGAAGGAAGTTTTGAGTTCCTGAAGGTTCTCAACTTCCTTTTTAAGCCTGCTGATCTCTGTTTCCCACAGGTTCATCTTTTCCATGGACTTAGCCAGGTCGACTGTCTTCTCCTGTGATGTCAATGGAGTCGCGGATGGGATTTTTGTTACTGACGCCGTGCTTGCTCCTAAAATTGGGATATCACTCATTGGAATGAAATCCATTGGCTTCAATTGCTCTTTCTCTTTTAACAACTTCTCCATCTCAGCTTCCATTTCTTTAAGTTGTGCATTCTGCTCCATGAGCAGCCTCAACATCTCATCTTTCTCTCATTCTTTTTCTGCTATCTCCTTCGCCTGCGAATCCTCTGTGGGCGGGAGTTTCAGTTGTTTTCTCAAGGAGGCTATATCAACATTTTTCTTCTTTATCATTTCCTCCGCTGCTTTGATGTTCGAAGGATCATAACCGATCTTGAGGACCAGTTCCTCCAAAGTCTTGATCCTATTGTCCTTGGCAAAGGATGATATCTTCTCCATCTTTAATTGTGTTTGAACATTGTTCAGGGACACCTGCAATTTCGACGCAGTAGTAGAAGCATGTGCCAGAGTGTAGAAAACCATTTCCCCTATCTACTTATGCAGATCCATTTGATCGGCCGGATGTACGTCCTTTGTTTGGAATTTGAAGGTGGCCCTTTTATAATCAGTGATCACCTTGGGATTTGGTACCTGTGCTTGGAGGAAGGCCATGTGCATTCTGCCCTTTTCTGTGTCAAATGCAGGCAACAGCCTATGCTGCGCTGTCGACGTCTGCTTCCAAAACTGAGCACAAGTACTGCTAGTAAGGGTCTGATTTTTTGGTCACTGCTGAGGTTATGGCCTTATGGAGGCTCGAGCCGAAGGGTGGCCTATCAACCTTGGTCCTTGTTGTAGACAGGGCTTCTTTTTCTCCAGTCGAGCCAGGAACTGAAATTGTCTTGGGCCTCTTAGTATGTAGCTGGAACTCTTCGGATGATACCTCCGTGACAGGTGGAGATAACTCTTGTCGAGGCCTTTTTTCCTTAGGGACCTGTGGCGTGGCTGTTTGAGATATCGGGGGATCCTGCTGTGGTACTTCGACCAATGTGTTAGGCTCCTAGGATGTCTGATTTGCATACTTCTCAACTTCGGGCCTAGACACATGAACATAAGGGATGTTTTTGTTCTTAACCCTCATCTCTGAGATGATCCCACATGGATCATAATGCCATGGGAATCTCATGGAGAACTTCATCTCCCTCAGCATCCTGTCTTCTTCTTCCCCAGCTCCTCGATTGTTGCAGATGAAGGAGCCAATCTGCCCCTTGGTTCTAAGCTAATGCTTTTTCTTTAATGATACAAAGTGGATATCATCGGAATTTATAATCTGCCTTATATATTCTAAAGCAAAAATCCTGACAGGCAGATATTTGGGCAGCTTATACGGTGCTAACTCGCACCCGTATACTCTGATCTCGGTGTAATCCTGGTATAAATACCAATCACCCATCTTTATGTTATTCAAGAGGTGCAGGATCCTCTGGACTTCATCGTTTATCTGAGGCTCGGGCCTGCCGCCTAGCATACTGACCACAGGGTGGTAGAACTAATCGATGAACTCCTTGAAGCTGTACTATGTGGAGTTGTGCTTGAGCAAGGAGGTCCACGCTATTACTACCTGAGGTCTACCATCTCCGTCCATATTTTGCATGGAAAAGCCAAACTTATCTGCCTGGAAGAAGACGAACAAGTATGCTAGTACCGATGAGTATCTGAACATGCCTTCCGTGCCGAAATTCACGAACTGTTCGTGAATATTGTCTGCCAAGAATGTGCTGAAATCAAACTGGGTGGTGGGATTTTCATCGATAGAGAAGATGTATAGAAAACCCAGAATGGGTTCATCTACCCACTGATCAGAATAGTATCCTAACAAAGCACAAAGGGATGAGATGACCTGGTTTCCCTTTGTGGAGAACATGGAAGACGGATAAGGAGGATTTGTGGAGGGAAATTGAGTGGATGGGGGAAGGAAAATCTCGAATATTTGAGCTCTTTGGGGGAAGGTCATTTTTTGTTACAATTCCGTGAGAATTTCCAGGTTGAAGGGAGACGCAGAGTCGGCTTGGGGAATTTGCATCATCTGGTCTATGGATTCGGGCGTGATGAGGAACAGGATCTCTCCAGACGAGGAGATGACGGCTCTTTGTTCGGGAATATATTGAGCTTGAAATTTGAGAGCTAACTCGGGAAAATGGTGGATCTGAGGGAAAATGTAGAGGGGTAAATTGGACTCCCAGAGTCCAATTTCATCGCTCTGGTCCAGGAAAACTTCCCTGAGCCATGACTGGAGGTCTAAGAAATCAAAATCGCATTAGTATCTGCGATCAATCGATCTTTGTCGACCAGTGGGATCCTTTCCAGGTCTACAGGAGGTGGGAGAAACAGATTCTCCTCTCCTTCTGTTTGTTTGGATTTTGGCTCCATTTCTGCAACAGTACTTGCAATGAAACACAACGTTAGTGGGGGCGACTGACTATGGATGAGGACAACGGACTGTAACGAAGGAGTAACCGGTGAATTTCTCTGGTGCGATGGGTGAATGGCGAAAATAAGGGGGAATAATGGTAGTTTTAAGTAAAATGGGGGTCGGTTGGGCGCGGGAGATAGGTCAATTGGATAACAGATAGATTATCCAGTAATAAATGGCCAACGGATTATCTAGAATGAGCCACGAGGCAGGGATCTGACGGGCAAATCCGACGGACATAAAGGTGCCACGTGGCATCCCAAATCTACGGCTTTAGTAGGGACACGTTTCGAATCCGTACAGGCTGTTTTGCAGACTGTACGACAAAAATGGTACGGAACGCACCTTCCTAGTTCCACGTGGCTCAGATCGTACACCCTGACAAGAGATGTGTCACTGATCGTATGGACTGTAGATTGATTTGACTGCCTGCAAGGGCCACATTGGACAAGTGGATGCCCTTCTGGTGCAAATCTGATGGTTTAGCAATAATGATGTGGCACAGATCCAAGGGTTCGGCGATGGTTCGACAAGCTCCATGTTAGTGTGGCATGAATTGGATGCATTGCAAGCGGAAATTGGAATGATTGATTGTCGAGGGCCAGCGGAACGAGAAAGTAGCAGAGGCGTAGGTACACTCATCACAAAAGATCGCCATTGATAGAGTTATACATATTTTTAAGGTTGAAGTGGTTTTGTCCAGAGTACCTTCTATAGATTCCCTACTGTTCAGTGTAGAGCTGGCGTTGGAGCTCTAGTAATCTTTATATGCAAATCTAGTCCAGAGCCGATGTTGGAGCTCTTCCAGACATTACTTCACGATTTGCATGCAATTTTTAAACATATCAACGTTGAGCTCCTCAAACTTGGCTCTAGTAATCTTTATATGCAAATCTAGTCCTTCGTAGAGAGAGTCAATATCAATGAAGACATGCTTCTCTTTGCTCGCTCGCATTATGAGCGGAGTCTTCGAAGGTATTTTGCACTTGTGGTCAAGTCCTTTTTGTTTCTTCTCTGGAACTGTTGTACACAATAATTCAACGTCCTGTTATCAAAATCCTCCCCTCCCAAGTGCATGTCCCCTCCAACAACCTTCACCTCAAATTTACGACTCTCAACGGTAAGAGTGGAGACGTAAAAAATTCCTCCACCCAGGTCAAAAATCAAGATTGTCTTCTTTTTAGTGCAGTCTGACCCATAATCTATAGTTGCAGGGTTCGCTAATAATCCTCATGACATTAAGACCCGCAATGAAAACAACATCTTTAGTGGCCTTCCTCTGAGAATCGTTAAAATAAGCGGCCACTAACACTAGTACAAGCACATGTAAAACATAATGGATGAAATGATGTAATTTTAGAGTCATTAAAAATAAATACTTGTGAAGGCTTTGGCTTTCTACATACAAGTGAACATAAAATGTGATTGTCCATAAAATATCATCATGCCACTAACACAATCACATGTAAAATGAAATGGTGTAACTTTAGAGTATAGACAATAACTTTAGAGTAAAATGAAGTGTTTAAGCACATATCCTATAGAAAATTACATGAAAATGAGATGGAAAACATTGTAGCTACCCAACCATACATAATCCTCAAATTCATTGGTTAGTTTTTGTTAATTTGTTATTTTTTTTGTTGGCAATATTCACAATTGATATGCAAAATAATAGACAACTTATTATCATCATATATGGCCTAATTATTCATAATTAATGAAAACAATAAGGTCGATAGAATTAGTCGTGTCCATTCACATGTTGTACATTTTTTAGAATTTTAGATAGCCCCCATATTTTACTAAAATAATGTTCATTGGTATGAAAATTGTTACAAAATAGGTTATAAGTGGAAATCATTCTAAGCATACTAAGAAACAAGAGGAATCGATGATATATAGATTCATACATGGAGTACAAAGTTATAGAAATTAATGATATATCGATGGACTAATATATTGATATGAGAATAGCTAAAATATGTAAAAGTACCTAATCTTGCAAATGTAATTCATGTTTCTTTCACAGTGAGATGTACATATGATGTACATACACTATCTTCAATTTTTTCATAGTATTCGAAAGACAAGTGATTTGTAGATTGCTATGGATGTTCCACAAAATAAATTGTCACAACAATTTATGTGAATATACTACTACAAATACATTGAGATTATATTCAACAACAAATAAGGACCATGGCTTGCCCTATTATTCTCAAATTGATGGTGGAAAATACAAACACTATTATATATGGGCAAATTATTCCACGAAAATTTTCCACGCTTCCACTAGTTTCATCATTCTTTTAAACAAGGTGGGATTTTCGTCGATATTGCCACGAAAGTTTGTCACAATATCCATGAAAATTTGATTTTAACCTAGATGGGATTTTTGTCACTATAGCGACGAACTTTTGTGGCAATAGAGACGAAAAGTTTGCCTATTTCATTGGTCGGTGTTAATGGCTAGTTGACTATTTTATCTTTATATACATGACTTTAAGAGACTTTGCGACACAATTGTTATAGTTGCGTCACTGTTCTTGGCTTTTGTTTGAGCTGTTTATTTTTTCCGTCAGCCACTGGTTGAACAAATCCAATTCTCGATCTACATAGCTCAGATTTTGAACTTGCAAGGTTAGTATGCTATTTTTTATTGATGTACTCTTTTAACTTGTAATTGTTTTTTCAAATGTCCAAATTTAATTTAGCTTATTTTTTCCTTGATAATATATTATAATATGTGTAGTACCATATTTCATGTCTTTGGTTTTGGGATCTAGTTAGTATAATCTATGGAAAAGGGTATGTGGATTCCATAATATTCTAGGTTTATGGAATCCACATACTCTTTTCCCTTCAATTGTAGCTATAATCTCTCTATTTTAATTGATAAAGATATGGAATTGCTCTTGAAACTCAACCCTGATCGGTGAAATGATAGTAATTGATTGTCATTTTCTTCTCTCTTTTATTTTTAATACTTTGATACCACTTGTTACATCCCTAGTACCCAAAAGGGATCACACTTGCATAAATTGAAAATAATATAACATTGACAATAATGGTTGGGATAATTTCACACCTAATGGTTAGCAGCTAGCACTTACTAATTCAATTAAATGAAGGAAGAAATCTCCATGAATAAAATATTGAAGTTGATTGTTATATTCATAAATGATAAGTTATGGTATATATAAGATAGGGAGGAAACTGATCGTGTTTATAACAACAAGGGTAATAGATGCAATATATTGTAACATTTCCCTCTTCCGCATAAATTATTTGCTTTCCTCAACATTTCCCTCTTCCGCATAAATTCTTTGCTATCCTCAACATTTCCCTCTTTTGCATATATATATTAAGAGAAATATTAATAACATTTCCCTCTTCCGCATAAATTCTTTGCTATCCTCAATATATTGTAATAAATAATGGGTAGGATGGCATTAGTGACAAGATAGTCTGTTGATATTACATATAATTATTAATGTACGAGAGATCATCCATTATTTAAGCATGCAAAATAAAACCCAAGACTAAATATTGTGGTTGACGTGATCGGGTATGTCCATTTTGCAAAACAAAGTACGAGAATTTCCATTATTTAAGCATGCAAAACAAAACCCGAGGCTAAACATTGTGGTTGACGTGATCGGGTGTGTACATCTGGACGACAGAGAAAGTGCACTCATCAACTCATTGGGAGATGAAACAAAGTCTCAAAATCCAAAGTGTATTCTTACATTTACTACACATAGAATGCTGGTAACATCAATCATTATTTGTACTTTTAATTAATACGTGGCTATTTGTGGATTTTTTAAAAAACAAATAGTTTAATTTTTTTAGTTTTGTGGTTAATTGTCACCTCCAACCAGGGGAAATTAGTCACTTCAGAGTTTTTGACCAATCAAAAAATAGAATTTTGAATATTTAAAAATAAAAAAAAATATTTTTATTTATATATAAAATTCTCATTAATAAATATTTATTGAAAAACATTATAAAACATTGTTAAATTTTTTGTAAATTTACAAAAGTCAAAATGATTTTGACTTGCAATCGATTGCTATATTCCCGGCTTTAGCAGGGACTAATAAGATACATAAACACTAACCCTAAACTTATGTTAGGTATATATGTCGTTATTATATAAAGAAAACATTTGTACACATATGACCTTATTATAAAGATG
>JZKD02S0263182.1:221692-233732 GCA_000966675.3 Picea glauca
CCCCACCCCCCGATACAAGAAATATCACTAACATTAGGCTCCATGGGGGATAGAGTCATCCCTGTGATGCTCTAAGGACTCTTTCTGCAGATTCAGTGCCTTGTTGTTGGGCTATGGATTCATTTATTAAACCGAAAACAGAAACAATATTTACAAAAACAAAAGAACCGACTGTGGATCACAAAAAACATTTTTTTAAGAAGTGCCCATTTACTGGGCCACCAAAAACTTTGTCGCCTTCCAGATCCTGCAACTTGTAAGTGTTGTTCGAAAATACTTCAAGGATCTTGAAAGGTCCAAACCAAAGGGAATCAAACTTACTGTGCTTGCCCCTATCCTTCCTGGGTGCATCCCATTTGAGTACCAGATCACCCTGCTTGAATTCTTTCTTTCTTCCCTTCCTGTCAAAAGCCTGCTTGGTCTTCTGTTGATGATCGAGGGCCCTGTTCATGACCTGTTCCCTGGTTTTCTGCACTTCCACCATCTGATGAATCCTTCTGACCATATGGTCAGGCTCCTCTTCAAGGTCCTGGAGGAATTTTTCCACAGGTAAGGCGAGCTGAGTAGGGAAAACGACCTTTGTTTTGTAAACAAGTTGGAAGGGTGAAATGCCTAGGGACTTCTTTGTTGTCACTCGGTCAGCCCATAGAGAAAATTTGAGTTTTGCATCCCAGGCCCTTTTATTGTCTTCCAATAATCTTTTAATGAGATTGATCAAACCTTTATTGGAAGATTCCGCCAGTCCATTTCCCTGAGGATAATAGGGGGTAGAGTGAATCAGTGAAATCTCAAACTGTTCATAGAACTTGATAAGAGGCTCAGACCTGAAGGGGGTGGCATTATCAGTGACAATTCTGCTAGGGAAACCAAATATAGCTATGATATCCTCCAGGAGGCTGATAATTACTTTGTGGGAAGTGCTTCTGGTGGGAACAGCCTCTATCCACTTGGTGAAGTAATCCATCGCAGTGAGGATCCATCTATGTTGGCCACTTGAGGGAGGATGAATTTCTCCAATGAAGTCCAATCCCCACTGCTGAAAGGGTGTTGAAACTACTATAGGCTTTAATGGCAGAGATTTGAGTTGCTTCTTTCCTGAGAACTTATGGCATTTGATGCAAGCTCTAATTTCTCTGCAGATGTCAGGGAACAAAGTAGGCCAGTAGTACCCAGCCCGAAGGATCTTGTGAGTTGTGGTCTTCCAGAAATGATGACCTCCGCAGAGATCACTATGGAAATCAGACATAACCTTCTGGGCCTCTTCCGGATCCAGGCATCTTAATAATAACCCTAAGGGGTCTTTCCAATATAGGGTTTGGTCAATGAGGCAATATTTGACCGCCTTGAGCTTTAGAGCTCTCGCCTTGCTTTTTCCCAATCCATCAGGACGCTTTAATTCTTGCAGAAAATACAAGATATCCTTGTACCAGACGCAAGCTGCAAGTGGTAAGGCACCCTAAAAATTCTTGTTGGATGACTCAGCTTGCTCATTGACGAAGTTAATCCCCAAGGCTTTGCAATTGGATTCAACTAGCAATTTGGCTAAACCATGTCCCTTTATCAACTTGGTGGGCTTAATTTCTAGATCAAATTCTAGAATCTTGGAAATCCACTTACCTCTTTTCCCATCCATGTCGGGCTATATAAGAATGTCCTTCACAGAGGCCAAAGGAACATATGCAATGATCTTTTAGTGCAAGACATAGACTCTGAAAGCTTTGAGAGATTTCACCAATGCATAGGCCTGTTTTTCCATGATCTCGTACCGGAGTTCTACGTCTCTTAATGCCCTGTTGTAGAAGGCAATAGGTTGCTCTTTCCCTTGATCATTTTTCTGCAACAAAACTGTCGCTATTGTATCACAGGAAGCAAAAGAAAATATCAGGAAATCTTTGGAATAATCGGGGCTGATTAGCACAGGTGCCTCAGTCAATGCCTTCTTTATTTGGACAAAATATTCCCTGGGTTCAGTGGTCCATTTTACTTCATTTCCCTTCCTGAGCATGGTTGTGATATGTTTCACCAGCTCGGGGAAATTTGAGACGAATCTCCTCAGAAAATTAATCTTCCCCAAAAATGCCTGAACCTCTTTTTTAGATCTGGGAAGTGACAGGGTCTGAATTGCTTCCACCCTGCTAGGATCAATTCTCACCCCCTCTGTTGATACTATATGGCCTAATATCTTCCCCTCCTTCATGGAAAACAACGATTTCTTGGGGTTCAACGATAGGCCGTACCTCCGACACTTTAGGAAAACCTTCTTCAAGTGGCAACGATGCTCCTCGTCTGTTCCGGAGAAGACCGTGATGTCATCCAGATAAATTACTACAAACTGGTCCTTCTCTCCGATGAATGCTATGTCCATGGCTCACTGAAATGTTGCTCCTACATTCATCAATCCGAACGGAATTTTTGCATACATGAATGTGCCCCAAGGAGTGGTAAAGGTTGTCTTTTCTCTTTCCTCAGGCATGACTGATATCTGATTGTAACCAGAGAAACCATCAATCATGGATATCCTAGATGCACCGGTTACCCTCTGCAGTATGTGTTCCATGTTGGGCAGGGGATAATTATCTTTCCTTGAGCTCCTATTCAGGTTCCTGAAATCAACACAGAGTCTGATTTCGCCACTTTTCTTCCTTACTTGGACCAAATTGGCCACCCAGTCGGAATATCTCAAGGGGACAATGATTTGGGCATCTAGCAGCTTCTTTACTTCTTTCTCCATGACAGGTAGCAACATGGGATTTATCTGCCTTAGCTTCTGCTTGAATGGATTAGCCTCTTCTTTCAGTGGGATCTTGTGTTCAATGACCGATGTGTCATATGTCTTGAGGTCTTCGTAGGTTCATGCAAACACATCAGCAAACTCTATCAGCAACTCAGTATATTCAACCCTCTGCTTCTTGGTCAAACTTCTTGACAGCTTGACAAACTTAAGCTCCTCTGGTGTGCCAATGTTGCACTCATCTGTGTCAGCATCATCACCTGAAACCCTACCCTTTACTGCCACATCATTCCCATCGAACAGTCTCTCCAATGGGACTAGTCCCCTCGGGATGTGATTGCCAGGCAATTGAATAATGTCATGATTTTCTATTTTACCCAGCAACTCACCCCCATCAAACTCTTCCTCAGAGACGGAATCTTGGTCGATATGCATCTCTGAAAATTCTTCGATAGTCTCCAAGAATCTTTTGATCTCGAGATCATCCTCAAACACCTTCCAGTTTTTGACGTTGTCAAGTATGGAGGGCCTGTATTTTACTTCTACATCGTACCTCAGCTTGGGTGGCAGGGGCACTTTAAAATTGCTTGTTGATGTAGCTAAGGAATCTGCCACTGTGTTCTCCTCTCTTGGGATGAAAGAAATGTTAAACGCTGAGAAGAAACTGTCAATTAGGTCCCATACCTCATTTCTATAACTCCTGAGTTGAGGATGCTTGGCCTGATAAGCGCTTATGATCTGCTGGACTACCAACTCGGCATCTCCGAACACTGCTACCTCCTGAATTCCCATTTCCCTTGTGGCTCTTAATCCTAGGATAAGAGCTTCATACTCTACCACATTGTTAGTGGTTTCGAATTCCAGCTTATATGACAGGGATATGGTTTCCTGGGAAGGGGACACAAAAAACACCCCAGCTCCAACGCCTTCTCGGGAACAGGCTCCATCAAAAAACATTTTCCAGATTTGGGTGATGGAGGGAGGAAATTCATGGGAAGTAGTGGGCTAATTTCTGAGTTTGAGAGGAGGCTCAGGGGCATGGGTGAGCTGTAGTAAACTGGAGCCTAAATCAGTGTCCAAGGTGAAGATGGGATGATTGGTAGGGTTGGCTTCATCACTGATTATGTAGGATAGTTGGGCTTCCCTGTATAGTTTCCTATGCTCTCCTCCAAACACTGGGATAGTAGTATATGTGAGGTCCATTTGCAAGGTTCCCCCCAATATTTTTATCCAAGATCTTGACAATAACATACCGAACTTGGGGGGAACATCAGCTACTATGATATCCATGACCACACTTTTCATTGGCAGTTGAAACAAGGTCACAACCAGGTTTTTAATAACTCCAAGACACTGAACTCTCTTGGAGTCAAAAGAATATAGGTCATGATAGGCTCGAGCGACTTCTAGACCTAACTCTTCCATGAAAATTCTGGGCATGAGGTTGTGAGAAGCCCCTGAATCCATCAAGCAGTTGTGCAGTACTTTATCATGTATGTTCAGGGAGGTGTAGAAGGGAGGGGATGAGTCATCTCTATCTTCTACCATGGGGCCTAGGACAACTGTTGGCTTTTCATCTTGGAGGTTTATGGAGTCCGTGGGAAGGCATGAGGCTTCAGACTGTAAAATATCAGAGAAGCGCCTTTTAAAATATCCATGTTTAATTAGCTCGGCGAGGGGCACAGGGATTCTGATCTTTTGGATTTCATGCTCGAAATTAAAAGAAGATGTAAGCTTTGGGATTTCTCTTATTTCAGGAACATGATTGTGGACAATGGGAGAGAGGGGTTGAGCCTTCTTACCTCTGTAACCGTCTGCTACTTCATTAGCAGGCCTCTCTGTTCTAGTGGATTGTTCAGGAATATCAGGCGTTGCTGTCTTTTTGTCGGACCTCAGGTTGTACCTTCCTCGGCCGCCGCTAACCTTGTTTCCCTTGCTCAATTCATTCAGCTGAATATTCATGAGAGACTCCTTGTAAGTTGCTTGAGTGAGAAGAGGAAAAGGAGGAGTGTCTTCTAAGCAGTGGATTTCAGGATCGAGCTCATATGTTTCTCTTTCTTCCTCATCGACTACCAAATTGTTCTGAAAAGGGGCCTGAATTCTTTGGTCTTCTCTGTCTCTTCCCTTCTCTCTGTGCATAGTTGGGGGAACGATATTATTTGGCCTTATGAAACCTTCTCCCTTTTCGTCGTTTTGGGGGCCTTTGTATGCTTGCCTCCCTTCCACCCTCATTTTCTCCATCTTTGCAGACAAAGACTTCACCATCCTGGTCAGCTCGTCCACCTGAGTGTGGGGCAACGATGGGCCAGAAGTCGAGGCTGCAGACTTTCCTTTTCTTCTGTCTACGTCAGCCTTGTCCCTCAGTCTATCAGCTGCTAATATGTTGGATTCCACTTCTATGGCCTCATCTTGCATTTGAACTAAGGAGGTGGCTCTTCTTTCCCTCAATAAAAGGCAGAAATCAGGGTCAAACGCACCAGCATAGGAAATTTGGGCAGAGGCTTTTGAGGGATTTATCTCTGTAGGAATCTTATTATACATCTTATTGAATCTTTTGGAGAAGTCAAAGACAGACTCTCCTTCCATTTTCTTCAGAGACCCAAACTTTGTCATGTAATACATGAAATCCTTCCTATCTCCCCACTGCCTCAAGAAAACATTATCCAGAGCTTCAATTCCAGCAATAGATCCGGGGGCCAATCCTCTAAACCATTTCCTCACCTTGCCATCCAGGCTCTGGATGAAAACTCTCATCCAGACATCTTCATTTTCAATGTTTAGGTTGTCTACATAACTGTAGAAAGTAGCCAGGTGATCTTTCGCAGTTACATCCCCTTCCCCGGTGAACTTGGGCATGTATTTCAAATAGTCTCCAGCAGGGAGAGGATTCATGGGGTGGGGTAGGACTAAGGGAGCATATCTAGCAACAACTATGGCATCCATTCTATCCATAGGGGGATTAGCACCAACCATTGGAATATTAGGTGGAGGAGAACTTGGAGGAGAAGGAGTTCGTGAAGGGGCTACTGGGAATGAGTCTCGAAGTGGAGTGGGGAACAAGAGAGGATTCAAGGAGAAGGATAACGAGCTCAAGTCAGCAGGTGCTCCTCTTTGTGCAAGAGTGGGGAAATCTTCTATAGTCCCAGGTCTACGCTAAGGAAAAACTTCAGACGAGAGGGGGGTGACAAGAATTTCTCCCTCCAATCCCAGAATAGGAGGGGAGAACTCAGCAGGAACACTCCCAAAATTTAAGAAACGGGAAACCTCTAAAGGAGGTCTATTAAGAAGCTCAGGAGGAGAAAAACGATTTATCATAGAAGGAGATGGAGGATTGCCTGTTTCAGCGATGGAAACTTCTTCTGCAGAGCTTTTTCCTCTTCTGAGAACCACCTATGGGTCAGCTTCGGGTGTAGCTAGGGGTAGTTTTGGATGAGACCGTGTGTGTCTGCCTCTGAAAGCCACAATTAATAGATCAGGTTCTCCCCAGCGGAGTCGTCACAATGGAGTTGCCAAGTGCACAGTAGCAATCTCAATAGTTTTGATATCTGATGCACCTTCAGAATCAGCTAATCGTTGTCGTTCAATCCCGGGAAAAATATTCAACTTCGTCCCTGGCAACGGCGCCAGAAGTGTTACCGTCGAAAGTCACTCCTAGATTGCTTGCAGGAGCAGAGCTCGACACCCATCAGTTTAATGTCACGATTTTTTTATAAAGGGGTGATCAAATGGAGATAAAGGCTCGAGGAGAAATCACTCTAACTCGGGGACTGGATCTGGTACATAAATAACAAAGGAGTTTTGGAATCCTAACTTCAGCCAGTGGGTTGATTAAAAGATGAACAGGTGGAAGACTTAGTAAGAAAAGTGAACAAACAACTTTGGACAACAGGGTTTCGGCAGTTTGCAGAAGAAAGACTCTGAATGCAAGATCTGCTTGGTTCAGGGTCTCAAGAAACTGAAAAGGGACTTGACTGGATCCTCCAATTCCAAGTCACTCAGCGCTAGGAAAATCACAAGAACTGATTAGAGACGGCGCAACTATTACAGTGATCCATTACAACATCATCCTATAATAGCTACAGCTCGACTGGATCCTCCAATTCTGAGCTGCTCTAACACAGTGTAAACAAATACATGAAAGAAACTGGCATTCATAAGGCAAGAAGTCTCAAAAGTTCATGCATAACCAGAATCACAGGGATTCATTAAAAACTTTACAACCGGGAGCTCTGCTCAACCATCGATGCCTACCAAAATGGCCAAAATGCCTACATATACTTGGAACTGACTTAGGTGTTGAAAGTTAGATCACATCATGAGTTCAATGCTTGTCATTGAGGAGCTTCTCTGTTAGGCTACGCATGCAGACGTTGGGCATAATGCCCATGCAGTCATCTGTCAGATGCGATCTTTGTCAGGATAAACTGACAGCCTATCTCTGTGCACACTCCTTTCCAACCTTCTATTTAAGGAAGGAGATGATGTCTCACCCACCTTCCTCATTTTCATTAACTGATTCATCGGGATCTGAGAGGCTCTGGTCAAATATTCATTTGGGCGATGTGGTAGCCTACCTTTGGCTGTCTGCTGCTTTGCTAGACTTCTGCAGAGGGATTCGGCTGGCCAATGTGGATGGAGCTGACAAAGCTGAGGTGATGGGCATGATAGACAGGATACTGGGTATGTGTGTGCTCTTAGGAGCTAAAGGCGTAGATGCGATGTGGCACAAGAAGATGACGTGGGGACAACAGAGGATATTCGGTGACTGAACAAGGTGGAGGCAATTAGCTGAGGCGGAGGTGACTAGGAGTGAAAGATGATGAAATGGAGGATACTTGTCATCGGAGTCTGAGAGGCAGTAAGAAGAGGTGGAAGGTGGTAAGAGGTTTAAATAGGCCCACATAAAACTACCCCATTCCGAACCACCCCCTTATTAAAGGAAAAATGAAAAAGGGGGTCCGAAATCAATCCTCAGTCATTGATCTAGGCACTCATATCCGTGGGCCCGATTCTGGGTGCTATCGGAAATTCGAGGTTTGGGGTTTCAAAATGAAAGAAATGAGGGGTGCCAGCTTCCCTAAATCCTGATAGCCGATATGCTGGCTGGATGCCACCTGTCCCAGTTGGATCGGACGATCCAGATTTGCTCTGGCCCATGGCGCTTTCTTTGCTCTTGTTGGGATTTTCCCGTCGGGAAATCGGCACCTGCACTGTTGTGATCCACTGTCCTCGCAGATCCCCGACTCTCGATATGCCGATGCCACTGGGCGTTGTCTCCCTACAAGAATTGACCTTCCGACACCTGTCCCCCACTATGGTCCTTAACTCCATCGGGAAATCACATATCGGGATATCGCGTTTCCCGTTGTCATGTGCATGGGACTTTCAGTTCTCCGATCCACGACTCCGCGGGATCTCTCGCCACGTGTCCCTGCTGACGGACATTTCTGATCCAGTCGGTAAATCGCATATCGCGATTCCTACATGTAAGACTTTCTTGCCTCCAGAAATTTCGATTCTCCGATGAACTGAACCCCGACTCTCCTCCTAATGTCTGACGCGTGTCCTGCCAATATCAACAACTAGGATCTCCATCGGTATTTCGAGACTCGAAAGGTCTCAGTTCTCTTACCCTTTGAAACCCCGATACCACAATCGTTACTAACAGGAGGTGTTGCGGTGGAGGTGACACATGGCAGGGGACGAGGAGACTCGAAAGGTGAGTGGATGATGAGATAGGGGAAAGGACCACCTGGACGGAACGAGGAGAGGATAAAGGGAAAGGACCCTGTCATATGTCTAGGTGGGGAATAGGTGGCAAGGAGGGAAATGGCACAAGAAGCGACGTGACATGGAAGGGGCCCATAGTGATTAAACGAAGAAAGGCAGTGGGAGTCTGGACCGCCTGTGAGTCGTTGATCCGGGCTCTTCAATCACAACCGTCGGAAAGATGCACCCCGGATTCCGGACCCCTCCCCTCCGCTTAAAGGTAGAAAGGCAGGGGGGGTCCGGAATCGCCTCTCGCGTCGTTGATCCGGGCGCTATGATCGTGGCCGTCGGAAAGATGCACCCCAGATTCCGGACCCCCCCCCTTCGCTTAAAGGTAGAAAGGCGAGGGGTGTCCAGAATCCTATGTATGCCATTGATCTGGGCGCGCAGATGCCTGCCATCTAGATCCACTTGCTGCTTACCGTGGGTGCGTTTTTCATCCTGGACTTAGGGTAAGTGGGTTTTTAACCCATTCCTTTGCATTTTACCCCCCCGATACAAGAAATATAGCTAACAATGGGATGAAGGATATTTTGATTCTGTCCCACTGAAACATCCAGAATAATATATACAAACTTCTTTTAGCTTTGGTCCATTCTTCTGGAGAAATACAACTGCCCACGTATCATTAGAAGCATTTGTCTCTAAGATGAGCTGTAATGAAATATCTGGAAGATATAACTTTGGCAGGTTCTGGATTTTTTGTTTTATTACTTGAACAAATGTTGTCATATTATTATTCCAAGGTATTACCTTACTCAGGCGCTTCTGAAGTATTCTTACATCTTTAGCCTGATTTTCATAGAACTGTCTAATGTAATTTAGACAACCTAGGAATCTTTGCAACTGCTTTTGATCCAAAATCTCATCTGGAAATTCAGAGAGTTTCTTCAACACGTGTTCCTGTAACTCAACTGCTCCCTTGGAAAGAATAAGTCCTAAATATTCAATTCTTTTCTGAGCCCAACAAAGAATAGACTTGCTCAAAACCAAACCATGATGGAACAATAGATCATATACTGTCTTCAAATGTTGTACATGAGATTTAGTACCATAAGAACAAACAACAAGATCATCTATATATAAAATGACAAAATTCAAATGTTTAAAGATATCGTCCATCCTTTTCTGGAATTCTGAGGGTGCAATTTTTAGTCCGAAGGGCATGACTCTCCATTGGTATTGTCCATTAGGTACAATGAAAGTTGTTCTGTACCTGTCTTTAGGAACTATCCCTATTTTCCAAAATCCACTCTTTAGATCAAACTTACTGAAGATGTTGCATTTACCAATCTTAGAGAAAAGCAATTCTTTAGAAGGGAGAGGAAATCTTATAGGAAGTAGAGCTTCATTTAAAGCTCTGTAATTTATAAGCATTCTAGGCTTTCCTCGTTTCTGTTCGCTATGTTTATTCACATAAAATGTTGGCAAGCCCAAGGGCTTCTGCTTGGTTCTATTAGCTTTCTCTCTAGGAGTTTTGTTATCTCCTGTTGGCAATATTCAATTTATCTCGGAGACATATGGTTGGCTGAGGCCTTTTGTGGTTTCGCAACATAATCTTCTCTATAGGGAAGACTAACAAAATATTGTTCCCTTGTCCAGAAAGCATTAGGATGATCTGATGTACAGTCTTTTTCTATATTTTCTTTAACATCCTTAATTTCTTCTAATCCATGTCTTTCTGCATTGTTTATTATCTTCTAGATCCGGACTAATTTCTTAGGAGTATCTTCTATCTGTGGGAGAGATTTCTTTACTGGAATCTTTGATTCATAGGAGGACTTACTAGGGACTGTTATAGATTTTCCCAAAATTGTAATTTGTACAGAATTAATTCCTATTGTAAATGGCAAACATCTATTTACAAAATCTTGTACAAGCAAAATATATGCTCCAATGTCGAAGCAATAGAGATTGACAGCTACCTTGGCTCCTAGTATGATGATTGGAAAGTCAGGGGAAAAAGACTGAATTCTGATCTCAGTCTTATTCACTGCTCTGAAAGCAATGTCAATAGGTTGCCAGTAATAGGATGGTATTGCTCCATATTTTTCACATGAGTTCATAGCACCTGTATCAAGTTGTGCATCCAATGTATACTGCAGATATCCTAAGACTTTTATATCCACAGAAATTACTAGTCTATCTTCAAAACCATTAATTTGTCTAGACTCACTAGTCTCAATTTTTGTGTCATGACCAAACATTTCTCTGTGCCATTGTTCATCTCTTTTATTTCTGAGAAAGTTTAGTTTTTCCTTTTCCATTTTGATATTTTTCCATAGTTCAGCCATTACATTTTATTTTTCTTTTATTGATTCTTCTAGATGTTAGATAGTTTTGTCTAGAGAATCTTCTTCTTGATCTTCTTCTCTTATTTCTTTCAGAGAGTTTTCTACCTTCTTGCCTTTAGGTTTAGATGAAGTGAAATCAGAATCTTTTGGTGTGTAATCCTGAATATTCACCACGCTTTGGTTGTTGGTGTCTGGCAATTTCAGAAGAGAGAAGAGCAATCTGAGCTTGGTATCTTTTGGAGAGTTGAAACTGTCCAGGGGTTAACCTATTCAGTTTCTGTTCTAAGACCGACCTCTGATGAAGAAGAGAGGGGAGGTCTGAAAAGGTTGACATCATTTTAATGTTCAGAAAATTCATAGTATCGGTGATTTGTGATTGATCAATATCAGACTGGTAGTCAACAGTCGGAGTATCAGATTCATCAGACTCAGTTAGTGATAGAAATTCACCATTTGAATGTTCAGAAATCATTTCTCATTCGGCAGGATCATATCCTGTTTGGAAGAGATCCATTATCTTCGTTTGAAATTTGGTTTTCTGACGCAAAGGACACTAAGAAGCCCAGTGTCCAGGCTTTTTACAGATAAAGAAAGTGGGTTTTCTTGCTTGAGTTGGTCTTGACCTGCGTTTAAAATAGGATTTTCTAGGTCCTTGGGTGTTTTTACTAAATCTTCTAGGAAACTTTTTTGTAAAAGAACTAGATTTGCTTTTCCTAGAGTATTTAAAACAACCACAATATCTCTTACATGAGTCTTTCTTTTTATTCTGTTTCTGACAACCAAAGTGATATGTTTCAGCAAAAGTATCACAGATACTTGAGTCAAACCCTAATTGCTTTTTAACAGAATTGTTTGTCTATCTTCTTAGACATTCTTTCTGTAGGGCTGTGACTATATGTTCATGTAATCCTGCTAAAGAAAGTTCTTCTAGACTGATTTCCATGGTTTCTAGTCTTTCTCTAACAAGATCAAGAATTTTTACAGGCATGGCAGAAAGATATTTTCTTAGATATGCCACATTGTCTGGATCAAGAGATTTGTATAAAAGATCCTGCATAGTACATAAAAATTTTGGTAACTGAGAGACATGACATAGTCGTTGATTCATAAACAAATCTTCATAATGTTCAAAATCTATTTTAGTGCTACCATAGAATTCATGTACTACTGCTTTGATAAGCTCTTCGATTGGATTATCATGGTTCATTATTCTCATCTTATCAGCTTCATTGACTCTATCCCACCA